>PVJA010000246.1:0-187748 GCA_004027025.1 Myocastor coypus | reverse complement strand
TTTATTTCACAGTTATTCTCTGGAACTAGGGCTGTAGATTATTGACACAAGTGCCAACTTGGTAAGTGCAAGGTTTTATTTCCAGTTATATATATATATATATATATATATATATATATATATATATATATATAAAATCTCATTGTTTTCTTTCTGTTCAAACAGTTCCACATACTTAGCAGTCAACGAAAACTAGCCTTGACATAAAGTGATCAGGAAGTCTTTTTATTTTGGAGAAACTGTGCTAAATGGATTATAATATGATCATATCTATCTTGGGGCTTGGAGAATGGCAAGGGGGCAGGGAAGGACACCCCAGTAGCCAGACCAAACCATCAGGAAGACGGGACTGTCTGACATCTGAATCTAACACTCACCTTCCTTCTGGTACACTAACTCAGTGGGACATTCTCCCAGATGAGAGCGACAGCCTTTTTTAAATCTTAAACTGGTTGAAGGTGCATTTCTGGCGTACTTTCTGAAGGACTGCCTTCGTGTGTCTACCTTAAAACTGGCCTGATGATGATGATTCAGCTTACAGGGCCTCATGTAGAGAGCACCAGAATGCCATGGCCTCGGGAACAAGTGTGCGCACGAGAAGCAAGAGCAGCACCACCTGGAGAAGAGAGAGCTGCAGGTCTTCGTGAAGCTGGTGGGTCCCTTGGGGAACACACGCAGTGCGTGTAATACGAGATACATGGTAGGGCTATAAAAGTGTGAAAATTTTCAATGCTAACTTTGACTTCGTCATTCACATTATATTTTCTATGAATCTATTCCACTTGTTTATTGCATGACAAAAGATCTGTTATTTGGTCTACACGATATAGTAACACTTAACAAGCAAGTGAAACAATAATTAATATTTTGCTCGAAAAGATGAATGGGGAAATCTGCTATGTGAGACCGAGAGTTCATTAATGTCTAAATGATGAAAGAGATGCTAATCTCTCTTCATTACTCAGATGACATTAGTTACACCTACTACGAAAGTTTATTCATAACTTACATGATTTTAAATATTCTTCATGGACGATTCAATGGTTCAACTAAAGAGCAGGAAAAATGCCCATTTAATCATCTTGACAGAAGAATGCCTTTAGTTTTTAACAAATCATTTATAATTTTTTACAACAATATAATTGCACTTTTTAAAATAGCTAGGACAGTAATATCCTAATATTTTATATTTATTGGAAAATGACATATACAAATGGATGCTTTATAACATGCTAGATACTTGCATAATTAAGTTTGAGTTAAATAATGGTTTTGTAGTACCCTCATAAGCAAAATTTCTAGGAGAATGCACAGATTTTTCAACTGAGGTCAAAGGATAGTTTGCATCTATACAGATTTTGCAATTTGTAAACATACATTAGCATGTATCGAAAGACACTTTCTAAACATTTCCTGTTAGCACCTGTACCTCTGATTGGCTGTAACGCCATTCCCTCCCTGCTAAAAGACCTGGCTTCGGTTCAAACCAATCAGTCTGTCTTTTACAGATGTGTTTGAAAGTATTTAATTTGGAAAACTCTTCTAAATTTGTTATGTACTATAGAATGAAATTAGAAAAGACATTTAATATCTGTAGAACTTTACTTTTTTCCTGTATTTAGGCCAGGGTCTAAAGGGTCTCACTACCCAGATTGGACTCGCAGTGATTCTCCTTTGTTCAGCCTCCCAAGCACTGGGATTACAGGCATGCACCACCACGCCCTGTCTCAATCACTGCCACTACGTGCTCTGTGGGCGGCACCAGAACCACGTGCTAGGGATCAAACCCTGGCCACGACACTCTGCCTGAGTAGGTGCTTTACTCCACTGAGCTATCAGGTTGACCTTTGTAGAATATTTTTAAAAAATATATATTTCCTAACAGAAACTTACAATCTATTTATTTGTTTGTTTATTTTGGTCCCGGGAATCAAACTCAGGAACTTGTGCCTGCCAGGAAGGTACTTTGTACTGCATCTTTAAATTTCAAATAGCCAGGCATGGTGGCGTACGCCTGTAATCCCAGCACTCGGGAGGCTGAGGCAAGACGATCAGTGCGAGTTCGAGACCAGCCTCAGCTACAAAAGTGAGCTCAAGGCCAGCCTGAACTGCATAGTGAGAACCTGTCTGAAAAAATAATAAATAAATAAATAAATAAATAAATAAATAAATAAATAAATTTCACATGTAACTTAACCTTAACAACAGTTCTGTGATTTTCAAAGTATAAATACAACTATTCAACCATTTTGTAAGTCAGCAAACTGATATTCACTACAGCTAAATAACTTTGTTATGGTCTATGGTTAATAGTGAACCGCAGAGCACAATTCAAATCTTTTGTGCCCCTTTTGGTACACACAAAGGAATATATATATATATATATATATATATATATATATAATCATCTCACACCTAAGCTGATAAAGTAAACACACACACACACACACACACACACACACACACACACACACTGAAGTATTACTCAACCATAAAGAAGAAAGTGGATGGAACTAGAAATCATCAATGTTAAAGGAAGTTAGTCATTCTTGGAAATTTAAATGTCACATGATTTATATGATGAATATAAATGTACACAAATTAGCAAAATAAGAGAGAGTGCAGGGATCCAGGAAGTAGAATTCTGGAGACAGGGATGCCAAGGAGAGGCACGCAAAGGGACTGAGATGAATTAAGCTCCTTAATTAAGGTACGTGTACCAGCTTCCCTGATATACTTCATAAGTGGGTTGAACTAACGTGCACCTATGAAGTATAAAAATAATATTAAGTTTGCTTATAATTAACCTAATTGCAGGAAGGTTGAGGTAGACAATTTCAAGACAAAGCAGGGCACTAATAGCAATTATGCTGATAAGAAGTTGGTAAAGCATAAAGATAAATACATTGGAAAGACATAGTTTGATATTACATTTTGATAGAAGAATGTTCAAAAATATGAAGGTCTTGTTCCTAGAGCTTACAGTCTGCATGGAATGTCTATACTGATTACAAATAAATACATTAGTACATATGGCTGGCTTCTCGGGGAGAAGAATAGGGTAAGGGGAAAACTGACACAATGTTTTTATGTAGAGAAAGTAGTTTCCTCTCAGCTCTGAAGGGTGGTTATGAATCAGAGATGCAGTGTCAGAGCATGGAAACAATTGCAGGTAGAAGGAAAAGTTTATGCTAAAAAATTGCAATACTAGCATATTGAGGATATGACAAGTAGAAGTAGTGGAAATATGAGGTTTATTATGTTTTATTTATTGATTTTTATACAAGGGATCAAAATTAGGAACTTGCACTGGCCAAGCAGGTGTCTGTGTCATGGAGCTATATCCACCGATCTTGAAATAGCAAGTTTAAAAACCTTGTGTATAATGCTCAATCCATAGAATAAAGAGAGTTGAACACATCCCTAAACAGTGCCCATCACCTTAAAGGGTCAATTTTAATGTCTCTACTTTAAAGTTGGACTCATCACTTTCTTAGACACATTAATTCTGCAAAATATGTTTTCTTGAGAATTAAATCTGACATAATTAAGCCGGAATTAACAATATATGCCAAATAGACAGAAAACAATAAGATACAAACTCATCTGGAGGAAGATTTACCCTTGGCTGTACTATTTCATCTACTTATTTGGATTTCATTTATTGGTTGTTTGTTTGTTTGTTTTGTCTTTTTGAGATAGGGTCTCACTGTAGAGTTCAGGCTGGCCTTGAGCTCACTTTTGTGGCCCAGGCTGCTCTCGAACTCTCACTGAACTCCCAGCCTCAGCCTCCCAAGTACTGGGATTACAGGCATGTGCTACCACGCCCAGGTATATTTCATTTATTGTTCATAAATAATGGTTTGGCTTAGACCTGCATGGCTGCTATAAATCCCTAAAGCTGTGAAATGTAATCAAATTAATTAAAGAAATTTCATCTAGATTGCTAATTCATGTAAGTGTAATACCCAAAGTACAGCCTCCTCCAATTTTTCTGTAACTGCTTCCCTTCAGGTGTGATACTAATAAGTTCAGATCAATTAATAACTGTAATTGTAGCTGCATATAATTAAGCATTTAATTTTGAGTTTAATTCCATTACTAACAACATGAACTTGCATAAAGTGAGGAACTGAAGTCAAAATGGCCAGGAGAGAAACCTTTCTGTGTGCTTAAGTGATGCATGGAAAAGTTAGGTCCATGCTAAGCCCTGAACACGTGGTATGTAAGCTGGCAGCAGCGACATGCAAAGGCTGCAGCACAGCCACCTTTTGAGAACTTTACTTCTCTACTTTTCTCACAAGTTCACTCCTGTACCTTGACACTCTATCACCAGTTGCACCGTGTCCCGAGATGGGCCAGGTTTGTTTATTTTTTTTCCCAGGATTTTAGACCTATTGCCTAATCTATTGTCCTGTTTTGTAAAGAAGAAAAGAGACACCAACCACATATACTGCAATGTTTGTGGGTTCTCTAGTCAACTAGGTGGATACTTATTTCCCACATTCCAAACCAGTGTATATATTAACTTGGCTCAACTATTGTTCGTGTGCTATGTAGCCATCCCGTTAGCTCTGCCATGAAATTATCAGAGAAGTCACGGGGAACGGAACAGTATTTCTTCCCTAACTTCACAATATGGAATGCTTTCCTAAGGACTATTGCTTTTGCTATTTTCCTCTCACTGCCTTTCTTTCACTTGAGCTTGTTGAAAATTAGACAGCACCGTCCAAATGAAACTCTCGTACGATCTTGCTTTTTCCCTGTGATACCTGCTTACTGACACTCTCACAGCCTGAACGGTTTTATAATCAGAAACATAAAATATTTCGGATCATGCAAAGGAAATAAATATTTAATTATTGTTTCATAATTTATCTGGTCTTAGATTAATACACAGATCATGAAACAAAAATATTGACTTGTATTTTATTCATTACTATTCATATTTTCTGCATAAAACCAACATAACCAAATATTTCTGGAGTAAGGTTGTTAAATAATAAATGAAGATCTGAGTGAAAATCCTTATTAACGCTACATAATCATGCCTGCTTCTTGAAGAATTTATGTGTGAGATGTATTTGTTGGGATCATTAGAAAAGTCATCAAAAATGAACTAGCATTTTAATAATACATCAAATATAGTAATATCTTGAACGTATGTAAAAATATCAGTCCATTGTTTGAAGCAATCGAATGGCTTCATTTTACATTTACACTGAATTCCAAGTGCCTTATTTTAGATTATACAGCCAGTGTCATTTGTTCAGGGCTTTCTTTCTGGCTATGTCTTCTGCCATTTTTGTACATATCTAAAATGATTGATTATTTCAGCTTTCTTTTTCTCAAGTCTGGCATTATGTTTACACATTTGAGTCCTGGAGCTAGACTATCGTCTGGAATGAAGTTTCTTGAAGCAAAGGATTGCATGGACCTGGGGGGTAATGATTTCTCTTTAGAGAATCTATGTGGTAGCCACACCTAACGTGGCCACCAAACAGAATCTAGGGCAGTGGCTTTCAGTTCTCTACAACAGTAGTTATCCGTTATTTTTTTCTTATTATTTGTTAGCATTTTTGTTTATTTCATTTCACTTGACCCCTAGAATGCCATCCCTATGAGATCAAGGCCTACTGTCTTTCTTATGCACAGTTGGTCCTGTATAGTTTCAGGAAAAATGTACTTTTCACTATTTTTAATAATATGTGAAAGAAGCTCATTATTTCAATTTATGAAACAAGAAATCTAAGGGATACCCAGGATAGTTTGATATCACTTGGGGTACAAAAATTGGCTTTCTAAGAAATAAAATCTAAATTTCATTTACACAAATAACTCAATGCATGTCGTCATATTAAACTACACATCAATAAGCTGTACCTCATCATCAAATAAACGTTAGAGTGTTCTTTTATGGCCATATGATAATAGCTTCCACATATTAGTATTAATTAGTATTTGTTTTATGTAATACAGTGGATTCTTAGGAACTGAAATTAACAGGTCAGGATTCAGTAAAGCAGGTTGGGAATTTTAACACTTCACTATCAGCCATCAACATCCAAGTGACGTTAACTTCCGTGTTTGTATTTGTCATTTCAAGCCAATCTGTGTTCTGTAAAACAAAACCAAATACGAACTGGTGACAGAAAGCAATTTATGGATGAGCCTCTGATATAACATATGGCTTGCTCAATTGTATCAGAACAAAATTTCCCTAAGATGTAAGATTATTTTTTCAAAGGCAAAACACAGTTTTACAGACTGAGAGAAAAGTAGTCAGAATCTCAAAATTCACACGGAAAGTATATTCAAACATGTCAGAGCTGACATGTTAAATGCCAGAATATTACTGACTCTCAATGCTCTAGCTCCGCATCAGCCTTACTCTCTCTGGTTTTCTCTCCCAAGGAAATGTAGAACTTTATTTATTTTTATAGCATGCGCATTCCAGGAAAAACAGGTTCAAGCTAAGGGTACTTGCGAACTGTGAAAAATCCACTCAGGAGTCACAGTCCCAAGTATTTTTTTTATGTACAGTCATTCCCATGGTCATATTTTCACCAGCATTACTAAACGCTACTGATCCACTCAGAAGCTTGAGTGGGGAGACCTCCTAGAAAACAATGTAAATGGCATGAATCCTTTACACACCTAGGACAGCAACTTTAGGTAGAAATCTTTACAAAAAATTTTTTTCATCACATTTGGAATAAAAAAAAATAATAATTTGCTTCCCTTGACTGTGTGTATAGCAGGACAACATGTTGCAATCAGCAATGTCGAAACAAAGCACGACTCACCACACATCTCAGTTGACTATAAAACATGTCTGTACACGCAGAAACTGTCCGCAGCTCCTCAATCAAGGTATACGTCTGTGGGGAGATATTTTCTTACATGCTATAAGGCACTGTGGAAAAACCATCTCTGTTCTTGAAACTCTAAACTATAGTTCTGCTAGATACCAGCTTTGTAGAGTATATTTGGACCAAGGCTTTTCGTAAGTTTGACTGAGGGAAAGTGAACTTGAGAAGAATCTGATTATGGAACTCCTATATTCAGACAAGAAGACACCCAATATACACTAAAATAACTAACATGGAGAATCTGTGGAAGGGACAGATCAAGGAAGCTGTATATCAGTTTCTAAACACAGGGCTTCTTTGGATAATGACTCTATCACTCTATTGACACTAAAAAAAATTGAATCAGCTATGAAGAATATTTTTCAAACTAATGACAGATCTTGCATATTTCTTTATTTTTGGAACCTGTTAGGGTTTATGTAGAGTTGTCCCCCCAAAGCCTCATGCAATCATGAGGTGGGCCCTTCTAGAGTTTGACATTTGACTCATGATTCACTGGGATTATGTGTTTTAGTACTGATGGGATTATGGGTCCGAGTACTGCTGGAATTACTTGATTCATGATGCACTGTGATTATGTGTAGTAGCACTGATGGGACTAAGGGTCTGAGTACTTCTGTGATTATGGGTTGGCCTAAGGCAGACAGACTGAAGCAGAGAACCTGAATGTTGTATAAAGAGAGACAGAGAGACAGACTCTGGCTGTTGCTCTCTGCTGCCCTAGTTGGTCCGTTACCTCTGTTGCAATTGTTGCTGATCCACCACCATAAACTGGATGCTCTCTGCCATGTGCCACTTAGCCTTGGAGCTGGCTGAATATGGACTGAAACCTCCAGAAACTGTGAGCTAAATAAACCTTTCCTTCCTTCATTTTGAGTGTCAGGTATTTGGCCCAACAATGACAGAAGAGGAACTAAGGCAGTGCCAAAGACTGAACTCATGTCCCTGAGCTTGCTGTTCAGGTGCTTACGGCTCTGAGCTATATCCCCAGCCCTAAATGATAGGTTTTAACATACAGAAATAACTGTGCTTCAGGACATCCCCTGCCTGACTTACCTCCCTAAGTTTTAATGGCATTGGTAATAAGCATACAGTAAAGACATTAGTAGTTGTCAACCTTACGTGTCCTCCATTACTTAGATGCAAGCCAACGCAGACAGTTAGCTTCCCATGAGGTAGAAGTGTTGCACAGTGCGCAAAGAGCTACATCACTTCCTAAGGCATGGTCAAAACTCAGAGAAAAATCCTAGTAGCCGATAATTTCATGGTCGGCTGACTTTCCTCTGCTCATTAATATTCTTCTTGACTTTTTCTTTGACTCCTACACCTATGTGCACACAGCTGGGTATGGAACAACCTAAGCCATTGTTTTAATTATTGCTGTGGATTAATTATTAATCATGCATACTTCTTGGCTCTAAGACACTGCCCTACATCATTTGTCTGCACACGAAAATGTGAGTAATCCAAATTTATAATTTTTATGTTACTAAAACTTATTTTCCTCTCATAATTTGCTTTCTCCTTGTAAAACAGGACCTCATCAAAAGAGAGATAGTATTTTGGCTGCTGAGCGTTGGAAATTACACCACCATTTCTTATGGTAAACCTTAGGCTACAGATCTAGTGCTGGTTTGTCTTCTTAAAGAAGCAATAATATAATACTGGTCACTTCATAGCGAAGATCCTGCTGGGCTCAGTGGTGCTCCCATGCAGCAGACACCTCGGACCTTTTTCATGGGAGACAATTCTTTCCAAGACCAAGAAGTGGGGGGTGGAGGTTGCAGAGTGATTCAAAGGTGCACATAGCCTAGATCCTTACCCTCCTATATTCGTAGGAGGGTTTACAACCTGTGAGAGCCTAATGTCACTGCAGGAGTAGGAGCTCAGGCAGCAACATGATGATGGGAATCAGCTGGAAACACAGATCAGCCTTTGCTCCCTGCACTCCTGCTGTGCAGCCAGGTTCCTCAGAGGCCAAGGGCCAGGGCCTCATCAAAGGCAAAGAATGAGAATTCTCAGGAAGAGCCAAGCTGACCTCCAAGTTGTTCCATCTCATAAGCGGTGTGATCCAGAGAAAAATGTGTACATGCCTTTGTAGACAATTAGGTAAGTCATATACTACTGAGAGTGATGGACAGGCTAGCAAATGGCTGAAAAATGATGGCACGGTGGGCAAAACGGTGACCAAGCTTATTTAGTAACTGCAATCATACTGCATAAACTCATAAAACCTAAGAGAAACTTAATACTGCAAAATTACTGATGACTTGGAATCTGAGACCTCAGCAGGTGAAAGGAGAGACAGCCCTGTGGCTACAGAAAACCCTTGCTCACAGGTTGTCATGTCATTCAGAAGTAATCTGCTAAAGTCACACCAGCCCTGCAGTCACACAGGCATCTGTCCCCACACTAAATCCCTTTCAGGTACGACTGCTTTCAAGAGCGCTCTTCCAGTAATTCTTTTCTCCTACTCTGCACGCAGTCAAGTGGTAACATAGAAAAGAGATTAAAACTCAAACTTGGGGTGACCGGAAACTTTTCACTGAAAGTAGCAGACTTATTAAGGGGACCCAGAATGAGTCACTTTACTGTCATTGGAACAAAGTGCTGTGAATGATTCAAAGGTGGGCATAGCCTAGATCCCCGTCTTATGCCATTCAAAGGAGGGCTTACAACCTGTGAGATCCTAATGACCTGACACATAAATGAAAACAGTTGTTGGGATTGGGGGGGGGCGCAGCTCAAGGTTTCTAGAGAATTCAGCTGGCTACAAGGCAGAACCGGCGTGGTGGAGTGGCCTGACAGACAGTGGCACATCCCTCAGCAGCCGAAAGCAGAGAAAGGACAGGAGCCAAGCACAAGCACACCGCCTGCAGGTCTGACCAGTGGCCCGCCTGGCACTTCTAGCCAGGTCCTCCCAAGAAGCAGCAATACTTTGGAACATGCTTTACGTCTGAACCATACAGAGGCTCACATAATGCACGGCACCACATAAGCACTATTTCTGAAAATGTTGGTATGTCTACGAGGTCTAAGGGCAGCTTAATTTTTCTTCCATTATAACTTATTGTACTTTTGTGTTGCCCATGAAATTGATTTGTTAAGGACATCTACCAAAGCAGTCATACCTTGAACCTTCGATACGTTTCTCACTTTATGCCTTTAGCCTCTTGTAATTAGATTATATAGAAAAATGGCAAAAGAGAAATAATAGACACACAGTAATACTACATATGGACACACTGATTGTTACCATCAGTGTGGTAAAATGTTGGTATGATTGTGTTAACATAAAATCCTGCTTGTCACCTAAATTCAATCACTTTTCAAAGAATAGTTTTTGTATCCTTTTGTATCAATTGTACATATATTTACTTCAAAAATACAGAATTTCAAGGGGCTAGAGAGATAGCTCTGTGGCACAAGTGCTGCCTGGCAAGTGCAAGGTCATGAATTTGAACCCCAGTTCCAAAAAAAAAAAAAATACAGAATTTTAAAATTTATATAAATGAAACCATCGCTTACTACTTGGTCCTTATGTGCAGACTGCTGAATAAGCATCTTCCTGTGCCAATTCACAAAGCTCTGAAAAGGCACCAACTGTACGGCGGGTAAAGAGTGCCAACACCACCAGAATGTGAACAGCTCCAATTATTGACTAATCACTGTGAATAGATATGTCAGCTGCGTAACGAAAGACCTACCACCCCGAGAAATCACGGACTTTTAACGCCTAATGAAATCAGCAGAACTGGCCATCTGACATCTCTGTCAGATGCCTCCTGGACATCCCCGCTTAGAGGCAGCTGACTGACCACCCCAGCCCCCTGGCAAGCTGACGCCAAGCCTATGCCCATGCTCCCCTACCACCAACAGACCAGGTTGTAAGTCTCGGCTTACCAAGAAGGTAAGCAATGTTTAAGCCTTGTTCTATGAAAAAACCCAATGCATCACATTAAGGAAAGAATCAAGTATTGCCACTAAGAAATGGAAACTCAAGACAGAGACTTTCAAGAGATCATAAAATATTTTCCACAGGAGGAGCTAACACTGTACTACATCTACTACATTTACTATCCTGTTGGGAATCGTAACTATTGATTACCATGTCCTTTGTATGTATCCCACTGTATTGTAATTACCTGTTTAAACATCTTTCTTCCTGCAGAGCTCTTCGAGAGTATATCATTTAAGGTCTCATTGGGTGCCTAACACTTGAACTCAGAACATGTTTTTATAAAATGCTAATAGGAAACATCTGAAAAATAGTTTTTGGAAGCTAACCAAAATGAGTCTTGTGCATTCTGAACTTGTCCTTTGATACATAAATGCCCCTGTTATGTTTGGGGAATTTAATGTTCACTCACCTTCCAGACAACTCTAGCCCTCTGTTCACCAGTTTCAAAGAATCTACTAAGCACCTAGTATGTGAACGGTTTTTGGCTCTAGAGATACAGCTATGAGGCGTTGCTGAGATACTCTTGCTCTCAGGAAGCTTGCATAGCATGGGAAGGGCTGGAAGTTAAAAAAAAAAAAAAATCAATGAACTTCGCTTGTTCACGTGAGCCGATGTTCTCCTTCTGCCAAGACCATGATGTGCTGCTCTCTGACCACCTTCACAGTGGAAGACCAAAGTGCCACAGGAGAAAGGTCTGCAGGGATCTTTTTGGGGGAGTGGCTGGCTTAGGCTGCCTTAAGGGCATGTTGGGTAAGGCGTACCAAGCTGGGAATCGAACCTCGGACCCCTGCGCCTGACTGCATTTGCCTGAGCAGATACTTGAACAACTGAGCAAAGCCACAGTACCGCATCTGCATCCTGGAATATCGCTCATCCTTTGTACTGCTGCCTGACACCACGCCAGTAACCAAACAACCTCCCCATTTCAAGGTCCTAAGTAAGCAGATCTACTGAAGTCCTCTGCCCTGCACTACAGCAACTCAGAAATTTTGGAGCTCAAGGCACATACTTTTAAAAAAATGCTCCTTCTGTCTACCACAGCAATCCGATTCCCTTTCTACCTGTGTTCATGTTGGATGTCCAACAGTCTGCTTTAGCCGACCTTCACAACACAGAAAAGGCTGGGATTCTTTTACAGTCATTTGTTGACCAGCTTCTTGACTTGGCCTCATGGGGACCAAGTAGCCCGAAATAGAAGCCATGCTCCAATCTGGCTTCAAGGAACAGGGTTATGTACCAGTCTCTTTCCTGATCCTCCAGGAACTTAGCATTCAGGTGCTTTTACATACCCATTGCATAAGACTAATATGGTCAACATGAATGCAGACAGTGAGCATCAGTCACTAGGCAAACCCAGGCCCTGCGGTGCTCAGTAATGCCATGTTCCAAGAACTTCAGATCGCTGATGACTATTTAGGTAGTCCTCATTAAAACTTGCAAAGAGGAAAGGTGTGAAATTTCAGCTTTGGAACTTGGAGGAAAAAAGATTTTGAAGTGGGATTGATGAATATCCTGCAAACAAATACTATGGAAACCTTCATACTAAGCAGAAATATGCTTCGCAATACTACAAAGTACATATTGGTGCATTACATATAGATAGGTAGAAAGATATGCCGACAGACAGACAGACAAACAGACAGACGGACAGACAGACAGACAGAGGGGTCAGTCTCAAGACCACATGCTTGCCAATGAGCTAGCTCCCTAGGTCTATTTTGTTAATAGGACTAATTTTTTAGCAATTATGCTCCTTTTCCATTCAATTACAGGTGTTTTGCTAACTTGACAAGTTAAATTTTCTCATAACTCTGGTCATTTCAATTTACTTCCCCCTTTGTAACTGATTTTACTTAACAGTCATCAGCAAGGAGCAAATACACAGCATGTTTTTCTGTGTTTGCCTACGGTACACGGTTGGCATTAATTTTAGGATGCCTAGTTGTGTGCCACCCAGAGACATTTTTTTGCAACAGAAATTAAAAGAAGAAGCTCTTCATTTGCAATGACCGTAGATGTAGATATGAGTAATAAGTGCAAGTGTGCACTGTGGATACACGCTCCTGCACTGCTGAATCTTATTTAACATGCCCTGGCAGAAGAATATTAAATTAGCTTAGAAAACGAGAGGCTGAAAGAGCCAGGCTTAGCTGTTGGTCTTGTTCTACATGAGCAAATAAGAGGCGCTTTCCTCCTCATCGGCTTTTTCTAATTTAATAATGTAAAGATAAAGGGTGCTTCTTACACTACGTATTTAAACTATGCAAGAACAATTTTGTGGTCCTCATGAGGCTCCAGTTGAAGAATTCTAAAATTGTAACAAACCCGGAGAGTTTCCAAGCGGAAGCAGGGTATGTTCTACCAGTGCACGTCGTCGAGCGCTAGGCTGTCTCTCTGTCCCCCCGCGTGTCTCTACTGGAGTCCCGGACAGCTGGGAGAGCACAGCCTGCTACTGCGCGGGCTTCTCGTGTTCTCTACCCAGCAGGCAGCGCGCTGCGCTCCCTGTCACAGGCTGTCCCATGAGCTCCGGAGCGCTGCTCTCCAGCACGACGCCGGGGAGGGCTCTAAACGTCAGTGATTAGTTTCAGGCCTTCATTTTTAGCGAGTCATCACCCTCTTAAGAGCAGATGATGCCCCCCTAGCTCGAATCAATGTGAGTGGCCCCGGGTACAATGGCCTGGATTAATGATGAAAAATGTGTCGTCAGCCTGGAGGTCCTTGGACATTTATCACCCAGTGGGTCTGCCATTGGTGGCCGCCCCTGGCTCATCAGCACAATCCTTTCCCAGGCTTAAAGAGATAGCATTCTTCTCAGATTAATTTAATGAGACCTGGTGGTTAGGAAAGGGGCGCGGAAGGCAGTTAACCTGACAGACGTAGGTTGTGTAGGTCTCAACACTTCTACAATGGGGTGTTTCTTTCTGTAACACAGTTCTGTAAGACAAGTATGTGCAATTATTACAAGCCATGCATGAAGGACAGAAATTGCTTACATTTCGTTTTTTTAAAGTTTTCTTAAAAATAAGTCCAGATCTTTTATTAATGTAGATACAAGTTTTAAAAGGTTTGCTGAAAATTAAAATATTACCAGAAATTTTAAATACCCAATTGTCAGAATTAAGTAGATATAATCTGTAAAACTATATTTTCTGTTCTTTTTCCTTGATTTAATTTGCAATTTTACTCTCATGTTGGAATTATTCTTGAACATGGTCAAGAGTGCATTTATTTTCATTTTGAACATAGAAAAAAGTACATGGAAATGTTTTAGAAGATTCTCACAGGCCAAACGTTTACCTTCCTTCTGTTCCATAACATTATGTAGCTTATATTTCACTGAGCTATTGCCACTGGAGTTCACTATGTCATCAAAGTAATAAACATGTAGAAATTAAAATATGAAATTGTTGCATGTTTTGTAAACAGATGGAGCCTAACATAAAAACACACACACACACACACACACACACACACACACACACACACACACTGCAGTGACAGCTTGCTAGTTCAATAAATGGAACAGGTAACAGGTTAGGAGAACTAGCTCAGTGGCCTGAGCACCTGTTTGGCTAGTGCAAGCTCCTGAGTTCAATCCCCAGTACCAAAAAAAAAAGAAAGCAACAAAAAGCCCAGGAGACAGTGTAGTTTGAATCCTATTCTGTTTCCTTGAATGTAAGGACACTTAGGGATAATCATTATGAAGGATGATTCGGCCCCAAGAAATAGAGGAGAGACAATGTCGAGAGGTGCGAGAGGCATTCCCACCGCAGGCAACCCTAGCCCCGCTGCCCTCACATTTGGAAATGCAGCAGGGCTACCGGAGGAGACACTAGTTCTAAGAAATTTCAAACACAAAGTGAAAAACGCAAGCTTTACACTGTGAGCCCTCCAGCCAGTACCAGATTCTTAATAACCTAATAATGCAGCTTTCCTCTTTCTTTCTTGACCTAACCAGCAAAATCCAGAGCATTCGAGGAGGTTTTGAACACTACATCATTTAGAGTTATAACTTAATGATTGTAGTTGGTCTAATTTTCCTTAGCAATTAAGAAATTCTCAGCAAATACTTGCACAATGGAGTGAAAAGTACTCCTTATCCGCATTGTCACTGAAAGATGTCTCAAATATGATCTTATTGCATCTAGTGAGGAAATTTAATCTTTTATTTGTTTGGCACAGGGTCTCAACGTGCTGCTCAGACTCCATGATCCTCGGCTCAGTCACCGCAGCACACGTTTATAGGCGTGTGCCACCAGCCCAGCACTGGAAGCTGGCTCGGGAGGGCGTGGGGAGCATCGAATCTAGGTCCTTGCACCTGCCAATCAGTCACTTAGACATTGGGGCTATTTCACAGGCCCCCAGGGAGAAAATCTGAATACACAAAAGACAGGAAGCATAGAAGAAAAAGACATTAAGATTGAGTAATGTCCATAGATGGAAATAACACAAATAAATTTGTAAGAATAGGTGCAAGGATCCACATCTGCAGAATATTAACGATATTAACAGGTGTCCAGAAAGAAACTTAAATGCAGAGATCTCCAGAAAATTCAGAGGAAAGTTGTACATCAAGGTCAAACTTATCTTAGTGGCTATTTTAAATATTAAAAACTAGCTCTAGCACGCAATAACTTTTGGAGGGTTGGATGCAAAAGTAGTATTAGAAGAAATATTTTGTTCAGTATTTCTTATGTACTGTTATGTGTCATCCCATGTAATATAAGGAATTGCACACTTCAGTATTGTATGTTTTTTGTTTTGACTAATGAATAGAACATCAAATTAATCTAATATCTGAAGATATGTTTCTGATTATATAATAAAATGTGGAGACACATATATCTGCCAAGATGTATATTTATTGATTTGTATATGTATATGTATATATATATATATATTTTCATATATACATGAAAAATTCTTAATAGAACTAGATTCAACAACAAAACCTTTGAGAAGGTCTTGTGGAAGAATATGATTTACGTTTTTTATTAAATGTATATGGTACAGGGTCCACAGGGTCTCACTACTTAGGTCGGACTCAGAGTGACGTCCCTGTTTTTAGCCGCCCAAGAGCTGGCCTTGCAAGCATGCAACACCATGCAGAGTCTGAATCACTGACTCAGCGTGCCCCAGGGGCGGGGCCAGCAAGGCACACGTCACTGCATCTGTCTGAGCAGATGCTTTACTCCACTGAGCTATCTGGCTGGCCCATGATTTACTTCATTTATTGTATTTTTGGTTTTATGAATGTGTATAATTTTAAGAAATATATGAGGTTTGGCATTCTTCAAAACAAGAAATCTTTCCCAGAAGAATTTCCTTTGGAAAACCCTAGGCATGTGATGATATAACTTTACTTCCATCGACGAACAGGTCATGCCCTTTCCCCTCTTTTTGCTGCTCCAAAGTCAATGTCCAATTAGCAAGATGAAGAAGAATTGGCTACAAGATTGCTTGGTTAAACTAAGTACTAAGACAAGGCCAGAGATCCTCGCATTTGTTAGCAGTTCTGTACTGGCCATCTTCTTAAGCTTAGATGCCAAGAAGAGCTCCTTCTGTTCTATTTGCTCAATCACTTCGGTAGCATTCGGCATTGGGATCCGATCTCTGCCTTGACACCAACCTTGAAGCCAACGTGCCACCACAAATCTCCTTTTGAGAGCTGCTGACCATTAGCTCTAGCCTGGATTACCCACTGAAAATTACACACTGAAGATTCAAGCTATATTCAAAAGATGTTTATCTTTAATTTTAGAAACATACTTGCAAGCCAGGGACTTACACACACACACACACACACAGTAGAAATATGCTTTAGTATTTACAAAGTACAGTACATGTCACAAATGAAAATGTACTCTTTCACAAGGAGGTTAAGATTTTCAAATTTAATGAGATATTTGTGTATTTACAACATATTTGAATTTGAAATCTATAGGAAATAATTTTAAATATAAGTGAAGACGATTTACCTACTTGTTCAAATTACTTGGTAAGTATCAAAATGCTCAGACTGCAATGACAGCCATTCCTGAACATCTACTGTGCAATTTGAAATGTATACTTAGCCATATTTGTTCTAAGAAATATGCATAGAAAAGCTGTCAAGGCAGAAAAATCTGTGGTAATGTGAACCTAGGGATTTTAGAAATTGAATTTTCTTTTAGTCTCCTAGCAAAATATATATATTTTTTTCTTTCTTTCTTTTTTTTTTTTGTGTGTGTTTTTGAGACAGGGTCTCACTGTGCAGTTGAGGCTGACCTTGAGCTCACTTTTGTAGCCCAGGCTGGTCTCGAACTCGCACCGATCCTCCTGCCTCAGCCTCCCAAGTGCTGGGATTACAGGCGTGTGCCACCACGCCCGTCTTATATTTTTTCTTTTAATGAGTAGTATTTGATATGTTTATAAAGCAGAACATATTTTCAAAATACAAAGGGATATAGTAATTGTGTTAAGGATATATTAGTGACTTTAATTTTTAAACCATTTTTGGAAAATAAAATGAAACACATCAAATGACATGTTTCCCGTTAATCTTAAAAAATTGTATGCTCAACTTTGCTAAAGAATATTAAATTGCTTACCCTTTCAGTAAATAGTTTACTACTCTGTTTAGAGATTACAGTGTATTCCCACAATTGCTTCTCTAAATAGAACTGTATTCATTTTATGACCATGCTGTGTACAATCTACAGTCATCTTACATTTAAGGCAAAAGTGTTATTTATAATGTTTATTGTTCTTGCCAGTATACTTTTACAAGTCTTGACATGTCACTGTGAAAGATTTATAGATATACAATAAAGCTTCACTGTAAGGATTTTCAAATAAACTGAGATGCATTTTGTGTTTGTCTAAAAGTCTCTGTAATGAAGCCCTGGGGACTTGTTTATGCGTACTGTTTTCCCAGCAGGAGAACCAATATTGGTCAGCTCCTCGCTCCTCTGAGGCTGTCTCACTAAATGGAACAGCATTAGCATTGTTCTTTAAGTCTAATTAACAAGCAAATCATAAAATTTTAGTTTTTGAACAATTACACTCCAAGATGAGTATATATATATGTATATATATTTAAATTTGTACTGCCTTGGATTTTATTAGGTTAAAAATACACACACACACACACACACACACACACACACACACACACATGCATACACGACAGAATGGTAAATACCCGCTGCAAGATGGTATACAAGCTTTATGCATTAGCTTCTTATCCCCAGAGAACATGGTTCCTATTGTCTTAGGTCACAATCTGAAAGAGCTGAATGATCTGGCCAACTCCCTTGTGAGTGTTTAGACCTATCACTGCGTCCCTGAACAATTAAGACTCTCTGCTCAATTTATGGCTCTCAGCCGGACCAGCTAGAGGAACAACAGGTCCAAAAATTAAGGAGCTGAGGCTACCCTGTTCTCAAAATAAACAAACATGAATTCTAGGATTATTTCAGGTCTAAATGAAATGATAAACTAGAAGCACCATGTTTGTCACCCAGTGGGACTTTGCTGAAGGTAAGCAGTGTGGTACTACTTTCTAGTGCCCTTGTTTTACATATTAGTATTAGTTTGATCCTCAAAATTATACAATATGCATAGCAGATCTATCTAGGACTTCATAAGAGTGTATATTTGAAAGATAAGATGATTTATTTTATCTTCCTAAAGTTCCACATGTTTGTTTCCAGAGTTTGGCTTGGAATATTTGAAGTATTTCCTTGAGCAACTCTCCCCATGTTCTTGAGATGTTTTTTTCCCCCTGAGATTCAAATTTATGTCTTTGCTAGCAGCGCCATAAATCTATAGGAAGGTCCAGTGAGCATTTTGTGCACTATTATATTACTTACACATAAATACAGACTCATGACTGCTTTAGATGCTCTACAGCAGTTCAACAGTAGAAATATTTTGTGTTGAGACCTGCCATTCCTTACATTCTAAGACCATCCCTCAGGAAAAGAAAAGAAGAATCACAGCTCTTCTCTTGAAATCTGGTATAGTATAGTAGAAATAAATAATTTTAAGCAACAGATCTTCTTTTAAAAGGTCTTAAGAAAAATGAAACTCCAAAGTATGGCCAGTCAAAATGCAGCGCTCTTCGCTGCACTCTCCTTGGCAAGATTTTGTGTGTGTATCACAGATTTCAATGTGGCATTGCAGTGCTTTCTTTCAAAGGAAGTTATATAAGTTCTGTCTGAAAAGAAAAGAGTTCATTTTCATCTGATAAACTGGGAAAATCTTAAAGGAGGTATTCAGGTGAGAATTTATTTATACAGCACTGAGACAAAATCTTTTCTTTTGAGAAATACCAGACAGAGCAGCTAAACTGTAGATCAGAATTCATGTTTACCATTGTACATACAGACAATGCCACTTTGAAAAAGTTACAAATAACTGGAAACAGGAGTATATTCTAAACACGACTAGAAGTTTCCAGTGTTTAACTATCCAATCTTAACAGTATTTTATTGATAGTATTCCACTCTTTAGTTTGTCTTGAGTGTTTGAGATGTAATCAACATTCAGATATGGCTCTCCTATGTAAAAATCTTATGTATTCTTCAGAAAAAGGGTCAGACTGACCACATAAAATTACTTGATTTCTAGAGAAGCACAGATCTGTGATTCCACGCTAGATGTGCCTCAGCTATACTCTTCATCATACAGAGTGAGCACATCATGAATGACACAGACAACAATGCTAGCATCAGTAGTGGAAGCTGAACTCACTAGTATAGACTACAAAGAATTACTGTTTTGAACAAATACCTTTATATTGCATTGATGGTATTACTGTCAGGTGGGTATAACTCTTTAGCAAAGTGCTTGACTATCAGGCAATGATAGAGAACTTCACCTCCAGAATCACAACCAACAAAAAATGAAATATTGATGATCTTACTTAATTTTCTACTTGTCAGTTTTGTTATCTATGAAATGGAAATATTAAGTGCACCATCCTAAGTTTGTTATGAACATGTAGCAAAGCATTTGCACACAGAAAGCATTCAGTGAATAATAAAGTTTTTAAAATGATACCGTTGCAGATACAGTAATGCCCTATCTAAATATGTCTGTAAACTAAAGCCTTATTATATTTTATATTAAATTGTTATAACCTGCCTGTGTTGATATACTCATTTGTGGGTCTGAGTAAAGCTTTCATGAGACAATAAACATCATCTTTTAAAAACCACTAATTTTAAGCATACATTATGGAAAATAAATTCAGTGTTTAAGAGAAAGAAGTTGATGAAATGGGCACTGTTTTGACACAGTTAAGATTTGCTGCTTCTTAATGTCAGGGTGACTGAGTGCTTGTAAGAGGTGCATTTTCCCACAGCACAGAAAAAGAGGGCACAGGTACCTTCTTTAAAAACCAGTTATCGCCGGGCGTGGTGGCGCACGCCTGTAATCCCAGCACTCGGGAGGCTGAGGCAGGAGGATTGGTGCAAGTTCGAGACCAGCCTGGGCTACAAAAGTGAGCTCAGGACCAGCCTCAACTGCATAGCGAGACCCTGTCTCAAAAAGACAAAAAAAAAAAAAAAAAAAAAAAAAAAAACAGTTATCATGACCTATGGGGTCAATACCGTTCATCCTAGTTCCATGAGCACCTCTTAGAGAGATCGCTACAGACAGTCTTTGGCATTCGTGTCTCAGTGAGCCTGCAGCTTCCCCGGGCCACACGTCATCTTCAAGATGCTCCACATTGTATTCCCTTCACAGCTAGCTGCAAACCATGTGAACTCAAATAAATTAATCCAGCTTCACAAGCTTTGAGAAAACGTACAACGGAAGAATATGGGGGATGATTAGAAATGTTTAGGAGTGTCAAAAATGAGGAGAATTTCAACTCCCAGTGATCCAAGTCAATGTTTTAAGAAGCACAAAATAATTTTGCTTGGCTACACATATTGCATAAGGAAAAATCTGTATTTTAAATGGGAGGGCCAATTTGTTTCTTTATCAGACACACACACACACACACACACTCAAGATTAGCCAAATAATCTGGCTTCGAGTTTTAAATATTTGGTCTTAACTGAAAATATTATCACTTTCAGCCACACAGTGCATACAGTAAATATTAAAATAGACTTTTCTTTCTTCTAGTCTATCATTTGTTTCTATAGAAGACCATAGGCTTCAAAAGTGTATTAGGAAACTAATATTCTTAGAGACATATCACTTCAGAGTATTTCCTCTAAGTTTTTGATGAATAGGAAATGTAAGCCTATACCACCTGCAAAGAGAATGCCTGATAAATACAGTCTCTTAAAAGAAAACAAAACACTGCCAAAACTCTCTGGACCTTAGTGCATTTTGGGTTTCTGCTACACACTAAATTTTAGCTATAGCTTTTTTTCCTTTTATCTTTACCATAAACCAACAAGGACCTCTACATGACAGAAAAGATCCTATAAAATCGTGCGCATTTTCAGACAAACGTGGAAGACATGCAATCTCCTTCTCCTGGCCCTCTCTTTCCCTCTTTTGCCAGCATACTGATGAGTACCAGGTACTTTTCCATAATCCTGACAATTCTTTTTCATATAAAAGACATCCAGATTTTAATAATTCTCAAGGGTAAAGATAGCTCTGTTTTAGCCGGGCGTGGTGGCGCACGCCTGTAATCCCAGCACTCGGGAGGCTGAGGCAGGAGGATTGGTGCGAGTTCGAGACCAGCCTTGGCTACAAAAGTGAGCTCAAGGCCAGCCTGAACTGCATAGCAAGACCCTGTCTCAAAAAGACCAAAAAAAAAGATAGCTCTGTTTTGACAAATATTAGTGCTTCCTTTTCTTAATATTTAATCTTTTGGTGAGTGTGTGCATGTGTGCGTGTGTGCGTGTGTGCATGTGTGTGTGTGTGTGTGTGTGTGTGTGTGTGTGTGTGTGTTTGCAGTACTGGGGATTGAACTCAGGATGCTGCGCTTGCCAGCCAAGCGCTTATTCCACTTAGCTATCTCCCCTGCCCTAATCTTTTGTTTGGAAAAAATTACATGTACAGGTTTCCCCAGATATTTCTAAACCCATTTGTGGGCTTTTACCTTTCATACGAACTTATGAGTCATAAACCTACTTAAAATGTCTTTTTCCCTTTCTTTACAGGATTACAATGATAATTTGAAACAAGAATTCACAGAATCTCAAAAAATAATTAAGATAAAAAGCAAGAAATTTTAGACATGGAATGGCTTGTGTTCAGTTTTATAAAAATTATATTATTGCTCATTTAACTCATTTGGAGATAATATGCAAATGTTCAGTAGTAATGTAAAGGTTACTAGTACTCTTATGTTTAGCATGAATTTGATGCAATTAGTGATCGTGTAGCTGGATTTGGACAAATAAATTTGACACATTTATTATTTACTGAAGTCATTCCTTATTCTGTTTCAAAAATTAAGAAATAAATTCATTCTCTGATATTTATCTCAAAGGCTTATAAGGAAGAAAATACAACTCAGCCATGCATAAAGCTATTGAAAATATAAATTAACTATCTTTAATCCTTCAATTTAACATCTGTTAGGGTGTAAAAGAATTACACATTGTTCGCTTCATAATTTAACTAGAGAGGTTCCAAATTCAGACATGAACCCAATTCAGGATGCTTCTAGGATAATTAAAGAGATAAATGTAGGAAAGCCGTGCAGTATTGCTCACGAGACAGTGACTAGGTGCCCGCAGTGCCTGCAGTGGCCCCCAAGTGCAGTACTGGGGCAACACGGCCCTGGGTTTCATTCCCACCAAACAAAGTGCAAGGACAGCGATGAGCATTCCAATAAAACTGTTACTACCTATCTGCAAGTGGCTTTGCTACTTTAAGGGAATTTATTTTAAGCTATCTTCACAGACTTACATGCAGCTTGGAGATTGGGTAAAAGAGCTTTTCGGATGCCAGCCAGAACTTCGTGATTCCTGACAGTGGCAAAAACAAGCCCTAGATACATGCTGTCGTAAAGTGAAAAACGCGGACTACAGCTGCCTGAAGGACCAATGCTGTTAACCTAGAGAAGCAAGACAGCTTAATAATCCTAGAGAGTTTTGTGTTCTTTTAACCTAAAAACTTCATAGAAAAAAACATTTTTAAATAAATGACTTAATCTCATCTGCTGCTTTTATTTATTTTCTACAAAGAATGATCATTCCGTTTGTTCATTTTTGATACAGAGTCTCACTATGCAGTTCAAGCTTGTAGTGATCCTCCTGTCTCAGCCTCCCCAAAGCTGGGATTACAGACATGCACTACCATGCCCGGGGCCAGCATGGCATGCAGTATGTGGGTCGAACTCGGGTCATTCCTATCGTGCCTCGTCTTCATTTACTTCACTGAGTCTTTTGTAGGAGAAAATAATAGCTGTAACTACATCTGTCGCAGCAGTTAAAGGAAATGCATAGCTTTTCTTTCCTGGCTCTTGAACGCTGCAAGCATACATATATATATATATATATATATATATATATATATGTCTGCAGCAACTGCTAAAATTTCTTACATGCAGAGTGGGCCTGTCCACATGTAAATATCTCTGTCTCTGTCTCTGTCTCTCTCTCCCTCTCTGTCTCTCTCTCTCTCTCTCTCTCTCTCCCTTCTCCCTTCCCTCTATCTTCTACCCTCCCTCCCTCCAGTGTACTGGGGATTGAACTCAGGACTTTGCACTTGCCAGTCCACTGAACTACCTCTCCAGCTTGGGATTTACATCTTCTCAACCGCCTTACACTCTATCCTCTGGTAACCTCTCTCCTCTATGCGACACCAGTAGTTTATCACTCCTACTACTAGTCTAATTGCTCCCCTGCATCCTTCTCTGGTTCCATTTCGTTTCTTCTCCAAAACTAGTAACTCCTTACATACCCATTTTTCAAGATAACCCATGAATCCCTACAATCTCTCTTTTTGATATCTTTACCACTCCAAACAAACACCTCTTGCACTTTATCCATATAAAAAGCTTAGATGCCCACTGCAGCTTTTTCTTCCGAGAGTTCTAAGCCTTAAAGTCATCCTGACAATAAGTAGTAACTTTGGAACCCCTGGACCTACATAAACACTTGTTAGATTCTATAGGATTTATTTTCAAACAGCACTTATTCTTTACTTTAGAGTTACTTAGCTATTTCAGCATGTGAGCACAAGGAGTTTATCAACAAGTTCAACATGGCACTTTAAGTCTAGAAACATAAAAATACAAACTCTATATTCTCAGTTTTGTCTGCACACCATGGATACTGAAGTGTCACCCACATCAGGGTCTCTGTCATATGTACAAAAGAAGCAGAACATTTGCAGATGAGAATCATACTCAGGCCCAGTAGATGCATTGCTATTTCCTGTAAAACAATTACCTTACCATTGAAGGAGTTGCTAGCTCATTCCAGCCTTTACCTACATTCTGTGTTCATCTAGACAAACAGGATGCATGTGTTTTCTCAGGAGCCCTTCATCACACAGATCCACCAGCTTGAAGGTCCTCCTCTGTGGCCTGTGCGATACGCACACTTGAAAGCCACCCTACTGTCCATGAAGACTCAGCCAGTAATAATTTTCTATGGAGCACTCTACCACTTCTGCAGTCATAAGAAATACTTCGTCTCTTAACTTCCACCTGCTTCATCTCTACACCAAATATCTGTACTCGTTTTCTTAGTCCATCATCTCATAATTTCCCTCTTCTTAGATGTTAAAATCAATTCGACCTAAATACATGTCATTCACATTCCTAGCCCCACCCCCAGAATCCCTTGTAGGTAACACCTACAACTATTTTGCAATGTTTTGCACTTCTGACTTTTAAAAATTCACTGTCTCATGAATCTCAGAATTTGCTGCTGAAGATGATGCAAGACTTAGAAGAAGAAAACACGCACAATTCGTAACTAATGGAAACTAACTCTGGAGATCCAGGTCTTGTTGTCCAGCGGCGAGGAAATCTCCAGAGCCTTCATTCACTGTGCCAATGTGACAAACATGCTCTTAATCGTTCAGTGAGCATATCTATAAATAATTTTATCCTGGTGGCTCAGTTGGTTTTTAATGAGATCTAATGATGTCCAGGACCCAAAGGGAATAGATACTGAACCTCAGATGCAAACTAATGTGAAATATCTGCTGGGTAACAAACGATGGAACAGTGGCCGCTGTGTGCTGACGCAACGAACGACGGAGGGCCACTCTGCGGTGACCGCAGAGCGCAGCGAAGAAGACTTGGCACGGTGAGGTGCACCTGGAAAAGAAGATGAAGTCGCCGGGGTGCCACTTAGAGGATTTTGCATCTGTCAACAGTGACGTGTCCCAGGTTGTAGACGCGATCAGGAGCGTGGGAGCAGCACCGTGAGGCCTCAGTGGGCGAGCTGTGCAGCTGCCAGTGAACTGACCGGACACACCAACGCTGTTGTCACCCCTCAAGCACACCAGTGCACGGTGCATTCCACAGCACACAGCACAGCCTCGATGGCCGGGGCAATGGAAACAGATGCCTTTTCTCACAATTCCCGAAATCGCAAGTCCACAGTCAGGAGCTAGCCACCTTGCTAGAGATCTGCCCCCGTGAATTCACACAGTGACCTTGACTCCGTGTGTATCTGTATCCTAAATGCATTTTCTTTTCTCTGTGGTTTGATTTAATAGAAAAAGCAGTGTCTTAGTGTGTGTTTGTGGCATATGGTGGTGGTGTTCACGGTGCCCAGGTCGGCCGATGTACACAACATTTCTGAATTTGTTTTACTTTCCCTTGTACTCTATTCCCTGCTCCCTTTCTTATAACCTCATGTTAAAATGAGAGTACCAAGCGCAATAGCACCGAGTGACCTCACTTTAACATAACTGCCTTTGTGATGACCAAGTGCAAATTGAGATGGGCCCTGGCTCCCTACTTTGCCACTTATGATGGCATGAAAGTGTTTTGCACCCAACAGAAACTGCACTGGAGCTCACAGTTCTGCAGGCCTTTTGCCTAGATCTCTGCAGTGCAGTATCTGCGCGTGAGGCTGGGCAATGACATTAAGCAGCAGATCAGAGGCAGCCATGCAGTCCTGGGAAAAAGACCCAGGACTCTCCAGTTGCATACTGCAGGACTTATGCACAAAGGCATACAGTAAACTACATGAGATACTCAGTGTCTTATTTAAAAAATAGGTTTTGCATAGATAGCTTTGCCTAATGATAGGAAAATCTAAGTGGTGTATGCTCATAGCAAGTATAACTGAGTTGTAATATTTAAGAGGTTACTTAGGCTAGCAAATTTTTTTCGTTATTGTTCTATTTTGTTTTTGAACAGGGTCTCGCTATGTAGTTCAGTCAGATATCGACCTGATTATGTAGTCCACATTAGCCTCAAATTTGCAAATATCCTCCTACCTCAGCCTCCAGGAGCGCTGGCGCTATACACAGGAGCCAACCCATGCAGCTAGTTTTCCTGTTTTGTGCTCTCTCTCTCTCTCTCTCTCTCTCTCTTACTCTCCCCTCTCTCTCTCTCTCTCTTTTTCTCTCTCTCCCTCTGCAAAGACTTTAGGACAGGGTGTACAAGGTCTCACTGGGAAGACTGGACTCAGTGATTCTCCTATATTCAGCCTCTCAAGGGCTGGGATTACAGGTGCCCGGTTTCAATGGCTGTTAGCACAACCCAGGGGAGGGCTAGCATGGCAGGCTGGGGATTGAACTCCAGCTGCTGTGCTCAAACTAAGCCGGTGTTTTTAGACAGCTGAGCTATTTGGCTGGCCCACTTTTCTCTCTTCCCTTCTCTTCTTTTGGCTTCTCTCCTCTTTTTTTTTCTTTCTTTCATTTTTGTTTTTGAGGTCCTTTAATACGAGATACTTCCTTGGTTTAAATTTGAAGCAAGAGGCCTAGAGAGATAGCTCAGTAGAATAAGTGCTTGCTTGGCAAGTTCAAGGGCCTGAGTTCAATCCCTGTTCTGCAAAATCAATAAATTAATTAATTAATTAATTTTGAAGCGAAGTCTCCCTAAATCGCTAAGTTGCTCAGGCACAGGTTGAGCTCCATCGAGTTTGGCATGAGTACATTTTTGATACTTTAAATTTATACTGTGTTGATCAGAACATAATCCCATCCTAAGTAATGGAACATCTTTGATCATCTTCTGAGTGTCTGAGGCTATGTCTTTAACACATGTATTTTGTGGGAAGACAAGTCAGCCCGTGACTACTGTGTGCCAGCTGGACGTGGCTCCAGGTGAGGGTAGAACCCCTAGTGACAATTGAAAAGTAGGAACTGCAGCTCTCTTAATTTTCTCAAAGTTTATAGAGGAGCAGATAAAGTGAAAAATATTATCAATATGGGGGATAGATCAAATAGAATATTTTTGTTGCTGTTTCTTGTGTTGTCAGAATGCTTACTTGGTTAGGAAATACTCTCTGAGAACTGGGGAGCAGAGAGGCTTTGAGTTTTGGTGTGCACATTGTAGCTTCAAACAAGGCAGAAAAAGTACCTACTATTGGAAATGTTCCCTCTGCTCCCTAATATAGGCTGGGTGCCCTGTACAACAGTCAGAAATGCATGCATCATCATTACATTCCCAAATATATTTGGTGATTTGTATTTTCTGGAGAGTGCGATTGTTCGCGTCGTGGGCAGTGTCACACACTGCCTAGTCATGGACCTTTCTGGAACTTACTGATTCCCACCTTCCTACACTCACCTAAATATTGATTATGCCTAAACAGTTTCATCACCTGTAGCAAAACCTCATCTATATGGAGAGGGTGCTCTGCACCCCAGTTCCTCGGACTCTCAGGGATGAAGCGGCAAATGGCCTGAAGCCCTATTTCTGACAACTCAGTGTCTTCAGGCCTCCTAGGTCTATGTTCTGTCTTCTTGTCGGCAGGTCCACACGTCAGTACTTCTCTTTGGTTGAACTGCCCCATTTAGGGGGGTGCATGGTGTTCTCTCATACATTATTCAGAAGAGGCTCAAATTCCTTCCTTCCTCTCTCTCGGCCCAGACAGAAGGCCCCACACCCTCCACGTGTGAGTTTATACACACCTCAGATTCTGTGTTGGTCGCACTGTGCTCTGTCACATCATAATCAACTGCTCAAACGCCTTTTTACATATAGTGATGTGCGCACTGCTATTTCTATCTAAGATACCAATAGGAACTTCCCATTTACCTGGCCCCATGGCCAATATTTGATCTCAGTCTTGTTCTGCCTTATTCTAAAAGTTACCAACTATAACTTATCTTTTCAAAGAAATGAAAAACACACACTACACGTGAAATGACCATAGCAAAATAATTATCTACAAATAAAAAGAAGCTTACAGACAATCTTGAGAGTAACAAGATGCATATATCAAAAACTATACTGATATTCCTGGCACACAGAATTCTTAAAGTTATTCTCACTGAAATCAATCACTGTACCTATGAGATGTTGATCATTATTCCTATTTAATAATGCGTGATTTAATCAACTCTGTTAGGCTTGCAACAAAAATATGTTAAGCAATGTGTATTTGATTTTCCAATTTTTTTTTTTTTTTTTTTTTTTGTCTTTTTGAGGCAGGGTCTCGCTGTGCAGTTCAGGCTGGCCTTGAGCTCACTTTTGTAGCCAAGGCTGGTCTCGAACTCGCACCAATCCTCCTGCCTCAGCCTCCCAAGTGCTGGGATTACAGGCATGTGCCACCACGCCCGGCTTGATTTTCCAATTTTAACGTATCTTCAGTATTAAGTATCTGACGTATTACACATAGTAATAAGATTAATATATATTCAAAGGCTAGAAAATATGTCCTACCTATGCATCATCTTACTTACATACAGTACACAATACTACGTTATCTCGAGACAGACTGTCCCTGTGTAGTTCAGGCTGGCCTTGAACTCAGGATGGAGCCCAGGCTGCCTGGAACTTGCAGTGATTCTCCTGCTGAATTCAGTCTGCTTAGAGCTGAGAGCACAGCTATGCATCATCATGCCCAGGATAACGAATGTTCAACTTACATGTTGCATGTTCTGAATTATTTGACTGTTTATCTTCTTTAATTTCTCCAGATATAAATTTAGAAATTTCACACTTTATGAATGAAAGATATTTTACAGACAATGTAAGAATCATGCATGAAAAACAATTAGCTTGGTATCACACCTCCTTTCCATTTCAACCACTTAAAATGATACATTAAGGTAAAAAAGTAAACGGGTAAAGCAAGTCCTACCTTTATGCATTCATTCTTCTACTTTAATCACTGGGGAAGTCAGCCTCAGACACACCAACAGCGTCGAAACAACCGTAAATAAGGGGAGGGCCCCTCCCTGAGCTTCTTATCTCTACTGCATGTCAGATAATCTCCACAGGTCATCTGCTGCGCCTAGCGGGACTTCAGTGTGGGTTCACTATAACAATAGTGCTTGAAATTTCCTAGTACAACAAAGAAGCAACAGAGCTTATCTCTGCCACCGCCTCTGTTACAACAGGTGGCAAATATGAAACACTGGCCACCAGCGAGCATTTCAAAAATCTAGGATTTTTGAATGTTTGCTTTACTTATTTTAGAGATGTGTGTATGTGTGTGTATGTGTGTGTGTGTGTGTGTACGTGTGTAGGTCTCACTATGCAGCTTAGACTCATAATGATTCTCCTGTTTTCAGCCTCCCTAGACCTGCAGTTATAGGCATGCACCACTACAACCGGACTGGACTCCATAGACGGCTCAGCCCAGCTGGGGTCAGGGCCAGCACGGCCCACAGTGCTTACCTAAGCAAATGCTCAACACAATGAGCTATATCCCTGGCCCTTCTGTCCTTATGTAGACACTAACAGCCACTTTTAGGGATTCCTGGAATTTGTAGTAATAAGTGCATGCAAATTTTATGCTGGTGACTTTTGAATTCTGACAACTTAAATTCAGCTCAGTAGATTCTGAGTCAGAAATAACTCTTTTTCAGTAACTATTTCTCTTTATTTCTCTACTAGTCAGTATTAAAATGCAGACAATTTGGGGGGGGTGGTAAGTGGGACATATTATAGGACAAATCATATACCATTGTAAAAGTACACATTAATATTATGCCACAGAATTTATATGTAGTCATGCAATATTTATGATAGATATTATAATTTTTTTTTTGTCTTTTTGAGACAGGGTCTTGTTATGCAGCTCAGGCTGGCCTTGAGCTCACTTTTGTAGGCCAGGCTGGTCTTGAACTCACACCGATCCTCCTGCCTCAGCTTCCTGAGTGCTGGGATTACAGGCATGCACCACCATACACAGCTTATATTATAAATCTTTTAAAAATGTATTGTTGGACAATTTCGTCACTGTGGGAATAGCATAGAAAACATTTACACAACCTAAGAAAAGTACGACGTCCCTGGAATCATCCCATATGTTGTTCATTATCAACCAAAACATCGTCACGCAGTACATTAGTGTGTATACACATGTATGCTTACGTTTCAAAACCATGTAACAAGTATATAAAAAGAATACTTTGATTTTACACAGAAGCATCATATATGATTTTAAAACTACATAGATGTAACGCATCAGTCCTGAGTGTATTAGATAAACTACAATGCCTTTTAAGTTTGTTTTCTTCTATTCAACAGAGACAGACTATGTAGGAAGGCAGAGAGAAGACTGCCAGAGGTAATCTAGGAACTCTACACTCTTTAACTCTCCTTCAAAATGAGTTAGCAACTATATTCTATGACGATTTTGCTTTTTATCGGTTAGCATTTGCTTCTGCACTTAATGGGACTACGCTAGAAGTGTTATTTTTAAAAAGTTGGGCTGGTGGCATGGGGTTCATAGAAAATTTCTTCTCGTCCCCCTGCAAGGTGCCATGTGCCACTCGCAAGTGTTTTCAGTGGCAAACAGAAGATTCTGGGTAAGAGTTAGATCTCATCAATGCTAGCCAGGAGGAAGCTCCTTCCGCAGCTCTTTTCCAGGCAGCAAATTAAAGCACTGCCCGCAGTGGTATTCCCAACAAGCCCTGATGTTTTTATCGACTCCCTCACCAACCCCAACACAGCGCAGAGTCCAGTCAATACCTGTCACTCCATGGCAGCCACTGACTCTGCTGCTGCCATCAGTGTTTCTTATCTAATTACAAGTAGCCACTACCTAATGAGACCATCGCCCTAACAGCAAAGGACATCCGGGCCTGCAGCCTAGAGGCACCGGGGTAGCCCAGCAAGTCTCTCAAAAATCTCTTGTGATAGTCACGTACCATTCCTCAATGACAGTAACCACCTCTTTGCTGGTTACTGCTGCCTATTTGCATTTTAGTGGAAAGGAACTAAAATTTGACAGGAGATATAATATTAAGAATTCTATACACAGTAAAAAAGAAAAGAAGAACTGGAGTCAGTGCTTTCTGGAAGAACATGTGTTTTGCATGCCCAAGTCCGTGGACTTGATGCCTAGGGCCCAACGAAACCCTCAGACTGACTAAGCACTAGAAATGGATAGCATCAGAAAATAGTGGGAACCCATTCTTTTTAATGCTATATTAAATTTTACATGTTGACACTATACATGCTAATCATGAACAAGAAAGCATGATTATACAGAGAGCAAAGAGAAAATAAAATTTTATCAATTGACATGAATTGACAGTTGCATGAGGCATGGCTCTTATTCTCTTAAGTTTATTAAAATGTTTTCTCTTTGCTGACTGTCTTGAGCTTGCATCCTCAGTTCTTCAGTACGAAGTTTTCTTTTAACCAACCTAGTGCACGGAAATGTATTCCTAAGTACACAATGGCTTGGCAGATGAACACTGGAGAACTTAAATCAGTGCTGTTGAGCATGAACCGGAGACAAGCACAGGGAAAGAGCTCTCGTCTTAGAATAAAACGTAGGTATCCAGGCAAAACCCTAGGTATTTCATGCACAGCTTTGCAGATTCTAATCTGTGCATTGTGCATGTCACCTTTACGGGCCAAAATGATCAATGCATTACTCACAATGGAATGCGCACAAGCCAGACGGCCCTTTCTCACTGTCCTGTATCCTACTTCGTATAGTGGATCTTCTCATCACGAAAGCATCTTATTTCACGTTGTGTTACTCCCTACATCATCCTAAAGTGCCTATTTTTTTCATAAAGAAAAAAAAAGTAAACAACTTCTTGCTAACCCATCAGGCTGCATACTTCTAGAATAAAATTTATTCTGACTTATGAAATAGACCAGATTCATGTTATGTTCAACATAATACACTTTGTTCCAAAGAATATAAAACATTTTCCATTCGTCTTCAACTTGTGTATCTAGTAATATGCACAAGCCTTGACAACAACAAGGATTCACACAATGGAAGCGACACTGTGAGCCTGCTCAGTGCTGACATGTCCCGGAGCCGATATTATGCACCACGATATATTGATCTATTAATTTCCATTACAATTGAACAGGTCTTTAGGTATCTAATCAATAAATCAACTAGGAAATCATTCATATGTAGGTCACTACTCCATGTCTATCACTGTTCAAAGTTATCAGTTGCCATAACCAAAATATTTTTTAGAAAGTTTTAAGTAAATCACTTCTCAGTAAGCTCTGAAGTAAGTATTTTTAGGATATCAACTGTTAATTGGTATTTTCTTTTCTATCACTATCTAAGAATCTCACATTGTTCTGTTCTTTTGAAACTCCTCTTTCTCAGTCCCCTCTGGGGCCTCCTACTATTTGGCAGTCAAAGGTTAAGGAAAAGTAATTTTCTGTATTCATTTTTTAATAGTAATATCTCCTGAAATGGTTTCAACTTCTTTTAACCAGATAACTCTAACAATGTATTTGTCCATCGTTTTCCTCCTCAGTTTGTTATATACTGATTTGTTTTGTGGCACTGCAGATTGAACTCAGGCCCTTGCACTTACCAGACAAGCGCTTATTCTTCCGAGTTATCTACCCAGCCCCCTTAAGTGTTCTACTGATACACCCAGAACTTTCTCTGGATTTCACACTAATTTAATAAGCAGCACCTATCAAATTTCAGTTCTCTAAATTAAATATTTATCTTGATTTAATTGAGAATGCATTAATATCTCCTTTATGGTCTCATTCATAGACATAAAATCTTAGATTCCCCATATTTATTCTTGGCTTTGACCTATGTATCATAATTATTCCTGCGTAGAAAATCCTGTATATTTGACCCACACCATTCTGTTTTTTCAAACTTTTTGATTGCTGATTATTTATTTATTTAGCGTGAGGGATCAAACTCAGGTCCTTGCACTCTCCAGGCAGTGCTGCCTATGCCACTGGTGTAATGGTTTTTCACATGACTTTCTTGGTTCAGCGCCACCGTTCCGCACCCTCGCTGTCACAATGCCCCCTCAGTCACTCATGTTTCTGTTGCTTTCCTGCCTGGGCCTACCTTTCAGTTGCTAACAACACACACAGCCAGCCCTGTCACATTATGTTCAAAGCTTCTGACAACTTTTTTGCTGCATCCGATTAATTCCAGGTTTGGAGTCAAGAACTTACAATGTTCTACAGTATAGATTCAATAGATGCTTCTGTTCTCGTCGAAAATGACTTCCCTTTTGACTCTCTACAAATGAAAACAAATACATAAGATCACTAGTCCTGGAAGAGGACCTGCAAGGCTTAGTCAGCTTACGACTGAGCAGTTAATAATCAGCACAGGGAGGTAGGACAATCTCTGAGCAGAGGCGAGGAACAGACTCGAGAGTGAACCACGCCCACGTGCCAGCCATCACAGTTACCAGCAGGAGGAAATACTTAATATGCCAGTGTCCACACCTGGAGAAGAAGAAGAACAACGGGGCTTGCCTCGGAGTTGGGAGAAAGGTGAGCATTAGAATTACAGCGTCATGTGTGACCATTAAAATTAGCTACTCTTAGGGGCTGGGGAGATAGCTCCGAGGCACAAGTGCCTGCTGGGCAAGTGCAAGGTCGTGAGTTCGAACCCTGGTCCAAAAAAAAAAAAAAAATTAGCTACTCTTAAAGATTCCTGGGGATAATAAAGCATATTTATTACTAAATAATTGTTACTAAATAATAATAATTATTATATTATGACTCTCTTTAAGATATTAGCACTTTGGTCTATTTTCAATATTATTTCTTTTTATGAAGACTTTTGCACTTCAAACCTAAAACCTGTCTCTTTAGGAAATTCTACCGAATGCTTCTGGTTCTATCTATTTTCCTGTGTTTAGGATGGAGGCACATGGGTGCTCGTGTAGGGTACCATTCTTGAGAATTAGTAAGTGATAATACTGATGAGATGGATTTTTTGATCGATGTAAACGAAAAGCAATTGAGAACATGAACAAGCAAACAGTCTTAGACATCGCTTTAAGAATTAAAAGAAAATTATGGAACTTGGGACAAACCTTGAGTCCAGTTAGAAAAATAATTGGTAATAGCTGCATATTTTTCATGAAATTCAGGTGAAAATGAGCTATGAGGACTACATGAGTAGGGACGGGAGAGATGAACTAGAAATGGATTTAAAAACAACCACACAAACAAAAAGTCATAATAAACTCTGTTTAAATGTGTTCGCTTCATGCTTTACATCCAAACACTTCAGCAGAGATCAGTACAGGTAACAGTTTCGGATAAAGTTTGCATATTGTCAATATACGGAATCTCTTTCCTTTGCTGGCATCATTTATACTCTATAATGTCTGAACATTTGTTATCTATAGCTGTTATCTATGCTTGAAGCAATATTAATCTGTACCTCAATTATCTATCTGCAATTCCTTTTTAACAGTTTTTTCTTAGTCTATTGAATCGACAGGGATGGACCATCTATGATTCAGTTTATAAGAAATCAAAAGGTTAAAAGATATCATTATTTTATTTGTGCCCTAGTTTAGGGCTAGAAGTATACTTGTGGGAAGAAAATGAGTAAAAGGGGGAAAAAGAGCATTAAGAAAGGAAAACTAAGAAATATGTTCATTGGCTGACTTTCATCATTTCGTGCTTCTGTGTAAATACATGAACAAACACATGAAGAATCAAAGATGTAGCACAAAGGTATATTTCAGCATGCCCAAGGCATTGTCCATCCTAATGACAAGAAAGACTACGCCAGATGGTAGGTGTTTGAATTCAAGAGCAATTTCCCTAATGGTCAATTCTAAGAAAACAAAGGTTGTAGTTTCTAACCTCAAGGGAATTGTGAAAGATAATATTGCTTCTGCGTAATCATGGGGCCTTTAATCCCTTCACACATAACATCTTCAGGGAGAAAATATTCATTTCTAACTGATTAGATATAATCTGAAGAAATAAGATATATGTCACAACTGACTTTTAACCATTCAACATAGCAGTAATTTAGGATGAGTTACTTTGCACTGTATGGTTTTTATGGAAAAATTATCATAGTAAGAGTGTCCTCCTGATTTTACAACTGAAGAAATGGGAAGACTATCAAAGGCTAAGTAACCTTTCAAAATCAACTGATTACTAACCGAGAAGTAAAGTTTAACATGGGGGTGCGACTAGTTCTAATTGGAAAGCCTTGGCATCATCAGTGGGAACCAGTAAATGCAACTTGGAATAAAAAGAACACTAAAATATTACGGTCATTTTTTTTTAAATCTACTTGCTAAATTATACTGCTACCAAAAAAGTAATGATGTGTGAACATTTCTTGACATAGAGGGCTTTCAAAAATCTCGGTAAAGTTATTTAAATATATAAAGTTTTGAAAAATAAATATTTGCCGGAATTTTAAAAATAAAAGTTCTAACTGACTTATCGTTAGTATGGAACATATCTATATCTCTATCTATCTATCTACATGCTGCCAATATTTTCTTAAAGTCCACCCATCCTTTTCCGTCTTCTCCACAAAGCTGTGCCTAACGTTGAACATCCTTCAAAGCGCCAAGGCTCACTGCCTCCTTGGCGGCGCACCCTCAAGACTGGTGGTGTCTTGTTCATTGACCAAGTCTCTCTACCTGATGCGTCCACTCCATTCAGAGCTCGTCCAGTGCAAACAGACCTGTGATTAACGGCTGTGTATTATCTGCCTTGTAAATGTCTCTCGGCTGGGAAGAAGGACACGCACTCAGCCCTGACACACAGCAGCAACGCTGTTCCAGGCATGACGCACCGAGCCGTTAACGTCTCCCCTAGGACCTGGGCCCTGCCTTGGCTTTCTGAGATGATCTGAGAAGCAAAGTATCTATTTTTAATGAGTTCAATGGAAAGTCAATTAGCCCATGGCTTATGGGACGAAGTTAATAATAACTTTTTCATGGTATCTTACAAGCACAATAACAAATAACCTCCATCACACACAATATTGTAATCTATTTACTTAAGGTAAGAGAATGGCATTAAAATCATTAAACTGGCATTTTCATTTATAGATAAAAATGCAATATGGCATGATTGAAAGTCAAATACTTGAAATATTACCACAGAATGTGAATGATAGCTTCCTTTAACTAGGAGGATACTATGTGATTTTTACACCATTGCTTGTACTTAATAGTTGCTAATTTTCAAGAGGCAATTATTATTTTAAATCATATAGAGAGCTTTTTAAAATACATTGCTTATAAAGAAGAGATGCATCTGACACAAGTTAGGCAGGGCTACTCAAAAGGGAGATGATGAACTATGTAGGTCTAGGTACTTTCATGTCCATAGTGAACAACATTATAAAAAGCTATCCGCATCAGGCAACTGAATAAAAGCTTAAAGAGTACTACAGGTCTGTATTTATTGAGAAACTGACATAAATCTCTTTGTGTATGCACAAGTATTTTCTCTTTGAAGTTCAGAAAATCATGCTGAAAGGAGATAACTCCTCATAAATACATACAAGGTTCAGTATATAAAGCTATAGTCACAGTCTGTTATTTAAAATTGAAAAATCCCAGCACCATATGACAACATTACAAAGTAGTAAGTTTAAGTATATGAATCGAGAAAATTACACACACAAACTGACCCAAAAGAAACTGCTTGCTGAGAAAAAACGTAGTTTTCTGACGACCTTTGATAACGTGTTTTTGGATGTCAGTTTCTCTACATGTTAAGATAGATACTGAGAATGTTGGTCTTTTTCTTTAAACACATCGGACGTTACTAAACATTGGCACAGAAGGCAATAGCACGAAAACGACAGAACTTCCCTAGGAAATCCGCCACAGGTACACGCGCACTGTCCCCTGTACATTCATGCATAGACTCCTGGCAGAAGTATGAATGCCGCCTCTCACTCTGCCGCCTGTGCAACGCATCTGCTTAGTTATGCACTTCCCCTTTAACAACAGCATGATCCCAAAGAAAAGCCGCACCAGAGAACTCATGAGCACACATTGCACTTGCAACCATTTCTATAACTCGAAGGTTCTCCTTTCAAGCCCACTTAAAATTTTTGAACCTATCTAATGAGAACAAATAAGTAAAATAAAATGCTTCATTCTGCCAGCAACTCTTAAATAAAAACGAATTTCAAGAATCGCTGCTTCGCCCGATACTGAGGACTGTCTTAGCACGTTGAAACTGGCTATGGGTTAGCTCAGTGTTAAAGCCAATGCGCTGCGGCCCTGTTATTCAGATATCACATGTGTCACAAGCCCTGACAACGGCTGATTATATCTCTCTTACAGGAGTGCCTTCCTCCTCTTGGTTGCCCGGTTATATCCTCCAGTGTATATGCCAATGCAGTCAGTATCCCTTCCCTGGGTAACTGTCACTGGGCTGTCCATCAGGGATGAAGAGAAAAGGGTGACAGCTCTGACATCCCACCAATCACCCCTCTGGAAAATTGATGTTGTCCTTCCCAGTAAACAACAGCTCAAGAATCGACCAGTCTCCCGGCACATCCCTGCACAATCCACTTCCATTAGGGTGGAAGCCACATATTCATTCCACCACTGTCTGATCAATACGAAAGGGACTTTTTCTGTCTCCGGCCAACACACTCTGCTGTACCTTGCACTTAACACCTCGCATAGGCGAACACCCTTTGGGCCTCATTTGGGTCAATATAATTCAAAATCAGATTTAAAACATTAATTGAGGTAAGGGGAATCTCCCAGTATGGTTTTCATCATTTCATTTTAATGTTATTAATATGTAAATATTGGACAGAAGTTTCAACTCATGCATATAAAGAACCTGTTTATATTTCAAAACCTTTTCCCATTACTTCTCATAATGTCATTTACTGAAATAATTCCCATTACTTCTTTCTACAAAGCCATTTATATAGGAATTTTAATCTGGGCACAATAAAAGCACATAATGGTACAACTGTCTTACATATAGTTTTCCAATAAGGTTGGCATGCTTATATAGAGAAAATATACATTTTAATAGAAACAAACTGATAATTGTCAGTAAATAAGGTTATAATTTCATGATTCTCAAAGCCTCTTCCTTAACTCACTTATTCTTAAAGATTCTCAGAAATTCATATTTGAATGTACTTACAAGCCCCCTACATGTAATATTCCATCAGCAGTTACAAATGTATACAATTAGCTCTCTTTTCATATACACCCTCATGTCTTTCTAATGTGATTTTTAAAAAATCTTGAAATATGTTTTCTGTGATGCTAATTAGCTGTGTACCCAGGGACTCTCTGGAAAAACCTAAGATTTTAGGAATAAATGAAACCCTCACAAGTCAGTCAGGGCAGTGACTTAATTACGTATGGGCAGCCACCCAGATAATACCACCTAGGCAGAGCGTAGGAGTGGACAGAGAAAAGACAGGAGATAGCCACAAGGACAAAGAAGGTTTGCTCTTTCAAAGGTGACAGGTGTCAGCTCTGGGGCGAAGGCAGTGGCTAAGGGTCCTGGTGGAACCCTCACTCGCGGATTTAGGAAGCTTCCCCGGTGCCAGCCCGACGCATCCTACGCTGCTCTATTTATGGCACAGAGTTAGGTCCAAAGAAAGGCAGTAACGAAGGGGAGCCTGTCACCGTCAGAACCAGCCCACACCCTAGGGGTTCTGGGAAGACCGCAGTGGGAAGACACAGGTTCTACTCCTGGCCCCTTGGTGGAAACTTTGCTCTACCTCCATTGCAATTCTCAACTTTTGGAACACTTTGAATGAGAGAACTACCATCCTCAAGTGACCTGTATCTTTATATATATATATATATTTTTTTTTTTTTTAAAAAGCCAAGTTCAAGGCAATCATAAGTAAGGCAGGTTTCTAGCGTAAGCCTCAGGCATAGCCCCAGAGAAGTGTTTGTACTGAAATAGTGCAGGTGTGTTTCATTTATAAGAAAAAAAGAGATTTTTCAGAAGCACTATTCACAAAAGTCCCATAGTATAAACTTATTTTCTATTTAATATGAGAGATTTCTATTAATCATAATAGAATCATTATTTGCTTGCATATAAATCCAATTCTAGTGCTTGATGGAGATGGTTTAATTTGGTCATGCAGGAGGCCTATGATGTCTTTTTAGTTGATTGATTGATTGATCGATTGATCGATCGATTGATTTTAATGTATTTAGTATAGGATCTACATGATCTTCTACACAGAATGGACTCATAGTTATCCTCCTGTTTTCAGCATCCCCAGCGTTGGGATTACAGGTGTGCACCACCACAGCCAATTTCAGTGGCCAGCTAACCTTCCCAAAATCTGGGGCACAGATGGTGTGGCGTGTGATGCCAGGAATTGAACCCCCATCCCTGTGCTTGCATAAGCAGACACTTAGTCTGCTGAGCTGTCTCTCAGGCTCGAGCATTGATTTTTAAATATTAACTATATAAATATTTAAATATCACTTATATCTATATAAAATATCTAAAGTATTCTATATAGGTATCTAAAACATTGATTTTTAAGACTCATAAGGAATTCTTATGAGTCTTAAAAATCAATCCAAGTATCCAAGTACCCAAAGGAAGTTTCTGAATGAACAGAACATTAGGTAACTACTTTACATAAACTGTAGCCTACTGATTTATCTAAATGCTCATGGGAAAAATGCAAACAGACATATATTTTGGTATTTACAAATTTATGTAAGTTAAGATCTGAGTGTTTTCCATTTGCATAGATACAAAAAGATGATTACACCAATGAAGGAGTAGAAATCATATTTTATTTTATCTTATCTTATCTTATCTTATCTTATCTTATCTTATCTTATTTTATTTTCGGGCTTCTTCAAACACTGGAATGCATTCACTGCCATAACACGTCTGTCGTTGCAACAAACTACCAGAGGAAACAACTTAGAAGGTGCAAAGCCAGGCTCTGGTTCCCAGGCTCACAACTTTGAGTCCCCAGGGGTTGCTCCCACCACTCTGGACCTTGGGTGATCCAGGCAGGGCATTGCAATACCAAGCTACTCACCTCACAGTGGCCAGGAAGCAGACAAAGAAAGCAACAGCTGCAGGGGCCAAGGTGGCAGGCAGGATGGTCCTTCCAGCACAGGTGCCCAGGGACCTGCTCCTGCTAGCCAGGTTCCACTTCCCGAAGCCTCCACCAGGCAGGGACTGACCCTTCAACACAAGCTTTTCATGGGCATTTCCCATCCCAGCCTTAGCACTGCGGCTTCTTATGTCCCTGTTGGCACATAAAGCCAAAAATAGTCTTTGTACAGAAACATAGTGTTTGTAAACCTCAGCAGAAAACAAATGCAGGATTAGAAGGAGGGAACACCAATTAGACTTTCCTGCTTTAGCACTGCCTTCCACATTTCCTAAAGCAGAGGTCTGCTGCATGTGCGGTATGCATTAAAGGAAATGCTCCATGAGGCCGAAGCTGTGTGATAGCTGCTTTACCCACTAAGGCATTCCATGACAGCGCAGACATTTTACAGGTCTTCGTTTTCCTACTACAAGTGATGTACTCACTAGGAATGGAAAACAATGTAATCTTGCAGTGTTGTCTATGATAAAAATGTAACATTCTGATAAGACAAGCGGGCAAAAATTAATGACAAATAATGGGCCATGAATATGACAATGTCAGGAATATGACCATGTACAATAGTTAGCTCCACTGTTTGCATCTCCAGAACAAAGCAAACAAGAAAGGGAAGCGTAAGACTTTGACTTGGCATTTCCTATTATGATAGTTTTAAAGACGTAGCTTGACAAATTTAACTAAGAAGACAAATACTCCCGGTGGAAGCCAGATAGCCCCACGGAAAGAGATCAGAGTGGCAATCTTCTTAACTGTTACATGGTCATTATGTTGCTTTTCATAGTAAGATAGCCCAGGAGCAGGCTAAGGTCAAAGTTATAGACCATGTAGGTTACACAACCATGAGTTCTACATTGGTCACGTTTGTGCTGCCTTTGCCATGTACTTAGCTGCTGGGGATATCTCAGGCAAAAGCTTGCAGGAATGCAACCCATTTGGGAGTTCACTGTACCCTCAACTTTACTAAGTGGACATAATCAATACCTTAATAAGGATGTTTGGAAGCAACCTTAGGAGAATCAAATTAGCACATTCCAACACTTCTTTTCAAGGCTGTGCATTAAGTTCATTAACTTTCCTTATTTGAATTACAGATTTCATTTCTGTGATCAGGATGAAGACAAGCGTCTCATTTATAAGCTCAGATTTTTGCCATGTTAACTTTTTCAGGGAACAGTGAAGTCAATGCAGTGGGAAAACATCCTGTCTTGAGAGAAAAAAAAATTTTTGAGAGAAATTATTTAAAAGTTTCCATAATCCAATAATTTATTGTCCAAGAGAAGCATACATAAAATTTTGATGATATGTTCTCACCCCAGAAAGAATGGGTATCATAAAGAAATCAGCAAACAGGGCCCGGCGGGATGGCTCAGTGGTCTAAAGCACCTGCTTGGGAAAGCTTGGGCGGCTTCAGGGACCGCAGTTCGATCCCCGGCACCACATGCTGCGCCAGCCCTGCCTTCGGGGTGGGCTGAGCCGGCCATAAAAATGAGTGAATAAACAAATAAAGATTCTGAAATAAGAAAAAAATAAATAAATAAATAAAAGAAATCAGCAAACAACAAATGCCGGAGAGGCTGTGGGGAAAAAGGAACCCTTCTCCACTGCAGGTGGGAATGCAGAAGGGTGAAACCATTATGGAAAGCAGTGTGGAGACTCCTTAAAAAGCTAGGATTGGATATTCCATTCAATCCAGCTATCTCTCTACTTGGAATTTTCCCAGAAAAACTGAAAATGTCATATCATAGTGATATCTGTTCACCGATGTTTATAGCAGCATAATTTTGATAGCTAAATCCTGGAAACAACCAAAATGTCCATCATCTGAAGAATGGTTGAAAAAGATGTGGTATTTTTATGCAATATATTACCCAGCTATAAAGAATGATAAACTCAAAGACTTCATATATAAGTGGATATATCTTGAATGTCTACTCATAAGTGAAATAAACCAGACTACATGTGTAAATATCATATAGTCTCCCTAGTGTAAGAACTCAAAAGAAGAAATTAAAATGGAAAGGCACAACACAGTCAAATGGAAAGCGAGAACACAAGGAATAAATACTGAAGAGAGAGCAAAGAGAAGAGCTAGGAAACATGACAGGAGCAAAACCATGCATTTATACACACAAGCTGTGTATAAATATATGTGTAGACAATGGTCCTAAGAGTCTCCAGCAGGCTTGTGAAACTAGCAGCTAACTGGTAGAATTCTCACCCTGACTAACTATATATGCTGACACATGTGAACTAAGCAACTACACTAAGGTTAACAATGTGTAGTGCTAAAACCACACATGGAATACCTGTCATTCTGGTCTTCTAAATACATACTCCCTCTAGTGTCATATCAATTATTGCTATACTCTCTCTCAAATAAATGTTTGTTTGTTTTTTTAAAGAGAATGTGAGACAGGAAAAAATGCCATAAGATTGACCTGTTACAATATTGTATGTGGTTAGATTTCCAAATTTCTATGTAAAAATGTATAATTTTTAAAATCACATTCTATAGGGATTTAGTAGAATATCAATGATTGATGGACAATACCAATGACAAGTTAATTCTAAGACATTCGATATTCAGAAAAATAGTGATGTTAAACTCAGGTGCCTGTGTTATAGGGTAATAATATCACTAAGCTTCTCTTCTTGATGGTTAACAACTTAAGTTTTCAGACCAAAACATTAGAGAAAAAGAAGGGCTATGCGGATAGCCAATATTTTGGCCTTAACCCTTCAAGGTGATGGAGAACTCAGGACAAAAGAGAATGTGTACTATAGCATCCTATAACAGCGGTGTCCTAAATTTTCTGTTCAAGGAGACTGTGGGGCTGCAGAGGAAAGGGACTGACGATGTATAGTGTGCCTAAGGAGAATCACCTAGAGAGAAAACATTCCCTCAGGCTCTCACAGACAGCAAACTGGTCCAGCAATGGTTGTGACTCATCCAGATGGCTGATTTTGACAGAAGCTTTAGAAAAGAGTTGTACATGGTTTCAGGGTAAATCTTGATTTGACTGACCTTGTCAGATACAAAAGTTACATGTTTTGTTATATGGGTCTTGCTTTATCTTGGTGTTAACAATCCAGTAGAAAAGTTTAACCACGAGGTATGAAAAGTAAAGCCATATTAATATTGTGAACTGTAGAAGCCTGACGTCAACAGCTTCTGACATTGCCAGGACTTCTGATAACCCACTACTATCATGGACTATTGGATTATAGATACAGCTACTTTCTCTTAGATCAATGAGAGGAAATATTTGTGCCAATAGTGTGTAGAAAAGTTATCATTTGTGCATCTCGTACTCTGAGCAACTACTCGGAAGACAACAATATGCACTGAATTAATTATTGTGGTTGTCCTACTAACCTGTTAAACCTGTCCAATTATATTTTCTTTCTCATTAAAATTATTAAAATTTAAAAAAGAAAAACGATAATAAATAAATATTCCTATTAAAAATAGTTCACAAGAATATTGAAGTGATTTTCTCAAGTGCTTTAAGCAGTATGTTTACTTCTTTCTGCAGGAAGCAGACTCTATGCTATCATTCTCAATGTTGAAAATGTTGGGCTGAACTTAAAAGTAATTTTGATGTACATTCAGTAACAAATAGGCATTACGATGTTCTTAAAAGATTGTTTTCGCCGGGCGTGGTGGCGCACGCCTGTAATCCCAGCACTCGGGAGGCTGAGGCAGGAGGATCGGTGCGAGTTCGAGACCAGCCTGGGCTACCAAAGTGAGCTCAAGGCCAGCCTCAACTGCATAACGAGACCCTGTCTCAAAAAGACAAAAAAAAAAAAAAAAAAAAATTAAAAGATTGTTTTCTTTTTACTTCTTCGTCTCAGTTGCTTCCTGTCAATATATAAAACTGCAATGAATTTTTTACAAAATAGAGCCAATTATCTTTATTAAAATATTATTTGTCAAAAAAGTAAAAAAATAAAATAAAAATTTGGTGAAACTATTAAATAAGAGGTCTCCAGTGCAATGCAGAATATTAAAGTCTTTATGTTTTTACCTCAGTAGCAGTACTAATACATTCTGCAAAAGAAGTGTTGCTAATTTTTTTCTTTCAAAGCTATACATGCCTACATCCAAGTATCACATAGAAAATTTACTGATTTTTGAGGACAGAGAAAAATGTATATGCTTATGACATGAAATACCAAGAACAGTAACAGACATTTGAGTACCAAACAGGTAGCCTCTTGTGCTTGGCTTCTAGCACAAGAAGAAAACACGAAGTCCACATATTGGGCAGTGATCAGATCCAGTCAAGAAATGAAATATGCATGAATATATGTTAACAGATGACTGTGGATTTAAAAAAAAAATCTTGCTGCCTAGTTAAATTCTTCCAATGGGCACATTATGGATATAGACTGACCCTCGTGTCAAAGAAAAGAGTGATTAAAGTAGGCATAGTCAGCGCCCTTTTCTTGAGACATAGTAAGTACCTGAATTCATTTGTGAATATAGGTATGAGTTGGTTACCAGAATTGTTCATGAAGCATGGTAGTCAGTGAAGAGACAAAACAACTACCTAGACATACTGTGCCATTATGGTAAATACCATCGTGTGAAATCACATGGTGAGATAAAAGAAAAGAGAGGATCCTAGAAGAAAATGCCAGTTGGTAGAGTTGCCTCTGTGATTAGGGTATTTTAAATACAACATTGTGAAATGAAGGGCATAGAAGGCAAGGTTCAAGGTGGGATGGAAATGCAGAGGGAACACACGAAACTATTACACTAAAGCACACACTTCCGTTGATCCTACGCACAGTAGTCTCCCACATTTCAAACATACTTGTCCCGTTATTATCACTTCTTTCTGAAGCAGGTGTGAGAGTCCTGTCTTATGCGTGTCTTTGGGAGTGGTGGTAAAAGCACGGTTTCACTGCTGAATGCCACTGAATGAACAAGCCAGGCGAGGGGTAGCCTTACCAGGTACCCAAGTTCACCTGTTCACCAGATCCAGCACCATGACTACAGCGTCTTAAAATACAACATTATGAAATGGTTTTTATTTTGACCACTTAAATTTTAGCATTGTTTGGTGATATAATTTTAGTTATGATCAGAACATGGATATTAGAATGATATTGGTCTTAATTATTGATGTAACCCATTTATGTTTCTTCCTTACAAAGAATGAATATAGACACGCTGCACTAGAAAAATTTTCCACAGCTTGGTCTTTGACTAAAATAAATTTCAAAAAGATGAGCCAATATTTCCATGGTCAAGATCCAAGAAATACCAATTTATGGATGCTAAGTTTGATGACTTAACTTTGGGTAATTTCTTGCTCTTCCTCAAAGTTAAAATGACCGTGAAAAGTACACGCTTCACAGAGGTGCAGGGCGTCAAAGCCTCCAAGCAGGACAACTGAGATACTCATGGCAAAGGACTTCCAGAACTGCTTCAGAGGAGGGCACAAATAATGGGATGACTGTTGTCATTGTCAGCGGACAATGATGCTCTGCTGGGAATCAATGGCAAAAGATCACTTCTCTGCCATATGTTCTTTTAAAATATTGACCAACATCAGTCACCACCCCTTGGATGGCAGTGTATAAACAAGATCTCGGCAAGTTCACCGCTGCATGATGGGTAGGACACCTACAACTTATAAAGGATAATGCATCTAATTCACACCGAATGTTGTTTTAATCATCTTAAAGAGAAGGGGTGACAGAGCAGGTGTGTTCTATTTCCATTAGTAAGTTTCAGGAATTCATTAAGACATCAAACTTGGCATCTATAAATTGGTATTCTTGGACCTTGACCATGGAAACACTGGTTTATCTTTTTGAAATTTATTTTAATTAAATAACAAGCTGTGGAAACATTTCCTACTACAATGTGTCTATATTCATTCTTTGTAAGGAAGAAACATAAATGGGTTACATCAATAATTAAGCCAAATATTATTCTAATATCCATGTTCTGATCATAAGTAAAACCATATCACCAAACAATGTTAACATTTAAGTGGTAAAAATAAAAATATAGTGTTTTTATGCATTTGTATATAAAAGCGTGGTGATATATAATAAAAATATAGAAGGCATGCTAAATGTAACATATTATTCGTATAGACATTTACTGAGTAAATCATACAAAGATGAATTCTAGCTATATTTTCTTTAAGAAGGAATTATTTTTAAATGTGTTACGGATAAAATTTTATTTGGCTATGGAAGTTATGTTACTACATTGATAGACCATGGCTTCATATATAAATTCAAAATTATATAGAATATTTTTTCTCCAGAAAATAAAAATTTAAAGTATTAAAGAAAAAAAGAAGAACATGAAAGAAAAAAGAGATGACTGAATTTTTTTTTGTGGTACTGGGGACTGAACTCAGGACCTGCCCTTGGCAGAGAATATGAAAGTAGAACAGAGGAAGAGAAATAAACAATGGCAGCATGCCATGAAATAGACAAGAGGGAAAAATAAATTGTCATAAATAATCTGGGAGTGGTAAAAGTTAATGTATTTATTTTCTAACTGAATTACACATTGCTAAACCCAATTTCTTAGGTGATAAAAGTAGACTATATTCATGTTATATTTAAACTTTATAGACAAATTATTTAAATTATCTGCATGCTACTTTTCCTTCCTAATGTTGCATAACAGTATTTGAATGTATCACATTGAAAATGATTTCACATCTCTTTACTTTCCATCTGAATAGAAGCTGACCTACCCATATGCATCTCTACTAAAGAATCCATACATTACTCAGGGAGTGGATATAGGGAACATTTAATACTGCACTAAATTAATAATGGTGGCACCATAACCCAGTGAAGTCTACCTAAGAACAGCCCATACTGTTTCAAAGGCAAATGAAGCATTGTAAAATCACTGCTGAGATTGCATTTTACACAAGCTATAACTTTCTGTTAAAGATGCAAAAATCCAATTTCAAATACATAATTATTATTACAGTCCTAATGTGTTTTTCCCAACACCTAAACCAACAACCGAGCCCCTTGAGAACAGCGCCCTGGGCAGTCATGCTCCAGCGGGTCTATCTCTCTGAGAAGAGCAACGAGGGAAGGCTGTAATTAGCAGTCTTCCAACCCAGTAGAGAACTGCTTTTTCTACATAGCCACAGAATCTCCTTACCACTTATTCCTAAAGAATGCTTTAATAACACTTTACACATTCTAATCCTGGAGGAAATTAAAGTAAATTCAGAGTAAGAGATCATTCTTCAGGAGAGCAGGCTTCAATACCAGCAGTTTAAAATCAACGTTGAATTTCCCACTCAAGTTGTTCTGTTTAGTTTAAAATTACAGTATCAGTACTGCTCAGGGTCAACATAAACCATAACTCCTGTGTAATTATATGCCAAGAATGCAGTAATTATATGCTCAGGATCTAACTTGAAGTAGCAGTACTAAAACTGCACTGCAAGCATGACTTTCTGTACTACACGTTGGCAACTGTTCACACTGAAACTGTGTGGTATGTCTACAGATATTCCGAGAAGTTTTATAAACTATGTCACATACATGAGCCTGGTAAAATGATTTGGAGTATGCAAGTAACTTGATTTCTTTGTTCACTGTATCAACATTTCTAAGTTTTGAAAACGCATTAATAAATGAATTATGTTTCAGGAAATATAATATGCAAAAGATTTAATCCACAAATCCAGAAATAAATTACATAAAAGCATGTACCCCAAAAAATATTTCATCACTTAAAAGAAAAAAGTATCTTCTAATATAAGCCTTACAAAAAATAATTACCAACTTAATCTTCCAAATAGCTCTTTAAAATTCAAATTTAGTCCACTCTGTATATAAAATACTATCACATAAAAATGTTTTTCTTATTCTCTAGTAATTGTCCTGTTGGTTGAGAAATAATAAGTTCTATATCAATGTTATTGAAAAATGTGCCTTATAAGGGATTATAATAGTTCAGCAGATAAAGGCCAAGGATTTGATCCCCAGGCGTTCTGTGCTGGCTCCAGCCCCAGGGAACACTGAGAAGGCAACCGAGACTGGGCGTCTGTAATCCCAGCTCTTGGGAGGCTGTAAAAGGGCAGATCACCATGAGTCTGATCTAGTAGTGAGACCCTGAACACCCTGTAGACTCTTCCCCAAAATACAAAATAAAAAGAAAGAAAAAAGGAAAATGTGCCTTATATAAATGTTCTTCTCAATTACTACTGGAATAATACTTTTTTTTTTTTTTTAATCGGTCCCAGGGATGGAGCTAAGGGCCCTGCGCTTGCCAGTCAAGTGCTTACTCCACCAAGCTATTCCATTAGCCCTAGAATAATACTCATCAGAGAAAGTATCCACATTCTGCCTGTGATTATCTATCCAAGGTTATCAGGCCTGGTGAATCTGCGTTATTTTCTTATGGCTTCTTCCTACTTCTCCCCCTTGCTATCCTCCCACCCACTCCCAGGCCAATTCAAAGGTGAGAAGCTTACTTCAGAAGAGCAAAAACTCCTAAAACATGATGAAGAATAGAAAATAACATACGACATATCTATTCTTGTTGCTGAAGAAATATAAAGTATCACAGAACATATGGCACTTGGAACTGCACTTTTTAACTCACATTTAAGTTGAGTCCAAGTATGAGTTATCCATAGTAGTGGAATATGATCTCAGTTCCACACTTGATTGTTTTAGTTCATGTATTTGAGCCACCCTGAATTTTGCATTCTTACTATATGATCCACATTTAGGCACACTCTATGAAGAAAGACTATTATGCATCTTTTGAGGGGATTTTTATTCTTTGGTTTGGACAAACATACATGTATCTTCATTAATTTTCCAGATGACATTAAGCATCACCTCACCTACTTTCACAAGTATCACTGGTGCTCAAAGCTGTGAAAGTCCTGGATATGAGTTTTACTCGCTGAGCATCCATCACTATAGAAATCCACTGGGAAAGAGTTGTGTAAAAATAGCTTCCGGGTTGACATCAGGTAGACGAGGGAACCTGCTACAATAGCCCCCAGTGCTTGATTACTAAAGTGTAGTAATCATCTTGTAGAACTACCAACAGATTGCACACATTACCTCCTGCAGATGGGAGATGGAATAACTACCAGGAAAGGGGTAATGATGGCCAGGGGAAATTGAATTTTCATGGCACTTATCTTCTGTGTCATTCTATTTGCATGAGAACAATGTTAGCCGCAGACATCCTGGGACCCTAATGAGAACAGCAGCTTCTCCCATTGGGCAGAAGCTAAGAGGGCCATTGATGAAACCAATCTATCAATGGGAATTTAAAGGTGCCACAGCCCTTGCCTCACTCACAATCCATGTGGGTGGGCCTTCTGTTGAAGAAGAGAAGAAATTAAGAGTGATGACTTGTGAGAGTTCGAAGCACAGCAGCCTCTCTGACAGTCAGCCCTTAATGATAACGGACTACTGCTTTCCTTAAAGAGCTTCATGTCTTATTCAGGGTAAATGGTGAAAATGTGGTATTTTAGAGCCCATGATGAGTTTTTCTCTTGACGCTGTCAGTGTGACCGGCCACTAAAGGAAGAGCTGTGTGTCAGTTTCCATTTTCTTCAGTGATTCATCACACAGAAGCACTTCATGCATGCAGTAGCAGAAGGGGAATAAATAACTTAACAGGTCCACACGAGCACTCACATATTTTATTAAGCTGCCACCAACACTTGGGGCAATCCAGCATGCCATAAGATAAACTCTTCTGGAAGACTCTCTCAGCTCACACATTTAGTTATAAGCTAATATCCACTGCAAGGGTTTATTCTCCAAGTATGAAAAATATCTCTTGAGCTACAAAAGGTAAAGATGCAATTTATCCCCAGGACTTACACACTGTGTGATGAGTAGCATGGTAATAATATTCATTACTAATGTCTTCAATCCATAAGACACTTTTCCTCCAAAGAATTGAACTGTTTCCTACAGTATCTCCAATTAGATATATTAACTCTCACCTCTTTTGGCAAGCTCTCTGTTTTAAACACACTGAATTATATTAGTGCTTGAGTGGGGAGTGCTCTGAATTACAGCTACTTAAGGACAAGTAGCAGTCTTCAAACATCAATAGCAGGGACTGTTTCCAGAGAGGCTGCATGGACCCCTGTACTCATTAGGAAAAGTTTTAAGAGCCACTTTGGTTATCAGCAGGCTCTGACCACTGTCAGCATGGGAGTATCATCAAGCCCTGGCTGCGTCCATCTCATGCACTGCGCATTCCCCAGGTAACTTACCTCCAAAGCTCCCATGGTGAATCTTTGTTGATCCCTGGACTTACGCATTCAGGAGAACAGAATTAGATGATATATTCAGCAGCTCTGTTTAGCACATGTTAGGAAAACCGAATGAAGGTAAATGACATTTGTAATAGTATTTCCCTCTTTCTGTTTAATCAAAGAGCTGAAAAGGGAGCCTAGACTTAATGTCAGGGGAATCAGGGACATATTTCAGGACATCTACGACAAAATATTATTGCATAGTGCTCACCCCACTCAAGACAATTTTAGTAAATATGTATGCACTAAAATATAATATTAAAGTAGCGATATTTGCATTCAGAATCAGAGATAAACTGTAGTACAGGAGTAAATTGTATTACAAATGTTTGTTTAGTATTTTCTTTTGGAAACAAAATGATTTCTCTCATAAACAATAGTTCCCTTTAATGTGCACTGTAGTAAAGCAAGGATGGTCAGTAAATTCACTATCAACCTGCTGGAAATATGGATACACAACTTCCTGTCACAGCTGCTAACCAGTCCCCAGGCCAAGGACTTCAGTGGCCTGTGGATTATTTTATCCTCTACAGCAGCAGAAGAGCACATGTAAGGAACTGCTCTGCTCTTACACCGAAAGAAAAAAAAATTATCCAAGTATTAACTTGTTAACCAATTTCTCCCCTTGGAAAATCAACCTGGCAATTAGAATCATTAAATTGTAATAATAAAATTTTGAAAACTGTTGAATGCAGAACAATTATGTGAAATATAATTTACAATGAAAATACTAAATTAATCTTTGAATTTCTCAATGTTTGAATTATGTGCTGCTATAATATAATTTAGGATAATATGTTACATAATATATTTAAAATAATATGTACTTTTTAAGTATATAATCTCCTGGTCAATAAATTGTAGAAAAAACCCATCATTTGCCTATTTTGCATTAGCAGGTATAAATTAATGTGTCAAATAATCATAGGAAAGGTATTATGTGTTTGCCATATCAAAGTGATTTGAGCAGTACGACAAGATTAGCAATATTCAACTTTTTTAAAGTCGTATTACAGTCTTAGGATGACACCTACTAAAGGACTTCACTCTACCATTTCTTAAGAAAAAGGTGAGGGTGGGACTGACACATTTATGTTTCTAATAAGTTCCCAACGGGCATTCCAAGTTTCTGCAGTGTCATATTTGCAAAACACTGCTGCAGAAGAAACGATACAAACAGAATAATAAATACAACTCTGTTAAAACCCATTTTAATAGCTTAATGCTTGTGACTTCTAACGATCATCTATAAAGCTGTCGTGAGCACAAGCTAAACTTTGAAAATTACATGAGCTGCTATTTTTATTTATTTCACTTTAACAAAATCCCTGAAATGTCACAGGAGCTTAACAGTGTTATGAATATCTCTCCCTGGTATGAGCAGCTGAGCGAGCAATAACTACCGAAATGCATGATGGATACCCTGAAATGGGAAGAAGCTGCTGAAAAGGAAGAGAAATCAGAGTGGGGGAAAGGATAAAAGAAGAGAAGGAAAAAACTACAAGGTGGTTAAAACAGCTATAGTCCTAGTTTCTCTTAGTTCACTGAAAAAAGCAAGGTTGATGTTAATGTTGCTAGGACAATTTTTAATGCCCGAACCTATACCCTGAGTAACAACTTTGAACACAACCATATGCAATGCATTAACTATTCTTACACTTCTATTACTTAGTTTTGAACTTTTGTTTTACATTTTTTCCTTAAAGTATAAAAGGCTTCATATCATTTAACTATAGAACTCTTCGGAACATTGTTTCATTCTTCGGAGCAACCTACAGGAAATGAAAACTGCTCAATTTCAAGAGACTGCTAAGCGGACAAATGGCCGTGCTTATAACGCTTCCCACAGTCACAGCTTCCTCAGCACACTGACAACGCGATGAAGAGGCGCGTGCAGACACCACCGACAGTAGAGGGTCACTGAAGCTGGTACTGATACCAATTTAATTTTGGAAAGTGTGTAAGATAGTTTGTGTGCATCAAGATACTGTCTCTTATACACACATCTAAAGAGAAATCAAATCTTTCTACATTCCCAACATATGTTTACATCTACACCAATCATTCCCAGACTAACTAATATTGGGTCTACCAACTACTTTCTTTCCCAGTCCAGAAGGAAATAATGCCAATATTGAAAAAAAAAAAAAAAAAAAACAAGAAGAGGAAATAGAAGAAGAGGAGGAAGGGCAGGAGGAGGAAGAGGTGGAGATGGAGGAGAAATAACTGAAATATTTTATCTGTAAAAACTATTCCACAATGTTTGATGCTGGTATGTAATAACGGTGTTGACCCCTTCCAATGATTCTGGCTAGCATATGAGAGATAAAATGCACTATAGTCTAGAGTGCATGCGAGCTAACCAGTGAGTGTAACCCAAGGGATGAGACCTAGACTTGAGTAGTACTAGTGGCTAAACAAAGAGGTTAAACCACAGAAACAGCTAAAACTGGAATAGGCCGGTTGTACTAATGCCAGGCTTCATGGAACAAAAATGGTGACATGCAGAGAAGAAACCTGGGAGTTCAAGTTGATCAATGTATAGATAAAGAACTTTACAGAAAAGTCAATTCACGTGGCCAAAGGGTTATCTGCGTAGACTTCAGAAAAGGGGCCTGGAACAGAGACGGAAAGCTGCATACTATTGAGAAATGGTATCGAAAAATCAGTGGCTGCTAGTAAAAACTCCTAAAATGGAAGAGGAGAAGGCGCTACAGTTTTAAAACTTAAATTGCAATGGGGTGGGCTGCCACTGAGACAGAGAGGTGAGACAGTAGAAGAAAAGCAAGCAATTTCTAGGCGACAGAGGGCCAAGAAGCAAGGTTTTTAGTACAGGACATGATGAGCATTTAACAACTGTAGAATTTTTCGAGAAGTCAAATAAAAGGAAAAACAAAAACTGTGAAAAAAAAAAAAAAAAACCATAGGTATGCCTTTAGCTAGGCATGCCACTTTTCTGTACATATTGTCGCTTGATTATTTCTTCATATTCATATTAAAGTCTGTGTGATACAGGACACTATGAATTATGTGCAAGGTCTCAAGTGAAAATTTAGTAGGGAATTGTAAGTATAGAATACAATCCGATAAAATATTTGGGGTCAGCCAGATAGCTCAGCGGACTAAAGCACCTGCTTTGTCAGAGTGCAGTAGCTGGGCTTTGACCCCGGGCATGCTGTGCTGGCCCCAACCGCAGGGCACACTGAGGCAGCAATTAAGACTGGGCATGGTGGCACATGCCTGCAATCCAGTACTTGGGAGACTGAAAACCGGAGAATTACTGTGAGTCAGAACTACATAGTGAGACCCTATAAACACTTTAGACCCTGTCTTAAATTCATAAAAAAATACATATTTGATGAATTTTTCTACATAACTAGAAAGACAATGTCTTACTCCTCTCTGATATTTGAAGCGATATAAAGTAGACAAGAAGGTAAGCTTGTTTCATACTTTTTACATTGACAAAATCAAGCAACAACAACAGAAAAAGAGAGGTTTCTGCATAAATAAGAAAAATATAAATTTGAATGATCAGAAATTGAAAATAGCATTTAATTTATGATTATATCAAAATTTAAGTATGAGATAAATCATACCCAAAAAGCCTAAGGGTTGTACTTCAAAAATTAAGAAGGATTGCCTGGCATGGTGGCGCAAGCCTATAATCCCAGCACTCAGGAGGCTGAGGCAGGAGGATCAGTGAGAGTTTGAGACCAGCCTGGGCTACAAAAGTGAGCTCAAGGCCAGCCTGAACTGCATAGGGAGACCCTGTCTCAAAAAGACAAAAAAAGAAAAAAAAAAAGGATGACTAAGAATATGTTGGTAAGTATGTAGATATCATTTTTGGTCACTATTTTAAATGGTAGAACTATACTTTAAAATAAAAACTTCCTCTGAACATCAAGCAGTGTTAATATATCAGCCAACAACTTCACTACCACTTACCACAGAATTGCACAGACATGCAAAATCAGTAATCTGTACATTAAAGTTTGTAAGTCCTATTTATACTGGTCAAAATGTTTAACACCTTAAATGTCTATCAACTGGTAAGTGAATAAATTAAATATAATCGTTCCAAGAATGGAATATGGTCCCTTCCAGTCTCTACAGTGTGTGTGATAACCGGGACAGCAGCTTCCCAGAAGATACAGACGCAGCGGGTCCAAAGGATGCCCTCATCTCTGCAACTCTGACACAGCCACAGGTGACAGGTGACTTCACCAAGAGGGCAGCTGCTAGACTAGCACTGCACAAGACAGAGGCTGCAGCCGCACAAGCATGCTGGGCAGGGAGAGATGACGTGTGTACCTAACGTAGGCTCCTAGTATCAAGCTTTTACTAGAGCTCACAAAGCAATGAAATAATATGGCATTCTGGATACTGGGTTAAATATAACATTAAATTAACTCCGTTCTTTTTACCTTTTAAAAATTGGAGCTGGGGAGACAGCTCAGCAGTTGAAGCCCCTTCCTGGCAAGTGCAAGGAACCAGGTTCCATCCTGGGTAGCGCCTACTATGCTAGCCCCACCTGGGGGCACACCTAGAGCCAGCAGAGGCCGGCTGTGGTCACACAGGCCTGTAATCCCGGTCCTAGGATGGCCGACACAAGGAGATCACCGGGAGTCTGAGCTGCATCAGGAGACTGCAGCAAATAACCCAATGAATTTTTTTTTTTTGTCTTTTTTTTTGAGACAGGGTCTTTGCTATGCAGTTGAGGCTGGCCTTGAGCTCACTTTTGTAGCCCAGGCTGGTCTCAAACTCACACCAATTCTCCTGCCTCAGCCTCCCGAGTGCTGGGATTACAGGCGTGAGCTACCACGCCCAGCTACCCAATGAATTTTTGAAAAGTGAAATTTCATAAAATAAAAGATAAGTTGGTTCCTATGAAGTTCTCAATTATTTGTGGCTGATGTTTCGTTAAGAGTTATGAGGCATCACTTTCCCAGCGTCAGCAGCTGCAGCTGTCAATGCCTGGACACTCTGCCTCGCGATGCTACAGCGCAAAGGTGCTTGCAGATGCTTTACAGCTGTGAGCAGGCAGCTCCTATGTGTGGCGTAGGCGTGCCCTGTTGCACGAGCACAACAGATGCACAGCAGGATTAGGATCAAAATACTGCTGCAGTGATACTAGCAAGCACTTTAAAAAGCAGGAGCGCTAAAATGTGTGCTTTTAAATAATGCAGGATAGCTGTGGATTGTGAGAAAGTTCTTAATAAAGAATAAGAAAATGACTGGATTGGAAAACAACCTGCAGTATCTTAAATGACTCCATGCTCATGGTGAAAGGCAAATTTTACCTGTGCACACTGAGGAAGCTGGTGTTGCTCAGCGCTGTCCACACCAGCTGTGCACGTAACTTGCAAATGCAAGTCATGGTGCAAGGCACAGAGGAAAGTACTGTTTCTTGCTGGCTGCAGATGATAATTAAATATTTTTCTCTGATGTCAAGATGGGTTGGATAATTATAGCAGTACAAGGGTCTAAAAGAAAAATACTTCTGTGCTATCAAAAGTCTAGTCAAAGGCAACTCAAGCAAAAAACCAACACTGTCATCTGCCAAAAGAGTGCACGTGGGCAGAGAGCTGTCCACACAAAATGATCGTCCAAATGAGGAAGGAGAGTCACAAGGCATTCATCATGTCAAAGTGAATTAGTAAAAACTTGACAGCTCTGGAAAGGAGAGAGACGAGGAAACAAAGGAGCTGACACCTTAATATCGTAAATTTTGTTTCTCTGTTCACTTCACCTGGAATTAGAAAATCTCGCTTCAATGAGGAGTAGCTATTGATCCATGAGTACCCACACAAGTTATTCTATTTCTATGTTTCTCTTAATCAATTCAGTAAGATTAACCATTCCCTTTCACAATTCTATTCTATAACAAAAACTTAAGTTTTCATAGACTATTTCAAGTGTAGTATATTGTTAAGTAATATACTATAACTTCTAAACTGAAAATTTTATTTTTGTATTGTGGTATTAAAATACTTTGTCATCTTTTTTTCTCCTTTTATTCAAAGAAGGGCGGCTCCAGTCTCCTACAGGAGTACATCCTTTTTAAAGTAGGCTGTCACTTCTTTTTTTTTTTTAGGCTGTCACTTCTAACAACACAATTATAATAATACAATTTCGTTTTAATTGAAAAAGTAAACTCCATACTACAGAACTCAATTACACTTTCAACTCTAACTGGTAACAACCACCTCGAGAAAGCACCTGTTCCTGCCATTAAATTTGACTCTCACAGTACTAATTCCTGCCGAGTACAGTTTCCAAATAATGTTCCCCGAGAACATTCTGTTGCAGAATTACATTCAGTTTTGCTTTGCTTACACTGTTTAACCATAAATCCAAATTAGCATATTCTTGGGCAGTGGAAGGGTAAGGAAACTACTGTCCTAATATAAATAATAAATTTCATTCATGAGGCCGTATCTGGACTCTCAACTAAGATTTTATAGCCAAACTTTTGAAGTATGACTTTCTATGGGCACTTCTGATTTCCTTGCCAGGGGAAGAAATGATTACTATTTCAGTCCAGAAGCTTCGTTTCTGCAACATGTAGATTGTGATAGAGATAAAAATGCCTGAGATAAAAATGTTTGTCCTAATGTTCAATAGTTGTTTTTTTTTTTTTTTTTTTTCAGGTAATAAGATTACAGAAATATATTCCCGTACATGAATAAATACATGAGAAATCCCCAGCTGTTCCCCTTTCCCCACATTTGTCTATTAAGAATTTTCTTTTGTTCTCGGTCCAAACGGTCATCGGTTCATTTCCTCTTCTGCAGGAGAGCCACGTCACATCTCCTGACGACTACACATGCACTTGCCATTGAAAGACATTTTAACAGAGAGCTGTCACATCTGTCATCTCCGCCCGGGCTGGTTAAAAATTTTATCTGCCGTCTTGAATTAATTTCAGCTTCTCTGAGCCCAGCAGGGGAGTTCTGAATGGTTCAGCTAAGTTCTTCATCTCAGACACCACAGTTCCCTGTTAGAGTTTTCCTCCAGAACTGGTGTTTGCTTCCCATTACAGAAGCATTGTCACACATCCACTAGAAAGAAAAAAGTTCACGGAGAAAAAATGATTTTCCAATTGTGACTTGTACCTGAGGAAGACCCTTTAAAACAAAAAAAAAAACTATTTATAACTTTGCCTTTTACCTCACAAATTAAGTCATAACCTCACCTAGATGTTACACCTAACTAACTTCATACATCTCAGAGATAAAGGAAATAACCATGGCACTAATTGGCGGTAGAATCCCGAAAGTAGGAAGAAATAACAAAACAAGAACAAAGCCTAATCACCATAATATTTAGTAGGGATAATCTTGGGCAAGACTGAGCGGGAATCGAGTCAACAATACATTCTTCTTAGAGTCTTACACAGCTGGCTTCATCCAGGGCAGCTGACTGTTAGAAGGTAAGGAAGGTCAAGTTGTGTGCTGGATAGGAGAGAGGTTTGATGCCAACAGAAGCACAGAAACCTCTTACAGGCCACTACTTCCCTGTAAGACCATAAACCCTTTTGACAAGCACAGTACCAAACTAGTGACAAATATGCTGTCTTACGACTGTAAGTTAAGGTTTTAACTCATCTGAACTTAGCAGGGGTAGAGATGGATGGTAATTCTCAAAGCCACTGTCATTAGTATACTTTAAATAGAACCATCTACAAACATGCAGGCTTGCAAGGTACCATGGAAATCCACTTTGTCTCCCAGTTTTCAGTTAATGAAATTTAGCCAGCACTGCTTGTAGTAGCTTCTGTCAACAGCATAGTCGGTTATGTAATTCTAAGTCCTATGTCAATCTTTCTCATGCTTCAAAGGGAGAGGATTATGTTTTCACAATTGCATTATATATATATATATATATATATATATATATATGTGTGTATATATACATATATATATATATATATATTCCATCCTGTGCTGAAACAGACAATCTAGTATCATTAAGATAATTTTATTTAAATTGGCATTTAGAATTCTCTATTAGATTTATTCTGTAACCATAAAGACATTGTGGAACAGTTGATATTTTCTTCTAGTTACTAGTACTTGTTTGATATAATGATATTGAATATTTCCAACATTTTGTTTGATCTGATTTTTTTTTTTATGTACCATGTATGGGGTCTCAATATGCAGCTCCAATCATCATGGTCCTCCTGTTTACAACCTTCCAGCACTGGGATTGAGTTATTTCTATGCTTATAACCTTTGAGAAAGCTTGGGAAAGCTCACATTCCAATAATCTCTCCTATCCTGCAGATGGGCATTCACTGCTATGTTGAAGTTGCTATGTTAATTACAGAAAGAGAACATCAGAAAAGTGATAGTTTTGAACACCTTATTTTAATGTTAGGGAGAATGAGAACTAATAAGATATTCAGGTAGCTTGTCTTGCTTGTTCAGTAATGGGTGACTCCAAAGGGAAACTAAATGCTGCACACAGACATTATTGGCACAGCGAAAGGCACTCAGGATAGAGTTTCTTTTCCCATTTTCAGTGGGAACAATGAGGAACCAAACCCAAAATATCTTCTTACAAAACGCACAACGCAACGACGTCAGACCCTTTTCATCAATGGGAATGACTAAAAATGACTGAAAGCACAGTAGTATCCAGGGCAGTTGAGGGCAACCGGGTGGGGAGTGGGAGGCAGCATTCGAGGAGGCAGTGCAAATGTGTTTGAAACCTGTACCCTTTAAAGTTTTCCAGTTCAGCCATCTGGCAAATTCAGCACTATTATTGTAAATTCTTATTTAAATGATAATAAAACCACTTGCTGACAGGAAATTAGTCATGCAAGGACCTGCAGATGCACTGCCTTCTGCCCAGGCCCTGGAACTCTGCATGTGAAGTTCAAGGTTGCTCATTTGTGCAAGCCACATGGGGTAGTGAGACAGTGACAGCTTGCAGTCCTTCCAGGTACCCGCAAGTTTAACAGAGCTGTCCAGCTTTGGACAACGTGTGTGTGTGTGTGTGTGTGTGTGTGTGTGTGTGTGCGCGCAGAGAAAGTGTATTGTAACTGTCAGAACTTCTCCCTAAGTTTTCTTTTCTCTTCATACTTATGACTAAAAAGCTGAAGAGAAATGACCGATCAGTCGGCATAACTTTTGCACAAATCCTGGGCACAATAAATTGAGAGGGAATTATGATATTAGGCGATGACACACTGAAATTCTATTATAATAACACAAAGTTACATATCATTGGCAAGTACACGAGGAAAACATGTTAACACATGACACATGCTTACACACGGAAATATTTCTATGCAACTTATAAGCTTTATGGTAACTAAATAAAAAGTTAATACTTATAAGAAAAGTAGACACAGTAGTGAAGCTGAACATTTTATCTTATGGTGACCATGGCTAATCTTCCAAGTTTTTCTTTGAGGTCAATTATTTCATGAGTGAACAAAATCAGTACCAATACTAGCAATACCTACTGCTTATTTGACATATTACAGTTTGAAAAAGCAGTGGAAATCATTATGCTATTAAGCTTCCACTCTTTAAAACCCTGGTACTTGCATGGACCCTGGTACTCGCCTTTCACAGAAAAAGTGCTGAGCTTCAAGTAGCTTAACTCACAGAGCCACCGAGGAGCGCAGGTAACAGGCTCTCTCAGAGTATTCATTCCTTGAGAGTACATGATGTAAGTTATGCAGCTAGCAAGCAAGAGCTTAGTAAACTTACTTGAGCATTAGTATAGTAAACAAGCTAAAAAGGAAAGCCACTAGTAGCTTTTCTAATTAAAAAAAAAAAAATCTCCACATAGGTATGTATTTTATAGACTTCAGACAACAGTCCATAGTACACAAATTGATTAAACTATGATGGCTTTTCATTGATTTCTGTGCATAAATTCATGTGCTTTTTAAAATAGGTTTTGGAAATTTGCCTGTGCAATCATAGCATTAGAAGTTCTTAAAGACTTCGCTGGCCAGTACAAGGGCCTGTGTTTAATCTCTGGTTCTGCAAAAGAAAAAAGAAAAAAAAAAGTTCTTAAGGAAAGATAATGTTAGAAAAGGCAGCAGGAACAATCATCTTTACAGTCTGTATAGTTAAAGATATTGCCTATTAATAGACATGATCATCAAGTGGTTAGTTTTATTTTAATTTATTCTATCTTTCTTGGTGTCTGAAAGGGAGAACGTTCTCATGGATAGAATTCATCATGTACCATCATTACTGTGTGAGGATAGCTCCTGTCTCCCCTCACTGAGTTCGCTGCCTCTGCTTGGCGTATTCAACCGTCCTGACAGAGGCATTGCCCCCTCCCTGCTCCGCCTCCCTGCATCTATTTACATTCAAACATGCGCAGCTCATGTATAAGCAAACAGGTGCAGGGCTCAGGGCTGCCAGGCCCCGCGCAGGCAGGAGGTACATGTGTAGCTCACAGATTGTGCAGGCTCCTGATAGAAGACGACAAGCCCGGACAATGGGGAGGGTCGGGAGGTGGCTGCTTTGATTCTGCTGGCTTCCTAATGTGAGAGCAGACTGGGAGTCTGTAGCTTGTAGGACAGCTAATGTCTTCTGCCCTGAAACACGGAGGCAGCGGAAGTGAAGTTTTCGGATGACTTAAGCACCCTGGGATGGACTTAGCTTTCCAATCTCCACCCTCACAAACTGAAGACACCAACCCATTTCCTGCCTTCCTGCGCTTTCACTAAATAACCAGTGACAACCCAGTCCTGTGCGCATTAACAAAGGGAAAAGCACACTATTGAATTTTTAAGTTGTTTTTAGAAACGAGACCCTGCACACACACACACACACCTCTCAGATCTGTCCTGGCCCTACTTTGTGTAATTTTTAAACTTCATGGAAACATTGCAAAATACATAAAAACTTAATCAAATTTCTTGCCCATTTTTAATTAATGTCACGTTTTGCTTTATAAAGCTATTCAAGACTTTTCTAATTTCTTGTTAAATAAAAAGAATGAATGTAGAAATACATTACTCGAAGCACAGGCATTCTTTGAAAAAAGAACTACAAGAAATCATGGGAATAGGCTTGACTATGAAAAGACAAGTTTGGGTGGACGTAATTATTAGAGCTCTGGGACTCCGGCTGCCCTAAGGGCACAAGAGCTGTGGATCACCCTTTGGTAGCTTATTTGAATTCCACAGTTCCCAGGATGCACAGCCTCCAGGTGACGCACGGACAACATCTGCACAGCTCCTCAGTCACGCGTTAACTGTCCACGAGAGTCCTCTAGACTCAGAAACCCTACAGCCATCGCGCTTCCTCGTTCACGTTCAGTCTGCAGCTGCGAATCTTCACCACAGACCATATTAATATTGAAATGCAAATGGCGAACGACGTGCATGAGGGCCAGGGACAGAACCCTCCCGTGACCTGTGTTTTTCCATTTAGAGAGATTGAAGCTGGACTAAATGATCAGAGAAGTAGCTGATGTACGTTTCCGCCCTCATGCTCCACTGAGCAAGGAATTAACAAGGATCAACAATCTGGAGTTCTTGAAGCTTGATTTCAGAACTAAATATTGTCTGGGCTCATTCCAAAACTAGATATCCTGCAATTGATTTAAAACAAACAAACAAACAAACAAATCCTCTGCTTGCTTCTACCCCACACTTCCAGTTAATCTTTACACTTGCTAAAAGTTAGTGACTAGCTATACTAGAATTCTATGGGCCAAAAGCTTGCCATACTTTTATTTTTAAAGTTCATTCAAATGTGAATTACTACGCTGGGTGTAGTGATGCACACCTGTTGTTCCAGCACTTGGGAGGCTGAGGCGGGAGAATCGGTGTGAGTTCAAGACCAGCCCAGGCTACAGAAGTGAGCTCAAGGCCAGCCTGAACTGCATCGTGAGACCCTGGCTCAAAAAGACAAAAAGGAATGTGAATGACTGTATTTCACAGCCTATTTTAAGTTTACAAAGTTTAGGATCGTTTGAGAACCAGAGATGACGGCATTTAGGAGACTGAGGCAGCACTGGTTAAGGGAGTGAGTTCAAATCCAATGTATGTGCTGAGACTCTATCTCAAAAAGACAATTAAATTAAATTAAAAACATCTGGGTTTTTTCAAACTAGATAATGTTGATATGTACACATATTTATTAACAGTCTAGAGAAATAAAAAAATATTGGTTTTGACAGAATAGGATAAGAGAGAGCAAAGCAACATATCACTAGTATCATAAGTTCATCAACTTACTCAATGAGCTCAATATTTTTGAGGAGTGAAAGTCATGAGAAAATTTGTCATTAACAAGAGTTAAATAATGTTCAGTAGGGACAAGGGAGATGGCTTAGTGGGATAAGTTCTTGCCTGGCAACTGCAAGGTCCTGAGTTCAATCCCTGATACCACCAAACAAACACTAGTAATAATAATGTTGAGCAGTTAGTTCAGTAGGGATCTAGTTGAGGAAAGAACAGATCTGACATGCACCTGTGGACAAAGAAGTCCTGAAGAAGAGACTGTTGTTTAATTTTCATGTTCAGTCATACTCAGGAAGGAAAGAAAAAAACAGGTAAACTGAGCCGGCAAGGCAGATGAGCTTGAGACTCAGGAGTAAAAGTTAGGGTCAGTGAAACACTGCAGAAGCCGGTCTACTCAGAGCAAACATTTTCCCAGCACAGACTGCACGAAGAAGCCGTGACGGTGTCCTGCATGCCGCCAGCACAGAAGGCTGCTCTTTCTAAGTTGCAACACAGTGAGTGTCTTGAGGAAGTTAATTTTCATTATCAATAAGTTTACAGCGTGGAATCAGGTGGCAGAGAAAAAGCAGCACCAATAGCTTATAGAAATAGTGAGAGGGGGCCAGCCGGAGGGCTCAGTGGCCTCAAGCGCCTGCTTAGGCAGCGCGCAGGGACCAGGTTCCACCCCTGGGGTGCTGTGCTAGACCTGCCCCAGGGGCGCGCTGAGGTGGTGATGGAGTCTGGGCGTGGTGGCGCGCACCCGTATCCCAGCACTCGGGAGAGTGGAAACAGGAGAATCACTGAGTCCAATCTACATAGGGAGACTCTGTGGCTCCCACTGACCCTGTGCCAAATGCATAAAAAAAAGTTTAAGAGAGAGAGAGAGAGAGAGAGAGAGAGAGAGAGAAAGTGAGAAGCTCTGTCATATGAGGGCACCAAAATATGATTTGAAAAATGTCAAAAACATAAATGTTAGAAAAATTCTAGAAAAGCACCAATTCAAATACTCAAGCATTCAGCACAAACTTGCACTTTTGGATTCAAGTAAGAAAAGATACTCTTAACTCCTAATTTGCTTTAAGTTAAAAACAAATAGACCTTCATTCCATGATTGTTTAATACAGCTGAGATCAGAGAGCACGCACAGCACAAGCTTTAGAGCAGAATAAAACCTAAAGCAATATCAGAATCCCATAGCAGTGAATTATGCCTTAATTCAGCTGCTGTCCTAAAATAAGGGTGTCTGGTGACATGGGGACAAAGCAGTGCGCTGGAAGCTTTGTGTCGCTTTGCTTGCTAGTGTGTCTTAAAACAAAGTCTAAATTTACCTCTGATGTCTCTGGATTCGATTAGCATAACACTGTGTGGGTTACTGTGTGTTTCCAGGCCTGAGTCACTGTGTTTTCCATTTACACAAAGTCAGTGTTGTGTGTATGTGTGTGTGTGTGTGTGTGTGTGTGTGTGTGTGTGTGGTACCAGGGACTGAACTCAGGACTTTGCACTTGCCAGCCCAGCGTTTACTCTACTGAGCCATCTCCTCAGGCCCTGCAAAGTCAGTGTTGATCGCCATACCTCGTGCTGAGTGAGAGATTGGAATACGCACTTCTCACTTGGAAAAATGGCTAGCACCAACATGTCACTGAGTTTAGGTACAGCCAACACTCGGGAGCCTAAGCTCAGTGTCTGACCGAAGTCATGGCCTTAGGAGAGCAGAGGGACTCTTTTCTTTGAAAGAGGTCTCTCTTTATACGCAGAGGGAGAATGAATCCATGTATGCTGATACACAACTTATTTGTGCATGGAATTCCCATATGTGATGAAACATTTCAAGCACAAGAAATTGAAGAGGGCCCTGGAGAGACGGCTCAGAGGTTTGGTCCCCGGTATTTCACGCTGCACTAGCCCCAGCCCCAGCCTGGGGCAGGTTGAGCTGGCCATATACCAAAAAAAAAAAGAAGAAATTAAAGAACAAAAATGCCTGCTGAGGCGGGTGCAGTGACTAGGGGTTCCACCCTGGTGTGTGGTGTTGGCTCCACCCTGGGGCGTGGTGGCACATGCCTGTGATCCCAGCTCTTGGGAGACTAAAAACAGCAGAATCACTAAGAGCCTGATCTGTGCAATGAGACTCTGTAGACCCTCGACTAAAAATACAAAAATAAATAAATAAATAAAATTTTAAAATTAAAAAAAGAAAGAAAGAAAAAGCTAAGATCTTAAAGAGGAAAACTTTAATTATGTTCAACTGTCCAGGCATTCTGACAATGGCACACGGGGTGCTGAAGGGTTGGTTGCTGGGCTCTGTGTCCCGAGAACAGGCCCATGTGTGACAGGGCAGGAACCAGAATCAAACTCTGCGCAGATTCACCCTGTGGAGATGCCCAAGGGTGACAAGGATATAACTGGGCAAATGTTACTTTGTTGCCCACGCGTCCCAGCATCAGGCCCAACCGCACAGGCAGGAGATGGCAGAAAGCCATCCCGGAGGACTGTCCACGAGCGCATGTTATACCAACACACTGAGGACTCAGCTGTCACACGCTGCGCTCCTCAGGAAAACTACCGGTTGGGAAGAAAGCAAACCTCTTGTCTTTCTGAAGAGGAAACTGTGTGTGTGTATTTCCTCATCCCTTAAATATATTATTAGGTTGACTTATTTACACAAATGTGTCTCCATAACATGGTGTGGAAGATACAGTGAGACCTAAAGACTACCATGCTGAGAAAATATTAATACTGCACTTCTCATTCAAGTGACTCTATTTAAAAAGCTACCTTTCTCTAAAGCTGAACAAAGGTGTTTACAGAATCTAATTGTGTGTATATATGCACATAGAGACATTTCTAATAGGGTTTTACACAAACACGAAAAAAATAAGAGAAAAAAGGAAAAAGAAGACAGGCTGCTCTGAGTTTTGGTAACGCACGACTTTCCTAAACAAAGCCCCGTCAGGTACCTGAGTGTGGAGACTTAGGTAGCTTCAATACCACGTTGAGCGAAAAATTAGCCACCTTCTGCAGTCCGTAAGCAAACGGTCTCAGGGAGAAGCTGGGGAACACGGTACGCGCACAACTCATGCCATAGATCTTTACCTAAGCAAGTAGAAAACACGAAAGCATTCCGGGAGCCTGATTGGCCTGCCTCTAATTCATCATGCCTTACATCGCTTCCTGCCAGCGGGGCAGAATTCATATGTTATTGTCCCAAACCTGCCACATCCGGGACTGCTTTTTAATCTTCCTTCCTGAATTACATCCCGAAAGGTCACCACTATCCAATTAGAACCTTATCAAAGATGCGCACGCAGTCCAGATTCACACTTATCAAGAACGGGTCATAAATCCAGAAACCGCACATCCCTGAGTGCCATTAGCATCATGAATAAATAAGGGGAGGGGAGCTAAAAGTGACAAAATGCCTGTGCATGTGCCAGCCTTTGACTCCTTCCTTGTGGGAATCACGGAAGGCAAGGACCCAGAATATAGGAATGGGGAGGGGGCCAAGAACGGGAGCAAAGCAGAGGAAAATCTTTACAGGCCCCGACCACCGCCAATGGTTCCTTCGGACAATAATACCAGGGCCAAGCAAAATGACTGAGCATGAAACAAGCGGACCCCTTCTGGAATGTTCCGCTTGCACCTTTGTCCAAAGGAAAGAACGTGCACGACGTGGCTAGAACAGAGCCATGTATGTGCAGCACATCGCAACTCTGTGCATGTGCTGAATTCTTAAGAGTTGGCATAAATATTACTTGCTATTAAGTTAGGTTAAATGTGTTCATTTCAGAAGCTAATTCTTACACATTCTTTTCATCCACCGTTATTGCATTGGGTCATAACTTTCATGAGAAGCAGTATTTGCTTTCATCTTGAGAATGAACATCCCATTTTAAATTTATCACAGCACACTTATATGTATGTCATAAAATGCACCAAATTAAGCTGGATTTGCAAAAATGAAAAGTGGATAAACAAAAATATACTATGTAAATTTTATTATTCTAAGAAGAGAAATAAGCACTACAGGTTTCCTTGAGAGAAAACTCTCAAAGTTGTTTATCATAGTACTGCCCCAAAATTTTGGAAAATCTTCCATTTATTTAAAGGCATGGAACCAATAGTGAAACACTAAATTGGGACCCTGGGCTACATTTTTACTTTATACTTCATTCTCTTAGATCAAAGAGAATATTTGGACTATGGAAAATCCTAATGGTTAGCTTGGCAATAGAAAGGCAGGAATTCCACTGCCTGAAGGTCACTGGAACACAAACTCTTCTGTGTTCATACTCCCAGGTTCCAGTTAGCAGCAGATTTTATAATCCATAGTTCCATGAATGCTGCTGACAAGGGTGTACAGAAGCAGTGTCTCTCACTCACAGTACTCATTCACTCAATATCTTATACAATGTAAGCAGAGCAAATTTAATTTTTTTTAAAGAATTTTTTATTTTATTTATTTATTTTTTTCTTGTTTCAGAACCCCTGTTTGTTTATTCACTCATCTCTATGGCCAGCTCAGCCCGCCCTGAGGGCAGGGCTGGCACAGCATGTGGCGCCGGGGATCGAACTGCGGTCCCTAAGGCCGCCGAAGCCTTCCCAAGTAGGCGCTTTAGACGACTGAGCCATTCCGCTGGGCCCAGCAGAGCAAATTTAATATAAAATTTCACAAAATAAAACAAGTGTCTGGCATCAGTTTCCTTTGGTGATAGTGCAAGGAACAGGGGCATCTTTACCTCCACAATGATCCTATCCAAGCACTTCGCTTGCCTAGAATTTAGTTGTTACCTTTTTCAAAAAGAATTAGCTGTCACCTTCTGGCTTTGATATTTTTGTCTTCACTTTTACAAGCCTGGCTTCAGAATAAAAAGAAAAGATGGATCATCTGAAGACGTTCTGTTTAAGGACCTCTAAGGTCACGCCGTTAGCAGAAACATTAGCATTCCGTCCAGAGGCTCACAGCCCATGTCGAACAAGCAGAATGTAATTGTTCATTTGCGGTGCTTAAGAAGGCAAGAGGTCTCGAAATGGCGCATCTGCAGCTGACCAAGTCGAGGCACACTCGTTCCGGGTCTTCCTGCCTCCAGTTTTCTGTAGGGCTTCAACTGTCAGCTGGCCGGCGGAAGTGAAGGTGGAGCCATGCTTGTTTGATGCTAGCGAGCATGTCCTCTGTGACTGGGGCTGTGGCATTGTGACATGTGGGTTTGTCAGGGTCTGCCTTGATGAGGAAATGACTGACCTTTGCTCATAATTATCAAAAGGAGGGAAGAAAAGTGATGAGACAGGCAGCTGCTATCGAGGCTGCTGTTCAACTTCACAGAAAATGGGGGCGGAAGGTCTTTTTAAGGCTGCCTGCAGAAGCGATGGTCCCCAGGGCCATAAAGGCTGGCTGAGAAACTTCGAATGGTAACAATACCAACATGTTTGGAATACTGTTCTGCTCCAAAAGGTATGTTGATCCTTAGAGCTAGAATCTGTGAATTTATAGAATCAATTGTCCATTATGCATTAGGCTTATAAATCAATCAAGTGACAGAGTAATCTAAATAAACTTGCAGTCGCAATTCCCATTTTCCTGACTAGGTTCTTCAGACATTTGTACATAAGCCTGCAGCACTCCTGTCTCATTTACTCTTCTCTCGGGGACAAATACCTGACACCAAAAATGAAGGAAGGAAAGGTTTATTTAGCTCACAGCTACTGGAGGTTTTGGTCCATACTCGGCCAGCTCCAAGGCTGAGTGGAACAGGGCAGACAGCATCCAGGTGATGACAGTGAGATAGCAACAAAATAGCAAGAGGCAATTGAACAGCCAGGGCAACAGAGAGCAACAAAGTCTGTTTCTCAGTCTCTCTTCTATTACATTCAGGCTCTGTGCCTCCGGAGAGCCACCTCAGGCCACACCCATAACCCCAGCAGTACTAAGACACATAATCCTAATGGATCATGAGTTAGCCTCAACTCTAGAAGTCTTTGTCCCATGACTGCATGAGGCTTTGGGAGGACAGCTAGACACAAATCATAACAACTCCTTATGATGAATACATGCCAGACACGTAGCTAGGTAGCCCGACCAGCCTAAATATAATCTAATATTGATTAAAATTAAAAACTTTAAAATATGAATTATCATATGAAATATGTTCTTATTACACTAAGAAAATTTAGAAAATTTTCTTCTCCAATACTGGCATTTCAATACCAAAAAAACAACTGTACTACATTTAAAATGTTTTACAATATTTCTTTATCAAACAAGACAGAGGGAACACCTTGGCACTTCTCTCAGCTACACGTAACCTCTTCAAAGGTAACTGTAAACTGCATGAATTGAAAATAGGTACTAATAAAAATAAATAAATAAATTTCAAAAATAAAAAAATAATTAAAACACAAAAAAATGAAGAAATGAAGAATTGTTAGATTACCTCTCAGAGATATTTGAAAATGAGCACTGTTTTCTTTTTCCAAAAAATCTCTGCTTCATCGCATTTTCCTGCTGATTCAAAGATGACTCTAATACAGCAGATGACAGTGGCATAGACTGCTTCTCAGTATTCCACTGTATTGGAGTCCAGCTTTAAAGTAAATTTTCATATGACAGTTTTAAACGCAGCTTCGTTGTTCATTTATGTTTCTTCACAGCAATCTGGGCGTTTTCCAACACAGAACCAGTTTTTTCTCTGCTTTTCGTGGACCAACATTTCCAGTTTTACACTCATGAGTTTACTCTCAGAGTTGGGGAGCCTAGAGCTGGCCTCACCCTCCGTAAGCTCCCCACTGTCCCCACTGTTCTAGTCTCGCTTGCTTGCGGCCACATCAAGTATGAAAAAGCGGAACACGAAGACGATCGTTCCAACTCGTGTCTCTGTGGGACTGTTTATACTGTTGCCTGAAAGGTAAAAGAACCATTCAAGCAGTGCAAATGAAAACAGCACTGAGTTGCCATCTCACCTCAGGAAGAATGGCTGTCATAAAGAAATCAACTAATAACAAATGCTAGAGAAGCTGTGGGGAAAAGGAACCCTTCTCCTCTGCTGGTAGGAATGCACACTGGTGCAACCACTACGGAAATCAGTGTGGAGAGTTCTCAAAAATCTAGGACTGGAAATCCTACTCAACCCAGCTTTTCCCTGTCTAAGCATTTTCCCCAAAGAGCTAAAAACACCTCACCATAGTGATATATGTATACCCAATGTATAGCAGCACACTTTGTAAGAGCCAAATCTTGGAAACAACCATACGACAGAGTATTGCTCAGTTATGAATAAAGACAAACTTGAAGCCTTTACAGGACAGTGGATATGACGAGAGGCTGGACTCAGAAGTGAAATAAGTCAGACCTACATGCAAATATTGTATAGTGTCCCTAATGTAAGAGCCTAAAAGAATAAGGAAAACTTGAATGGCATAATAGACATAGAAAAACAGAAAGAAACTGGAGGATTAAACAATGAAGATGAAAGAAAGGATAAAACAGGAAAAAAAGGGAGGATGGCTGAGATGACTGCACTCATAATTTCCATCAATCTTTTCAAATAGCAGTTAACGTGTACAATTCTCACTTTGACTAACTCTGTATACTGATATCTGTAATCTGAGCAACTATATCGAGGACAGCAGTGTACAGTGCAAAATCCATGGTGGAATATCTCTCATCGTGGTCTTCTAAATGTGCACCATACCTAATGTCTTCTCATGCATTATACTGTCTTTAAAATAAACTAAAACAAAAATAAGACAAGGAAAAATATTAAGATTTCTTAAAAGCAAGTGTCAACATTCAATTATTTCTCCAATCTTCCATAACTATATCTATTAATCTGAGAAATAGATTTGATTATAAAAATAGATAATATAACAGCCATTTTAAGTAGGTAACATATGTATTGTTGTATGTTACACTCTTATCTCTTTTTTTATGTTTTTACTTCTGTTTTTTACTCTTCAAAATAAGATAAAATTTAAATAAAAAATTAAAAAGAAAAGTTTAATATTCTACATACTATACTTAAAGACTACTTATTTATTTATTTGTGTGGATCCAGGGACTGAACTCAGGTCCTTGCATTTGCTAGGCAAGGGCTTATTCTACAGACCTCTCTCCTCAGCCCCTTTACTGAAAAGTTTTTACACATGTTAATCTTTACCTGTTTGTTCATATAATAACAAGTCTCTCTCTCTCTCTCTCTCTCTCTCTCTCTCTCTCTCTCTCTCTCTCTCTCTCTTATGCTAACTATTGCCTAGGCTGCTTCTCTATTATGAATGTGTATTTTTGAGTGTCTAATTTGGACACTTAAGAGAGTCTGACACATTTCATGGCTTATTTGAAAAGAACTCCATGCTTCTCTCATTAACTCCAAACTGTTACATTATTTTAACTATTATTGATCAGAACCTCTATGAACTAAAATTCCAATAGTTGAGTCAGTTAAGAAGATACAGTATGCTAAACATGCACAAGGCCTTGAATTCAGTCCCTAGTACTATACAAAAAGAAACGCACTAAGCGCTAGTGGGATATATCCTACTATTGACAAGATGATAAATTAACTATAGTTTTTAAACACAGAATCACAATGAATATAAACAGTTTAAAAGATAGTTATGAAAATTTAAAAGATCTTTATATTTCAGAACAAAAAGTTGAAGTGCAAATAAAAAGTAGTTTGGTCAGTATGTTGGTCTGCAAGAACAGTGAGATAGTTCAGCAGACTAAGCACCTGCTTTGGAAAGCTCAAAGCCCAGGGTTCGATCCCAGGTACCACATGCCATGCCAGTCCTGCCCCCTGGGGCATACTAAGCCTGCTACTGAGTCTGAGTGTGGTGATGCACATGTGTAATCCCAGCACTGTGAAGGCTGAAAACCGAAGGATCACTATGAGTCTGCACTGCATAAGGAGACCCTGTACCAAATACATAAATGAAGAAGAGGAAAAAAAAAAGAAGAAGCATTGAACCTCACCTTCAAATAATCTAGCATTCTGAGAAACCTTAAAAATAAGATAAATTATACAGAAACTACACTGGATAACAGAAAGAAAAGTCCTAGATATACAAATAAGTGTAAGAGATATTTTGCTGTCCAGTCTATTATAGGTCCTAAAACACTGTGCATGTTATAAGTCTTTTGTTACATAGGCCTGCTTTCACTTGGAAGCCATGCACCAGACACTTGATCAAGATCACAAAGCTCGTTAGGCATGGTCCAACTCGCAGGGTGAGATGATTACAAATATATGCAGCTGCATTTTCATTACTAGCCTTCCAGATTAGGGAGGCAGAGTGAAGCATACCTCCTCCCCCACACCTCCTCGCTGACCATTGGCTCTCCTGGCACGCAGCCGTCCGGATGGTCTTCCTCATGCACGGACTTGCACAGGCCCACTGACTGCACGGTTAGCCCAAGACGGGGATTTTCCTCAAAGTAAGGCCAATGGGAACCAGAATATCAACAACTTGTACCTTTTTGTTTGCTCTTTCTCAAATTGTGTTCACGAAACATAAGGAAAATATAATTTGCTAAAAACATTATTTATACTGTGTTATTCACTCTCATTACATAGGTTTATTTTTCTTTGGAAAAGCAAAATTGGAACACTACATTAAAGTTACTTTACGGGAGAATGAATTTTTCAGTATCACAGTGGAAATCAAGAATTCAGTTAATTTTTGATATCAGAGAAGAGCATTTTGGTCTTTTCTAGTCAAAAAAAAAAAAAGAGAGAGAAGATATTAATTTAGAGGACTAATTTTACCTAATTCCAATTAGAATATATTCTCAAATTGAATAAGAGAAAAGCAAAGTCTCAGTGAATTCGAATGGAAAATAGCACATGAGTATTTAATGATGAAGCTAACTTACAAATATCCTAAGTCTGTTTCATACCAATAAAAACTGTAATCAGAAGTGATAAATCTGTATTTTCATAATGGGAACACTGAAGTCTATTTCAGAGACCTCTTATGTTTACTTTCCTGCCTTCTTCATTGACAATAGCATTTCTAGCCTGTCCTCATTCATCACTCAGTAATACTAAATTCTAGATAAAGCACAGGCACAACCTGCTGGAAGCGAGCAATACACACAGAGCCAGTGCAAAGCATTCGAAAGAGGAAACGCATCTTCCTCTCTGCGTCTGCCCCTGTAACCAGAGTGACATTAAGTAATTTTGGACACCAACTCAAGAAATATGTGCATTTTACTACAGAAACAATAAACGCGTTTCCTTGATGTTTATGTAACTTTCAGCAATTGTAACGATTGTATTCTGAGAGAATGTTTTCCTTTCCTTTCATCTCTTCTACTCATGTTAAAGTAGAGCTATAAGAGACGCTGACTACTATAGAAAAGAATGGAGCATGATTAAGAATACACCCAGCCCATCCACTTCTTCGTGTGAGTGAGAAGAAAGCAGAAAATGGGCCCATAATTTCGGCTGTCAACACTGATATTTTCAGATATCATTCATTCTACAGATCTAGATTTCTGTCATAGATTCTCGGTTGGGGATCTCCTCTACAGACTTGCTAATGGCAGGACCAAGTAATAAGCCAGACAATGAAATGTGTTGCTAGTTGGCTTCTGGTTCTCGCCCTGCATAGCATTAAGAACAAGAGTTCAAACTCATCCTTCTCACCCGCTCGGATTTGTTCCCATAGCTCCAATTAAAAATCATAACCCAGGAGTTGTGCACATTGCAGGCTGCCGGCCATGCTGTCGGGGGCGGGCAGTTGCTGGGCAAGGCACCCCCACGCAGCTTCAAAGATGATCTGTGGAACCACTCAATTCCCAGCTGTCAAAGTGCCGATACCAACTGCAGTTAATGACAAGGCATCATCTCTCTAGCTCGTTTACCTGCCGCCTTGCAAACAAATGGACACCCGTAGCAAGGGGGAAGCACACCGAGCGGCAGATACCATATTCATCATAATCACTATGATTCACAGTAGAGGAAAATCAATTTCTCTTAATCGAGTAGAGTGACTTATTAAGGGTTATGAGTCCTGGCTGGATAGCTCTACTGATTTGATTATGTTGGGATGGAAATTACCAGTGGCCTCCTACACAGCCTTTTTCTTTGTCTTCTGGATAGGATTTGCTGTTCAATTATTATCTTATGAAAGCTCTAGTAAGATCAGGCTTTGATCAAGGACAGACTGAGAAGGAAGGTGACGAAAGGTTTCAGAAGTGTTGACAGGCAGAGATGTGAACATTCCCAGCACCCTCAATGCAGAGAGTGTGATACGCGGTGATACACGGAAAGGCACTCAGAGACACAACACACTGCGGGTCAAAACTGGCACCTTCTTGAAACAACCCCATGACAAGTTAGCCTTTGTCCCTCGGCTCCACTTTACTGTGTGACACCATGGATCAAGACACCGGGGAAGGACGTACCTGTGGGGTCCACAGGAAAGTGCTTAGAGGTCACACGGAAGGCAGCCTTCTTTACAAACATGCCTTGACCAAAATCAACAATCCAAGAGGAAAAAGGGAAATGTATGCAGTTGTTAACTTCAGGGTTTTTATACGTCAACAATCACAGACAAAACTCACAGAGGAGTCTGTGGAAATAAATTTAAGGCTGGTAAACATAAGAAGGATCTACCCTTTCCCTCCAGTACTGAGATGCAAAGAAACTGCGTTGGTTTATACTTGTTTCCAACAGTTTTGGTTGGGAGTTGCCCACGTGAGCAGCACTGTCTGTTACAAGGATTTAAAATTTTCAAATTCTACAGATACACAGTTCATCTAATGTTACAAAGGGATTTTTTTGCTGGTCAAACAGAACTCGCTAGAGACACTTTTGTATAAACTTCCCCTGTGCTATTAGCCTGTTTTCTGTGGGTATAATGATAACTCAATCAAAGTAGCTCTTTCCCTGAGCTGAAACTACTACTGCTAGTTTGACAATAAATTGAAATCTGATAAAATCAACACATTATACCAAAAGACCACACCGATCAGGGTCTTAGAGACATTTTCTGCTGAGCTCCTTTTATTGCTTATCAGTCAGTAATCATCAAAATACCTTCGAGTACTCTGTCTTCTGGCTCAAAGAAATTAAAACTATAATAAATCTTCTGACATACAGTGTTATAACATTATTAAATGCTATCACTCAATTCAAGGGCATTTGATAAAACTCACAGCTCTACAATTAATCATATATACTTTAAGGGTAAAGCATTAAAACTATCTGTATTTTTAATTCTCAAAATATGAATAAGCAATGTCAACATATTAGGTCCTGTTTTATAGCCAAGCACGCTCTGTAATTGATCTAAGTAAATTTTAAATGACTAATTTCAAATCAATCTTCTTAATAAGTTAGTAATATTACCGTTTTTTTGTTTTTGTTTTTTTGTTTTTTTGGTATTTCAGAGAAGAGTCTACAGGGCGCTCAGCATCTCACTACTAGATTGGACTTGTAGTGATCCCCCTATTTACAGCCTCCCAAGAGCTGGGATTGAAGGCGCGCACCACCACGCCCAGTCTCATTTGCCATCTCAGCATGCCCCAGGGGCGGGGGCAGCACAGCAGGCCTAGGAATGGAACCCCCAGATGCTGCATCTGCTTGCAGGTGCTTCAATATGCTGCGCTATTTGGCTGGCCTTATTTCATACATTTAGTGACCAGGTTTCTAAAACTTTTCTTTTCAAAACACGACCACACACATAATATCTAAGTATTCCACCAGAACATGACATTTGTTGTCCAATAAATTTTATATATCCTTTGCTGTTGTCAACCTAAAACCAAAGGCCCACAAATTTTCTAATCTAATGAATAAATTATAAAAAGAATAGAAAAAACAAGGCCAGTCAGATAACTCAGCAGGCTAAAGTGCCTGCTTAGGCAGAGTGCAGAGGCAGAGGTCTGATCCCTGGCGGCTCCTGACATGCCAGCCCCGCCCCTGGGCCGCATGAAGACCGCCACTGAGACTGGGTATGGTGGTGCATGCCTGTACTCCCATTGTTTGGGGGGCTGAAAGTAGGAGGCTCACTAAGAATCTGAGCTACATAGTGAAGGCCTGTAGACAGTGTACTAAATATCAAAAACAAACAAAAAAGAATAGAAGTTATGAAACTTAAATAATTGCATTTAATATGTGTTATGGATAAAATATAAAAAGGAATGTACTTCTTGCTTTTATTGAGCATAAAGCTTATCAAAAACTCACTTTTCACATTTACGAATTTTGAAGCAGACACATTTCTTCCTATATCATCAGAAGTTGAAATGTTCCCCAAAATGGTACTTCAGATATCTTTCGGCTACTGTTGCTTGATTAATAGCCCTTATAAGTTCTAATAGAACAAACTAAACTCACAAAATAGTTCAGTCCAGCCAAGAATCTGGCCTGAGAATATGTATCCAACTGGAGAGAAGACTTATAGAAACACAGTAAAATGCCACTAAAACGCAGAGCAAAACGCTGTGAGGCTGAGGAAGCCTGACAGTACTGAGCCTTTTGGGGTCACCTGCTCCAACTGTGAACTGCGAGACATAAAGCGCAGACGTGCATGTCTATGGCTGGGTAGGGCGCCTGCAAATTTCACCTCGCCGATCTAACGGAAGGGGAGCGGCTGGGCCGAGGAAGACGAGAACAGAGCGGCAGTTACCACTTAGTTAGAAAGCTGGGAGAGAGGAAAGCATGGTGAGGATAAACAAGGAAACTCCCTCATGCAGAAACAGCAGAAAAAGGGGGCACAGTGACAGGGCAGAAGAAGCTGCACGTGCCCCAACCTAGATAGCCACACTTTAACAGTAACATTAATCGATTCTTATCTATTGACTTTCATATACTTAAGTGTCAGCATGGAATATGATAATGCTGAAAATCGAAGAGGCAGAAACCCACAGGTATTCCTTGGTTCATCCACTGACATATTCCCAACACCTGCAACTGAACCTGGCATGCAGCAGACATTCCACAATCATTTGCTTACATGAATGAAAAGGGTGGATAATTTTTGAAACGTCTCTAATCTTAATGACTTATAAATGAATCAATTATGCATAATTATAAAGGATGCGTATAAGTATCATAACAACCTCATGAAGTTAACATTATCCAATATTATAGGTGAAAAATGAGACCCAGATGTTAAACACTTTGCATGGTATCATGTACATTATAAGTAATTTAGAGTGAATTATTTATAACTCGAGTTGGAAGGAAGTTTCTTTGATTCCTCCTTAACCTTTGCTCTCTCAACTCAATACTCAAGCACTCAAAAGATGAGCATTCTGTTGGCAAGGATCTGTTGTCATTCTTTTTAAAAATTCAGCTGGCTTAGGCAAAGCCTTGAGATGTAGGTGATAACCCAACTTGAAAGGGAAAAGCAAACAGAACAACCTTTACTGCAGTCATTAACAGAGGCCAAGTATGAGCTTTATATGGAGACATTATCTTCAGAACAATACCATGTTAAGGGCTGGCCTGAAAGCTCAGCAGACTGAAGCCCTGCCAAGGCACACAAAGGGACCAGGGTTGGATCCTCAGATTGCAATGCTGTCCCCACCCTCAGGACGCACTGAAAAGGCCATTGAGACTGGGCATGGTGGCACACCCTTGTAATCCCAGCACTTAGGAGGCCGAAAACAAGAGGATCACTAGGACTTCAATCTACATAATGAGACCCTGTGTACCGGATAGACCCTTCCCTAAAATACAGGAAGGAAAAAAAAAAAATGTTAAATTCATTAAGAGACAAGAGACATTTAATTGATATATAGTTGACTTGCCCATACAAGGAAAATCATTTTCCTAACTATACCATTTTAAAATTTAGGGCCGGTCTTAAATTAAGTTTGTAGCCATCTTACTCTAAAGAATACATGTGAGTGGGAGAGTATCTCAAAATGCATGCTAAATGACAAGATATAATGAAATAAATGGCAGTGCTTATTAAAGTACTAGAAGAAGTTCGGAAAACAGAAATATAAGAGAAATTCATAATTGCGAGATATGAAAGATGCAAAGACGAGCTGAGGTGAGCTTGCACCGCTGTGAGCAATAAGGATATAAAATGTGCTACATATGGGAGACAGAACCTGGGGTGACGGGCCTTGAAACACAGGAGTGTCACAGAGCGTACTTCTGTATAAAATACATTGTTGAGAAACATCTAATATTGCAGCAGAACAGCAAGCATTGCTACATTAACATTAATAAATCAAGAAAAATAAGTCTCAAAATCAAATATGTGTGAAATACACCCTGCAAAAATTTCAAAAAAGAAAAAGAATAATTACATCCTTATTATTTTTTAAACAACATTACATGATTTAAAACGTTGACCGAGTTCCCTTGAGTACTTCAGCTCAGAGCTTGACGTTCAACTAGAAAACACACACACACAAAAATGAAAAGTGCTGAATAATTTATCTTGAGCTGGTGATTGTGGACAGAAATGTCTAAAATAAACTGATACAGGCTTAATGAGCGAGAAGAAAACAACAAAAAGTACAAACTGAAAATGCCAAACCACAAGGGATAATCTTTTTGATCCAATGCTTGCGGCTGCGTTTCTCTTACACAAATTGGGATCTGTAAATCTGATTTGTGAATTTTAAGTAGGCCAATTAGAGATCAAATAGATGATTACTTCATTGCTTTTATAATAACACTCCCAGGTAGCCGATACAAAGTCATAGTTAATGGTTGCAGACCTTCTCTTCAATCATCTTCCTGAGTACAGTTTGGAAATGGACTGTGACAACGGTTTCAAGCTTTATGCTTGTCCTCAACTCCAAACCACCACAATTCTGATGGTAATGAGGTTACTCTGCATCTGTCTGTCACAAATAACCTAGTAACAACTAAATGGATTGCCATCAATCTTTCAATTAGAATGTATAACTTTATTAGCACAATATTTTTTGAACTGATTATATTACTTTGAAAAAGAGCTTTCATTTACTTTGTCATTCAGGGTCCAATGTGTACAATTGCTGGGAGCTGAATAAATAATAACCTGCTCTCACTGCGCAGGGTGCAGACTATGCAAACCTATTTTCCTTTAATTCTGTAACAGCAACAAGAAGTATTACTAGAGTATGAGAAAAGAGCCAACGGTAGGCATATTTTTATGATAGTTCTGTGCATCGTATTCTAGGCTGTGAGTTGCCAACAATAACAACCAGCTGTTACTTTGTACTTCAGGAAAACCTCATATAAATTATTACATACTAGCTAGTTAAAATATTCACACTCAAAAATGATTGTAACTGTGGCAAAGTGAGCTATTCCTACACTCAAGCTTTTACTCATAGTTCTTCATGATGGAAAGCTTAAATTCATTCAGAACCACATTTGCCTCGGTCCCGTGTGTGTTCCTTCTCTGGTTCTCTGTCTTTCCTACGAAGAGGCAGTAGACAGTCTCTGTCAGTGCGACCAGGGGTCGCTGCCTGGAGCAGAAGTCAGATTCGCATTCTGAAACAACAGCTCCCTCCATCTCATCAGCTAGAAGTACCTACTCGGCTGTCAGAGGAAAGCCAGAGACACTCATGTGACCTTGGTTGTGACGCTGGACAGGGGGACCTCGGCTGTTGTCGTTAACAGTTTCTTTCCAGTAAGTTTACCTATCTGGTCTAAATCTTACTATAATTATGGGTTTCATTGCAAATAAGAGTCACATCCAAATGCTACCTGGAAAATGAGTGAAACCAGGAATCTGTCATAATTTAAATTAGGTATCTGGAAATTGCCTTGGTTCTGCACCTTTCACCCTGATGTGCCTTTATCACAAAGATATAATCTTATTACATTTGAGTTTAGCAGCAAGAATAATTAAAAGTCTGCATGGTGCATGGCAGAGATACAGAAAATGAGGGAAAAGAAAATCAGAAAGAAAGAGGGAGACAATAAACTTCAGAAAACTATAAAAGTGTGTAAGCAATAAATGATGTGTGTGATTCAAAATAAAAATGGTTATTTATAATACTTTATTGTACACTTAGTTCATAAATGCAATAAAAGTAACTGTAAAACTTTTTCCCAAGTCAGTATTCTTTTTATCCAAAGTGAAATCAATACATAGTGAAAATCTCACTGCTGCCACCGTGGCTCTATTTTGCACCGAAACATTCCTGCAGTTTCTCTAAGTATCACTCTATACCATGTCTTGTTGGTTTTCAGAAGCTCCTAGGAAGACTCAAGAGGCCATCTGGATCTGCTTAGGACGTCCCTGCCTTGCGCTTGGCTCCTCGTGCACAGCTTCTGCCAGCCGCAGACAGGAGCAGTGGAACTCTACCACCACCACACCAGTCCTTCTCATAATCCTTCCAAAAACGACATCTTGGCTAGAAGGCTTGAGTGTCGTCATGTACTTTACTTCCTTTCTGCTACACTCAGCTTACTTCTAGTTGAAGTTTTTAAATTTTTTTGACTTCAACTTGAAAAAAAAAAAAAGAAAAGAAATCCCCCCACACACAAGAAAGGCTTCCTACCTACGCTACCACTAGCATATATTTCGCTCAAATTTCCTTAAGCTATAAAAATTGGTTGTAACCATTTCAGTCCTGGTCCAGAAGCAAGTGCAGAATCTCTGTGCCATTCCATTCCAGATCCCAGGCACTGGGGATTCTAGTGCAATATTATTTATTTCAAGAAAGGAATTTTTTTTTTTTTTTTTGGTGGTACCAGGGATCAAACTCAGGACCTTGTGCTTTCCAGGCAAGTTCTTATTGTACTGAGCTATCTCCCCAGCCCAAACAAAGTAATTTTTCAATAGTTTGCCCACTTGTGTTTTATACATATATGGATTTATAAGAAAGCCACTGTCCTATGGCACAACTTACAGTTACACCTCTTGACTACTGTCCTGAATTGTTGACATAGTTCAACAGGCATAGGACTAATTTTTAAAATTAGTATGCAAGCAGTTAAAAAATAAGAATCACACCTTACTATGTACTGAGATATGTTAGATTTGTAATAATTATGAGTGTGTAATGTATAGGCTAAAAATCTAGATCAACAAAATGTTTGCAAAGTATATAAATAGCCAGCCTCAGGTACTTTGTAAATCACATTTGTCAATTTTTATCTATAAAAGGTAATAGCCTAAGAAGTTATCTTGAATTATATACACATGGAACCAAAATTTTGCTTTACCAAAACAAATCAAAACAAAAAGATATTTAAGACAAATCCTTCCTGGGAGGTAATACCTTGGTTACAACTTAGCATCTTTTCTAATTGAACTGTATATTATCATATCCAGCTAAAAAATCAAAATGCTGAGCATTTAAATATCTGCCTTTTCTTGTGTAAATGTAAATGCTTATGAAAAACTAGCTAATTTTGTTGTGAAAATATTAAGCCACATATAGATCATTAATAACTTTGCTGACAAACTGTTTTTCAGAATTAAGACCCTTAGCTAGCTTTTGTTGCTATTGCTGTTTTCTTTCTTTTCCGTTAATAACAAATAGTTTCAACTAAACAATGGTTCTGTGTGTGTGTACACATGCATGCACATGTGTGTACATATCTGTGCATGTGTGTGTGGGGGTGTGTGTATGTACCCTAAAAAGGGTTCTACTTAAGCTCTTCCACAAGGTCACAGAATACTGCAGCTCAAAACTAGTCATTCACAGGGTTTTGCAGCCTTACTACGGAGGACTGGATGCAAGAAGCAGCAAAGTAGGACTCAATCTCAATGACCGCTAGGTGCAAGCAAGAGGGAAGAAAAAATGCAAGTCATTCAATTTTCATTTTGAATCCATCAGCCATGCCTTGTCAACAGGATGTCACTGGCCTGTCACAATGAAAGAACACAAGACAAAACCGTCTTAATACATCAGTGCTTGCCACGAAACCACAGTATAACGTGTGGAATCATGCGAAGAAGGGAACTTTGGGTAAGGCTTCAAGCATTCATTGTTTATGTTGTCATCAGCGTGGAAGAAGATGTTTGACTAGGCCCTAGTCTTTTGATTCATGATTCTCCAGGAGCCTACTATGAACACAATAATAATCAAATCTTGCATGAACTAACTTGGTGCATTTCTGCATATAGAAAAACCACTGAAGAAATTACCTATTGAGAACATTAAATGGGGGAAGCTGGGCGTGGTGGCGCACGCCTGTAATCCCAGCACTCGGGAGGCTGAGGCAGGAGGATCGGTGCGAGTTCGAGACCAGCCTGGGCTACAAAAGTGAGCTCAAGGCCAGCCTGAACTGCAGAGTGAGACCCTGTCTCACAAAGACAAAAAAAAAAAACAAAAAAACAAAACAAAAAAAAACATTAAATGGGAAAGACAGAGAGAACAGAACATCCATAGCCATATTTACAACTCAAATTTCTAAATTCCAGAGAGAATCCAGTAGCCTGGAATCATGCAAAAATTATCAAAGCTAACTCAGACATATCTAAGGAAAGATGAATTGGGTAAATGCTACACTTCCCACTAAAAATGTCCCCAGAATTGTGGAAGAACTGTTGGCTCCTTTATAATAAGTGAGAAAGGCTCTGATGATCCCTATGTACAGGGAGGCATAATATTGTCAGATGAGGCCACCTGCCAAGTCTGGCTTACTAACTTATATGCCATAAATAAGTATAGAAATTAGGATACAAATAATATATTTATGTATATATGATTAGTATAGAAATAATAAATAAATATAAATTGCAATGGCAAAGAGCTCAATCTTTATTTTTTTAAAAGGTAGTATTTCCAAATATGTTTCAACTCAAACATGTGTAAAATTAAGCCTTTGAAAACTTGAAATTGCTTGTTTTCAAGAAAACTTAATTTTTTCTCTTTTTGTTTTTCTTTTTAAAATTCATTTTAAAGTGAGTACAATGTCAATTGATAACATGTTACAAATGGTACACACTCAGAAGACCAGCCTGAGAGTGCTGCAAGCATGGTCTCCATGTCACACGTTGCTGTCCTCAATGCAGCTGCTTAGAGTCCAAATATCAGCAAGTGGGGTTAGACAAGGGTTCTCCAGAGCAAGCGGGAATATTCGATTATTTATCCAATCTTTTACAACTGTATCTGTTAATCTGAGAAGCAAATTTGACGATAAAAATAGATAACAGCATTGGTAATTACGTATTGTTTCGAAAATCTGCAACCTATGTATTGTTATATGACATCCTATTTCTGTCTTTATTTCTGCTATTTGTTTTTACTCTTCAAAATAAAATCAAATTAATTTTTTAAAAAATATTCCAGTAAGAATAAACATAGAAAAATAAGTAGACTCACTACACAAACTAAAATATTTCCTAATTTTTTTCATGTTTAAGTTAGAATCAGGTTTTTATTTCCATTTAAATTTTATGAAATTTACATTTGGTATAAATGTTGTATGTTTACCTTTAGCATGTATACCAAGGACAGCTATTAGATGAAATTTCTTTTAAGAAATAGAGAAATAGACACATACATCCATATATACCATGTAGTAAAGTAAAATGTAACATTTTGGGAACCATATTAATACCTTTCCCTAAAAGCAAAAAAAAAAAAAAAATTCTGAAATCATTTTGGAGATTTATAAATATCTTATGATACTATACACAAATATTAAATGTTGACTCATCAGAAAGGATTTCTTGGGCCAGTGAGATGGTTCAGCAGTCTAAAATACCTGCTTAGGAAAGCTTAGGCAACCACGGGGACTGTGGTTTGATTCCCGGCATCGCATGATGCACCAGCCCCACACCTAGGGCAGGCTGAGCCGCTCATAGTATAAAAAAGAAAGAAACAAAGAGAGAAAGAGACAGACAGACAGAGAGAGAGTGACAGAGAGAGAGAGAGAGAGAGAGATCCTTAAAAATAAATAAATAAATAAATAAATAAATAAATAAATAAGTAAATGGATTCCTTGAAGCACATAAAGTATAAATCTATATGGGTAACCACCAAAAATTTACCAATTAGAATAAGCCAAACTAAAAGTTCACATTTATCATCTGTCACAGTCTATTGTTCAGTGCATCAGAAGTTTGACCAGTTTTTTTTCTTTCTTCTTTTTTTTTTTTTTTTATTTTTTTTGCAGAACCAGGGATCGAACTCAGGGCCTTGCACATACCAGGCAGGCACTTGTGCCCCTGCACTATCTTCTAGCCCCAAGGTCAACTTTTAAAAATCTATAAATATGCCATAAAACAAACTGCCAGCCCAAATCATACTTGTTTGAAAAAACTAGTCACAAGATTATATTTAAATTTTAAGTGGAACTTTGAAACAGAGCTACAAATGTCCTGTTAGAATAATAATGCCATCAGATGCATACCAGGTGGCACACATTTTCACGTTAGATTACCACTGACTGTGATGCACATATGGTGCTTAGAACTTGTAACAAAAGAATCACTCAACAGCAATAAAGAGAAAAACAGATTTTAAATTTTTTATTTCAAAATTCGTTTATGATTTAAAATAGCTTGAGCCAGGCGTGGTGGATCACGCCTATAATCCCAGCACTTGGGAGGCTGAGGCAGGAGGATTGGTGTGAGTTCGAGACCAGCCTGGGCTACAAAAGTGAGCTCAAGGCCATCCTCAACTGCATAGCGAGACCCTGTCTCAAAAAGACAAAAATAAATAGATAAATAAATAAATAAAATAACTTGAATATTAGGAATTTGATTTGTGGGTTTAGTTTGGTCATTCTGATACTTTAGTATACCAAAATATAATTTCATTCAATAACAATAACAAATGTAAGTATTTTGTCAAAGAACCATGTCACATGTAAATAGTTTTCTCTTTCGTCTATTTACATGTAAGCGAAAATAAGTAGTAATTATTCATTACTTATTTCTAAGTAACTACTTCATCAAATGAAATGTGTATTCTTTTAAAGAAAAAAACACTAAAGCGCCACCAAATACCAGTTATCCAAAGTGTCTGTGAATGAATGCTTTAGGACTGCAAGTGGAGTAGAACGCTTCCACGTCCTCAGATCTGTCATATTCTGGGTAAAACATTTCCCGTATCCAGCCGTGTGATCACACAGGTAGCTAAGCATGTTATTGTCTAAACAAATGTGCTATGTGTCTTCAGGTGATGGACTACACAGAAGCCAAATGTCAGAGGTGCTACAATTGATAATCCATCAGGAATTTTCTATCTGTCTCAATAGCTCTGACCCATTGAACTAAATAAATATGTTTAATCACTGAATGGTCAACTTATTAAATGGTGCGCAGGGCTAATGGGAAGGACCTGTCAAGTTCTGAACAGAGAAACCAAGAACCAAGGCCATAGGCAAGAAAGTAACTGTGTTCTTCACCTCTTTACCACCCTGTCTAACTTTGGGGAAATACGGTTTTAGGTGGAAATCATACTAAGAAAAGTGAGGCAGGACTGATGCGTTACATCACACACTCGCTGTGTCCTGCCTTTCTTTTCTGCATAGCCACCTACTTGTCTGCTTTTAGTAGACTGTAGTATTGAAGATAATCTCGCGTTCAGTGATAGGTAGCACACAGAAAGATAATAACGGACAAAGAAGCAAGGAACGGCGACCTCACTGCTGCAGGCTATGTGGGATGGTGATCTGTCAACAAGTCTTCTCAGTCTACAAGATAAAGCTCTCTTCTGGAAAAAGAAATAACCCTCGCTCATCAATAAGCTAAGGGATTCAGAACTGCTGAATATGAACAGTTACATGACAAGCCCATACCACGCAAACATTAATCATAGTTAATGAGATAAAAGCTTTAGCAAGTGTGACACTGGAGAAATGATAGATCAGCCATCCTTTCCCTGAATGTGCCAACAGCTACATGATTGCACAAGCCAGCCACCCTCACTGCCCGAGAAGAGAACACACTGAATCAGATGCAGCGCACACAGGGGTGGTTCTCTAGCAAGATGCATGGAGGGGCACCTGGAGCGTTCTTGGCACCACGTTCTCTGGGTCTTACTTTGCCACCATGCACGAGCTCCCATGGCAGAAAGCTCTTGAACTTGTTTATTCACACTTGCTTAATCCAGATTCCACAAACTGAGCAGCCGGTGGGGTTAAGAAGATGGATGAGAGGCACGAGGGCCATCAAGGGGTCAGGGTCATGATGTCGTTCGATCTCATTAACTACATCACTCAAGATACTAGTCACTCCAAAGGTCACTCCAGCTGAGGACGCTGCTGTACCTACAGGAGGACCCTTAGGACAGCACAGCAATTGCTGTTTTCAGAACTGATGTTATATATAAAAATATAACAAATGTAGTTTTGCTTCTCCTTAAAATGTCTCTTAGTCATAGGTCTCTTTATATGGCTCCTCATTATATCTATTTATTAATAAATAGCTTCAAAAATCAAAATTAAGAATCTCTAAGTTTCCGTGCCAGAAAAAAAAAAACAAAAACAAAAACAGCTACATATCGCAAAAGGATCCAAAGAAGTCTAGTAAATCCATGAGTCAGTAATTAACCTGCTAGCTTTTATAAGGTAAATTTGAAACCTGTAGTTGGTACTGTTTGTTCTCAAAAGTAGAACAGGATTAGCATTCACAAAGATATGAAAAAAAATTCAAAAGTGAAAGTCAATTTTTTGTGTGGTAGAAGAAGCAATAATTTTAACTTAATTTATAGCACTGTAAACTACTTGTTACTAAAACTATTGTATAAAGACTTTCAGGATAATACAATATTATAATCTGGAAGGAGTTACTGAGCAAGTTTCAGATGTAAATTATGTCTATTTTCAAATACTGGTACAAGTTCCTATAGGAGGATTATAAGTACTCTCTAAAGAAATTAAAATTAAAGTATATATCAATATATGTATGTGTATGTATTTTTTGAGTACCACACATGGAATTCAGGACCTGTGCTTGCCAGACAGGCACTTATGCTGCTGAGCTGTATCCCTGATCCAACATATGTTGTATTTTATCTTTTATTTTATTGAATTTTCAAATGAAACTCACTCCATTTCACAAACTATTTTCACGATTATAATATTGACAAAGGTTAACATAAAATACAATGAAAATAATACTTAATTTCTGGTGGTAAGTTTCTAAATTTTTCTATGGTTTCCAATATTTCCAACATATAAATACGATGAGGAAAACAATATAAAATGAAAGGTAAAACATGTTTTTCATGCTGAAAAATTATGTAAGTTATTCAGATAAAACAGGTTCAAAGGTGGACAGATGAGATGGTGATTTGATACACATATGTTATTTGTAATATGTAGTTGGTTAAAATTTTTGGATAAATAGGGTACATGTTACCTAACAGAACATTTCTACAATAAATGTTAAGTCAAATGCCTGACTCAAAAATGCAACATTTTCACTTTGTTGTGTTTTGCTCTTTTTTAGAAAAAAATATTTACTTAGATAGTAGGAATTCACATTTGCACAATTATAACTTCACAAAGTTGGAAATACTGGTCTATGAGGTGCATCTTTTTTAAAAAAGCCATTTATCTTACATTTCAATGGTTGACTGACAAGAACAATGACTTCATCACTGGGCACAAGGAGCAACAGTACTGTGTGTGCATGGATACATGGTCAGGTGATTCCTCAAAAGACATGTAAGATTATCATTTTATCCCACACATTATCAATTACTTGTCAACGGGAGTTCCCACAAAGAAAGGATAAAAAGAAGAGAGATACCTTGGAAAAGAAAAAACACTAGCAGGAAGGCAAAGTAAGAAGACCACTGTCAGGCTTATCTGATAGCCAGCCCTCCTAAGTCTAGAAGCAAAAGACAGCTGATGCGTGAGAACTTGTACAGTCGTGTGCAAGCTTCCTTGTTTTCCCCTTTCTCTGGATCTAGTTGAGTCCTCTTTACCTGAAACTCAAGAAAATGGCTCAAAAGAGAGAAAAAACAACGTCTTGCAAAAACACAGGATTGATTAATAGGATTGCAACTACTGTCTTAAATTCCCAGAATTATCTTTCCCTATAGAGCTGTGTTCTAAAATTGGTCATTTTATTTGCAATCTCATGACCACCTCTGATCAGCAGGTACTTTAAGCCATTTCACTTCCATAGGCCTCAGTTTTTTTACTCAACGTAGAAGACTGGTGATCTTTTACGTTTGCCAAACCAGCGAGCCCTACATGCTATAGTTGTATGATGATCTGACTCATAGCAGTTGTTCCTTTTTAGGTCTCATTTAATCCTACATTCATTTCTTATGAGAAAGCCCCCATCAATGCCTCTATAATTAACACCAAACCCAAATGGAATGAATGGGAGATTTTCTTATGCATAGAGTAAGGACCCTTAAATAAGAATGAATAATGATAACATTTCCCAGATGACAACTATAGCGGTTCTCAAGTATGATTAACTAGACCACTGCTTGTCTGTCCTTCTCTGCAGAAATAGAACAGTTAATTTGCATGTCATCTGATATAAAGAGTCTAGCATATAATGGGTTATTACCACTAGGTGCTTCATTACTAAAGCTTTTCCTCATGATGTGTCAGAAACAGAAAGGACAAAGCAAATTGAGATTCTTACATATCTATTAATGGCACACTCATTTGAAGATCAGACTCCACCAGCTTATCCATCAATCCCAAAGAACCAACTAAGCACTCAGAAGGCTTTTGGAAGTTGACCCATTTATAGGTTTCCTGTTTAACAATGAGCTTTTAATGGAATCCGCTTTTAAAAGAAAATCCTATATGAATATTAAACACAGGATTTTTCCTCTCTTTTTAGAATACTCAAAGTAGATCTAGCAAGAAAACAAAAATAACCTGCCTTTCTATCAAGCTGCTCTTGAGTCTGGACATGTGGATCCTAGGGAATTATTTGTTGTAAATGAGGGGCTAGCTTATAAAATGCAATTAATTTAATTGCTTACAACCTCAAAGGATTTCAAAATAAGATGCACAATGTATACTCAAAATGAAGCTTTTAGAGGACATTTCATGCAGCATGATCCTCCAAAAGGTAAGGTCATCATTTCTCTTTTATGGAATTTCTTGTGAATCGGAAAGTGATGTGAATTATTTTTGTACAGAATATGACAGCAGATATGATGTATTATTATTTCTTTTACTTTGATGGTTTATTTTTTAGAGGGAAAACATAACGTACAACTATACCGAAGTGTGGAATTTTATATAACTTTTTAGGTTCATTTCTTCTGACCACTATACCCTACCAGATTTTTTTTTTTCTGTAATTCTTTTAGAATTCAAGGAAGAACACACAGCATAATCACTGGCTGGCATGCTCAGGCAAAAGCTGTAACTTCTCTCCACTGCTCCCTCCCTTTTTGCTCCAGTCTCACAGAACCAATTCAGTCTCCCTTTCGCATGACAGTTCTTGGTGTCCTTGACTAAAACTATCAGACTTATCAGTGTCAGCCCTGCTCCTAGATCAATAATCCTGATCCCTACAGCTTTTCCTACTTACAGCTAAATACTTCAGTTACACCTCATAGCCTGAAATCCTTGATCCTTATCTTTTAGGGGCATGACTGTTCGAAAGGTGAATTTGAGCTGAGCCTCAGAATTATAAACAGTGTTCAATTTTAATTACAACAGCAGAGTCAAGTTGAGTTGTATGTCTTGATTTGAACCTTTAGATTAAGAGACTTTTAGGCAACTATTTCATGTACTGTATTCATTAGAATATGTATCAGACATTATTAGTTAACTTCAATGAATAATCATTCCCCTTCCTATTTCAAATTCCTCTTCTACTAAAAAATGAAATGCAACTTTTAGCATTAAACTGAAGAAATTAAGGAACAGAACTCAAAGGCACAAGAACAAACAACAGAGAGCGGGGCATGGTGGCACATGCCTGTAATCCCAGCACTTGGAAGGCTGAGGCAGGAGAATGAATGTGAGTTCGAGACCAGCCTGGGCCACAAAAGTGAGTTCAAAGCCAGCCTGAACTGCATAGTGAGACCCTGTCTCAAAAAGACAAAAAAAAAAAAAAAAAAAAAAAAGAATGAATAACAGAAATATATGGAGAATGCATCACAATTGAATTTACCCACTTCTAACACTAAATTTGTGAATGTGAAAATGTGAATTGTAAATGGTCATGGACATTCAATGAAAACATGAATTCATCCGTATTAGAAAAAACATGAATATTTAAGTTACCAAATAGGCTACTGAATTCCTGTTATTTTTATATGTTATCATCTAGAGTGTGTTAACTACTTATGTAACAATGTTTCTAGCTATTTTAAAATACACAGATTTGCAGAAATTAGTAAAAACAGAACAGACACGTGTGCACTCCAGCACTCTGACCCCCTAATTGCAACTCACATAAGGATAGTGTAATGTCAGGACCACAAATTTTTACGTCAGTACAATATTTTTGTGTTTGGGTGGCGTCCAGTTGCATCTTGTCACACACACGTGTTAGTGCTGTATGGTCACCATCAAGTGAGCTGTGAAATTATCACAACAGAGATGTTCCTCCCACCTCGCAGCTGCACCCCCTTCTCTCCTCCTTCACTGTTAACATGTAGCAATGACTAACCTTTCCACATTATAACTTTGTCATTCTCAGAGTGGTATGTAAAAGGAGGCACACATGAAACGACCTCTACAATGCCCTTTACCCTGAGCAGAATGCCCATGAGACACTCCCGAGTTACTGGGTGTGTCAATAATTCATTCTTTTTATTGCTGAGTAGTATTCCAATAGTGTGTGCACAGTAGAATCGGTTTAATCTTTCATCTATGGGACAGGCACTTTCATTGCTCCTAGTTTTCTATTAATGATAAAATTAAACATCGTGCATCACATTTTTGAGCAAGTATACGTTGTGATTTTCCTAGGTACCTGTGGGTAAAATAGCTCAGTACGAATGCTTTTAAAATGCTTTATAAAAATGGCCCAAGTATTTTGACCAGAGTGAATGCTTGCCAATTTATTTTCTCATCAGCAGTTTATAAGAAATTCAGTCTGTTTCCCTACCTATACTTGCTATTGTCACACTTTCTATTTGGACTGTATTAGAAAGTATGTAGTGTTCTCATGAGTAGCCTTTAATGTGTTTATTTGCCATTTATGTATTCATTGCTGTAAAATTCCCATCATCCCTTGTACTCACTCCCTTACTTAATGTTGAGCTTTGTGCATTTCTAGGTAGAAGTCTTTTGTTTAATACGTGGCTTTCAACTAGATTCTCCCAGTATGCAGCTCATCTTTTTATCCTCTTCATGGGTAGTTGCTGAGAACAAACCTTTCTAATCTTGAAGAAGTCAAATTGACTGATTTTACCCTTTTGATCTGTACTTTTGCTATGTTTTAAAACTACAGCATTCACCAAGCTGGTCACCAAAGGATTTTTTATCTGTTATCTTCTATAAATTTCCCATTTTTGTGCATGGGTTGCACTTAAGTCTGGGATCCATTTGGAATTGATTTTTGCATATGGTGCCATGTTTATGCTCAGCTTCAGTTTTCTGTCTTGTGGATATCTATTTGTTTCAGCATCATTGGCTTGAAAGACCACATCCTTTCATACTTTTTAAATTGAAAATTAGTAAATAGAATTTTAAAATGTAATCTTAAAACCAAATTGACCAATAGGCAGCAGTAATGTGTGTTAAACATAGATGCTCAAAGTCCACAAATATCTACAAAGACACCCTCAGTGAAACGACGTACATAAAGATGATAATAACAGAAAATTCTAGAAAGTTCTGGAAGGCATCAGCGCTGTTGTGCTCCTTTCTCTAAACTTAGTCAAGTTATCCTTAGATATTAAATGATAGATGACTCTACTTGTAAATTGGATTCTTAATCTCCAAGCTGCTTTGGCCTGAAAACATGTCAATAAGATCTGAAAGTGATGGATTTTTCTGATACTGATATTTGACAACTAGGAACTGTGGAGAGAAAATCAAATTACTTGAATAAACTAATGAGCTCTCAAATGCCAATATAAAACTAAAGAAAAAACAGAAAAGATTACTTTATTTGTTGTCTCTTCCCTTCACATCGTAGAAGCACAGCCTCAAAGTGATGCTTCATACTTCAACTGGCCCAGCATTAACGTTAGTCCAGTGCTCTGTGCGTGTGCATACATAGGTAGGCAATTACATGTTATAGATATACTCTCAGTAAACTGCCTGAAACACACATTAACGATTTCTTCTAAGTGTCAAATGATTTTATCAGTGTCTTTAAATTAATCAATGTGTCTCCTTAGCTCCTTAGCAGGATGACTAAGAAAATAGGCTTAGATCAAGAACTGAGCTCAAATTCATTTTCTGTTCAAAAGCTGACAAACTCGTTTTTGCCTCAAATATAATAGAACAGTGCCCAAATATCGGAGTTCTGTGGAAAACTGAACAACACATCATGAGTGTAAAGCAATAGAGCAAAGCTGGCATGCCAGAAACACCAGAGACGCCTGCTACTCATTGTCTGCCTGCAGAAGCCGTCCCTCTGGCTGCCGGCCTCCCAGCAGAGTGGGTCCCCTTGTCTGGATTCAGGGTATGGCAGCACCACTGGGACCCCGGAGCAGTGCCCACGCTCTGCATCTTCACTCTCAGCATCCTTTAACAGCAATCATCATTTTTTAATTGCGGCAGGAAAGGGAAAAAAAAAAAATAAAAAAAAAAATAAAAAAAAAAATATATATATATATATATATACAATATATATTTGAGCAAGTATAGGTTTCATTTTTATATAATATATATTTTTTTATAATATATATTATATATATGTTATATATATAATATATATTATATATTATATAAAAATGAAACCTACACTTGCTCATATATATATATATATATATATATATATATATATATATGTATTGAGACAGTCTCAATAGTCATTCTCTCTTTCTCTGTCTCTCTGCTATCTTAATTAACATTTTATATATATCTATATATGAAATGGCAAATAAAGCAGCGCAGCCCAGCACCGTGAAGCGCCGAGGCCAGCGGTGATGTTGCTTTCCACACTGCCAAGGGGTGGGCCTCTCTGCCAGCACCCCTGGGTCTGCTGAACACATCTGCACACCAGCGCCCGCCCCGCCCACGTTGCTTCACAGTGCGCCCTCCCTTCCCAGGACCCACTAAGCACGCCCTCACTGCCGGTTCCTTAGCTCAGAGTGGGTCTTCCCCTTCCCAGCTCCTGCTTGTACAGCTCCACGCCACACTGTTTCACATGTCTCTCTTCATTCCTGACCTCCAAGTGAAAAGCTCAGTCTAAAGGGGCAATCCGGGAGCTCTTCCAATGCTCTTAGACCCTGTCCTCCCTGCTGAGATACAACTCATGGCGGACCCTCACGGTGCAAAGAGGAGAGGTTTCTCTGAGCTCCCAATTTTAATTTTGTCCTAATTTTTATTTATTTGACACAGTGTCTTGTTACACAGTTTGGACTCAGCGATCCTCCTTTCTGAGCCTCCTCAGTTCTGGGATTGTACGGGGCACCATCACGACCAGGGCTGGCACAGCACTCTGGGGTTCCTGGGGTGAGCATGGCATGTGGTACTGGGGTGTTAAGGACACCAAGCTATCACCCCAGCCCTAGGCCCCCAGTTTTAGTCCAAGCCAGTTGGCTCTGGAGCAGAAACTGATGGCAATGAACATGTGGAAAAAGTTCCTCAATTGTAGGGCAGTGAAGAAACGGAAAGAGAGAGGGAAGAGCTGGGGGTAGAGCGCACTTTCCGGCCGGGTCTCCAGTGTGCCAGCTCCAAACGGGCCTCAGCTCTGAGCCACATTTCCACCGCCTAAGCAGTTAGCTTCTGAACACATACAAGTCCGGGGACCTTTCAGATCTACACGGTGACCATCTAGTCATCCCAAGCATCTGCCTCCCTGTCCTTCCCACATATATTCCCCAATCAAACTAATGTATTTTTGGCCCGAACTGGACAAGCAGAATCTCAAGCCTTTGCTTTTACACTGGTCTCCCATTGACAAGGCCTCCCTTCACTCTTGTTGACCCAAGAGCAAGTGGTGGCCCCTGCATTTACTTGGTGGCACACACTGCTGCAGGCCTTCGTGCCGCACCACGGTGTCACCTGTCATCTGATGAGCTCCTCAATATCATGCAAGCACTGTCAAAGCTGTGGTGTTCTTAGAACCCTCCTTGTTCCTAGCCATTAGGAAACCTAGTTGAGTCTATCACATGGACTTAAGGAAAAACATGCCATCTGTCATCATGAATAAACAAGAACAGCAAAGAGAAAAATGAGAGGATGGATTATATAAGATGAGTCTTATGAACTCTGTCTTATGCTATAGAAAGAATGTTTGTGCATTTGTATACATTACAAAGCTTGTTTTAAAATCTTGGCATAGGGCTGGTAAGATAGCTTAGCAGTATAAAGCACCTGCTTAGGCAAGCCTAGGCAGGCACAGGGGACAGTGGTTCTATCCCCGGCCCCACATACTGTACCAGCCCTGCCCTCAGGGTGGGCTGAGCCAGCAAATAAATAAATAATTAATTAATTAATTAATTAAATACATTCTTGCTATGTGTCAGAAAAATATACCCCCCAGAGCAAAGCTAACCTTCATAAATATGAAGATGAACTTGTATAATTGCAAAAGGATTTGATTTCCAGAAGGAAGCATAAACTGACGGAAGACAACCACTGCTCTACCTGGATGTTAACTTATGCTAAACGTCCAGACCCTACTTGTGGTGTTTTCAGTTGTCAAACGCTTCATGACAGAAGCCAACTGGTCTTTTCTTGTTGGCTATCGTCCAGCCGGATCGCTTTGCTTGCTGGCCTTTGGAATCCATTTTGCATAAGGCTGAGATGAATAAAAGAATAAACAACTAAGAATTCCCTTAGATGGCAGTTCAGGAAAACAGAGCAAAACAGAAAAGTGAAAAGACAGCAAAGACAACATACTCAGATATGATTGGGCAGGACCTGGTTCTGTGTGTGTGTCGGACCATGAGAGCGTCTGCCTTTCTTGCAATTCTTGTTGAATTCTGAGGCCACGGTTTCATCTGCCCACCCCAAACTCACATGTGAAAAACTTATCCCACTAGCTGAGGGTCTTATGGGGTGGTGCCGTTGGGAAGTTACAGGTGCTGAGGAGAAGCCCTCCCACACAGGATTGTTACCCACCCACCACGACCACACAGCACCTCAATCTCAGACATCTATACTTCAGAACTAATAGAAAGAAATTCCCTTCATGGGCCCTCTCAGCCAGTGCTATTTTGTCTTGGTAGTTTGGACAGGCTAAGGCAGTCAGAGATGACAGACCACTGGTAACCGAGGGAGGGAAGTCCCAGAAGCTTCAGAACTCACAGGCGCCATTCAGGCATGGTCCCCTACTGCACAGCCTGCCTGGAATGAAACCTTCACAAACAAGCATGCATATCTTTCAACTGACAAAGATGTGTGAACATCTCCTAATTTAAAAATGGGTAGTTAGCAATACTTCTGCATTTCAAAAACTCCTGAGAAGAAAATTCATTCCAACGGTACACAGTGGTAAGAATATCAATATTGCAATCGGGCTCTGTTCCTTAGCAATTAAGGCAGGAATTTCTACACACTTGGGCACAGGAACACGCTCAGAGATGAGTAAAGCTTGACCTACATCTGTCAGAAGCTAATTATACTGACTCCTGCATAAGAGACTTACAGCTTACAGGAAATGAAGGGATTTGATTCAGAATGCAAAGAATGATATAATAATTATCCGAAATAAAGCCAACCTGAAGCAGACAAATTGGAGACTTGTCAGGAGCCTGAAACACACTTTGTGGGAAAGGCATATGAGATTCTGCACAATAATATATCTCCTACCAAGTAAGCATTTTTAGTGAAATGAAACCGTGCACACAGAAAAGTAGAAACCTAGAGATTTACACTAGGAAAACCCTCCAAAATACTGAAAGTTTAAACTTCACAACAATTTCTGTCTGTAGTTCAGAACAAAAGTAGATGCCAACATAGTACAGCTTTCTCAGCCTCGACATCAACACACCTGTTCTTCCCCGTTGCCCTGCAGTTAGGGTTTATACGGGTGCAAAACTCAGGATTATACTCACCATTATTCAGCTGACACTAATAAACTTTACCCAAACACAGAGCATCTGAATTTCACTTCAGCCATGTGCTTTCCTTGGTTTCAGAGTAAATTCAAGCAACTGTCAGGAAATGCCAACTTGAAATTTTTTATTGACAGGGTATAGCTATGGTTCACTCAATCCACAGAAGGAAACACAGTGAGAAAATGCGGCGTCATACCTACTTTAACACAGCGTAAGTTCAGCCACGTTTCCCAGGAGGGCCTTTTCAGTGCTCCACTTGTGCTGATCAAAGGGAAGAACCAATGGTATGCGAATACATTTAGGGAAGTATTAGGAAATTAAAAGTCATGGTTTAATGATGGCCCAAGGGGCCGGCCAAATAGCTTCGTAGACTAAAGCACCTGCAAGCAGGCGCAAGGGCCTGGGATTTGATCCCCAGGCCTGCCGTGCTAGCCCTGCACTCAGGGCGTACTGACGCAACCCCCGTAATGCCAGCTCTTGGGAGGCTGTAAACAGGCAGATCACTAGGAGTCCGATGTAGTAGTAAGACCCTGCAGTCCCTTCCCTAAATAAAACAAACAAACAAATAATAAATGATAGCCCAAGGAACAGATTCTCACTGTTACCCCAAGTCTCTTGAGCTATGAAAGTTGTTTTTTATATATACTCTGTATTCTCTCCCACTCTCCACATCGCCATAAAATATGTACTCTCTCCTGACATTTATAGAAATGAAAACAGTGAATGCTACAAAGAATCTAGTTGTACTTATGCTCTTTTTCTTTCTTTTATGCATTTAGGATAGGGGATACATGGTCTACAGGGTCTCACAACATACGTACATGGGACTCCTGTTTTCGGCCTCCCAAAGTGCTAGGATTACAGGGAATCATCGTACGCCAGTCTCCCTCACCATCTCAGCACACCCCAGCAGCTGGGCCCGCACAGCATGGCGCCCCCGGGGTCAAATCCCAGCCACTGCGCTCTGCCAGAGCAGGTGCTTTCCTCCACTGAGCTTTCAGGCTGGCCCTTCTTACTGTCAGATTCTGTAAATATCGGCTCTTGTTTAGCTCATGTTTTCTGTATGCATTAAAGAGGACTATGTTTGCTTGCATGTGTATTTGCATTAAGGGCATGGGTAATGACGTTCTCTTCTTAGCTACCCTTGAAATTGCTGAAGCAAGCTGGGCGTGGTGGCGCACGCCTGTAATCCCAGCACTCGGGAGGCTGAGGCAGGAGGATCGGTGCGAGTTCAAGACCAGCCTGGGCTCCAAAAGTGAGCTCAAGGCCAGTCTGAACTGCATAGCGAGACCCTGTCTCAAAAAGACAAAAAAAAAAAGAAATTGCTGAAGCACCATCAGTGACAATCATCCATTAATTTCTTATCGCATACTTTCCAAGCAAAGGGAAAAACTAAAATATACAGGAGGAAAGATGACTTCAAAAGTGGGCTTACCTATAACCCCAGCATCCCAAGAGGATGAAAGTGGAAGATCTCTAGTAAATCCCTGCCTGATCGAATTAGAAAAACCCCATGATCAAGTAAGTAAAGAGGAGCTAGGTTCACTTTCTAGTAACGACACTAACAACAGCAACAAATGTTATCTGGAAACAGGAATATCACTTTTGGCTAGGGAAGAAAACATGACCATCGCAAAACACAGACAACTTTCAGGAGCAATAAATATGGGACAACAAACAAAACGAAGTATCCAAGAGGAAAGTAATCCAGCTTAGCTGGGATAGTTAAAGTAGTCTAGTTAGTGAAGGATTTATTTCATCAATTAATTCCTATATTAATTTAGATGAGAAAAAATAGAGACATCACAGATATGCAATGCTTCCATAAAGCTTCGATGCATTTCGTTGGTTGAATCTTCATTTGTGGAGATTTACTACAAGGAGTCTAACAGCAACCACTTGCTAGTATCTATCAAATACTAAAGCTCTTCCATGACTGCGCCGGCACTGCGAGGGAGATGGACTCAGTGAAACCGTTCCAGTAAATACCAGTTGATCCATACTTTAAAGCTATACAGAGGTTGATAAAAAAAAAAATTACAGAAGTTTCCATGTGACTCATTAATGTTACCCTTAGCTTTATGCCTCAGAATATCCCAATGAGACCAGGCATGCCTACAAAAAGGTGCTCAAAAATAGCTATAGCAGCATTACACACTATAAAACAAGTGAAAGCGATCTAAGCATCTACTAACTGATAGACAAGTAAGTCACAGCATATTAGTACCATGGGATATCACTCAGCAATTGAAAGGAATGTCATCCTGATGCATCAACAACAAAGGTGACCTTTTTCAACGTGAAAATATTAACACCGGGTAAAGAAGTTGGTCATGGAAGAGCATATAGTGTATGACGCCATAGGCAAATAGGCAAGTGCACATGGGTAGAACATACACTACTGCTTACTCTGACACAGGAGAGAGAGTTCAGGAAGAAAGAGAATTCACTGCTAATGTGTTTCTTTCAGAAGTAATGAAAATGTTCTAAATTGCATTTGATGTTGATTATAAATCTTCGGAATAGTCTAAGAAAATGTCATCTGGTATATTTGGAATGAATAAAAAGTGGTGTACATGAATTAGATCTCAATAAAACATATTTTAAGAGAAGCTTGGGCTGGCAAGATAGCTCAGGGGTCTAAAGTGCCTGCTTAGGCAAGTGCACAGAGCAGGGCTTGATCCCAGGCACCACATGCTGCACCAGCCCTGCCCCTATGGCAGGCTGAGCCCACCACAAAAAAAAAGAAAAATTAAAATTATCTGATAGCTTGATAAACAATAAAGATTGTCTGGATAAAATACATACACATTCAAAAACTAAAATAAAACCATGGGAATCTCCACATCTACCTACTGGAAGTGATGGAGGAGACTGCCTTGGGTGTGAGCTCAGCCCACCTGTGTCTCCTCACTCTGAAGTCAGTCCACTTCTATAACCTTCCTTCCTTCCTTGTGCAGAGAAAACATCAGTTCACTTTGAACTTAAAGCAAACAAGATCATTATGTTTGTAGAGAATCCTGTAGCTTTGCTATTCCAGCAATCTGTGACCCATAAATAATGCAAGACCTGTTCCCGCTCTAAGTGACTTTTTTACAGCACGAGCCTTGATACATGGAGCATGGAAACCACAAGGCAAAAAAAAAAAAAAAAAAAAAAAAAAAAAAAAAAAAAAAAAAAAAAAAAAAAAAAAAAAAAAAAAAAAAAAAAAAAAAAAAAAAAAAAAAAAAAAAAAAAAAAAAAAAAAAAAAAAAAAAAAAAAAAAAAAAAAAAAAAAAAAAAGCAAAGAAATAAAATAAAAAGAAAGAACAAAAGGGAAATCACCCTGCAGCCATAGAATTTAATCTATTTGTTATTCCCCAATTGAATTAAGAATCATGGCTCTTCTCTCTTTTGTAGTTGCTTCAAAAGCCAACTTTGAACATTCGGCTGTTTTATTTATGAAAGCAAAGGTGAATCACAGCTAACCGGAAAAGTTCTTCTGTTTTGCTTTAGAAGTAATCTAAGAAAAAAAGCCGAGGGTTTGCCACGACCCCTGACCTTGGCACCACAGCCTCCGCACTAAGGAGTTCAGGGCCTCATTTAGTCTCTCCTCCCTGCGCCGGCACAGTGCTGCAGAAAGGAAACGGAAAAAATAATCCGGGGACTTCATCAATTTTTCATGACTTTTCATTTAGGCCAGAACCCCCTCTTCTCCTGGTCGATAGATCAAGCTGCCAGCATATATTCACCACCTGGGGCTACAGCTGCTATCTCTAGAGGCGGCTGCCCATTGCAGCCTGAGCTCCTGCCCACAGCTCGGGCACCCGGGTCCGGGCTGAAACCCTGTCTTTTGGCTCTGTCCCGCGCTCCTGCTGCTGGTGGCCCGGTCCAAAGACCATGCGTTAACCTCCTGAGCCAGGTCCTTTGCTCATGGCTTCTTCAGTTGCTCTTTAACCCTTTAAAAATCATAATGAGCTTTCTGCGTTTTGAGGGATTTGAAAGTTCATTCTCATTAACTACTCTTTTCCAAAAAGAAGAGAAAGATAACATAGTGCGGTAATTCAAATGGTCACTGCAGTTGCTGGTCCTTTATCCATTACACAAAGCTGAAATATATAATAAGCAAAGAGAAGACAAACATGCCAGGGAAAATCACAAGTTGATTTTCTCAAAACCAATCAAGATAGGTGGCTCTCAGTAAAATTTGATATTTTATATTATAGCAAGCATGTTTGTAATTACAATAAAAAGCAAAGTGAAGTAAGCATAGTCAAATGCACTGTTCTAAACAAAGTAACCTGTTCTCAGCAAAAGGCTTTGACAAGTTCATTACTTATGGAGATATATTTTTTTTTTTTTTTTTGAGATAAGAACTCACAACGCAGTCAAGGCTGGTCTCAAGCTCATGGCAATCCTCCTGCCTCAGCCTCTTTCATGCTGGAATTACAGTAGCGCACTACTGCACCCAGATTGGACATATTCCCGCCAACCTAGGTACAGCTACAGCAGTGGTTCTTGTCTAACTGTGCTCCGAGGACACTTTGCGATGTCTGTAGCAAGGGTTTCTGGTTGACACAATGGGCCTGGAAGGAAGTCCAACGGGTATCTTGTGGCCAGAGGCCAAAGAAGCTTCTGAACCAACAACCTGCAACATAGAATAATACTCCCTCCCACACAGCGAAGCCTCTGGCCCCAAACGCGATGGTGCGGGGATGTCCTGCTCTGCTTCCACTCAGCAGATTGCGAGGCACATCCTGGAAGCCCAGGCAGCTGCACCACTCCTCCTCCACACCTACACTTTCTCGCCTTCTGTGCTCTCTGTCTCTCCGTTGCCAGACGCTCTGGACTTCACAACAGCACCCTACCAACATGGTGGCGGCCACTTGCTGTGTTCCTTGTCACACTACTGCGCACAGCCTCGCCCTCCGCGACCTCTGCTGAGCCCAAGCTCTGGCACTGGTGCTCCTCTCCTCAGCTCTCTAGTAAATAGCGGAGTTTGCAGCCAGGGTCCCGGCCTCCCTGACCGCGCCCCGCGCACAGCTGGCACAGTCATCTCTGTTCTCACCGCACCTGCGGCCTCAACCTTCCCTGGAAGGATAGTCTCAACTCCAGAAGCTCTTCTTTTTAAAAAACAGAAGTGAGATTCGCTGCCTTGATATCTCAGGTGCATGTCACACAGAAAGCCAAACCTACCCTGCACTTGTTTCCACGAGTCATGCATATCTGAGAATCAGGGCCCATGTTCCTAAACGGACCGTAGCGGGGTAGAGTCTGTAGATCCCCATATGATTTGAACCACTTCCAGTAGGTAAGAAAAGATCACCATAGGTAAGACAAGGCCAGTAGGTAGGAAAACATCGCAAGCTTAGAACTAAATCTCCACAGAAACATGTGCCATGAGAGACTGAAAAAGGACAAGGCTGACGAGGGCAGGGAGGGGGACGAGGGTCACAGTCACGAGCGTCACCTGACGTTGTGCTGCTGCAAGCGGCCTGCGCTGCTGACGTGGCACCAAATGAAAGAGTTTTACTCACCAGCCCAATCCAATGTGGAAGCCGTATTTTCTTCTCTAGACCATAAGTAATTCAAACATTTCTTAAAGCTCATTTATTTGAAAATAAAGAAAACAATGCTCCTGTCATGTTACATGAAAAGGAATCATGGTTAAAATTTTTCCTTCTACAACAGTTTGATTTATTATTAATGACGTAATTAGGAAAGGCACTAATCCCTTTAGTTGGAAGAAGAATAAAAGATGCATGTGTGCTGGGAGCAATTCTAACAAAGCTAAAACTCAGGGAAACAAATGTTTATTACTGCCTCATACTGAAATGACTGGCCAATTTGGATAAAATTTAATTTGGGGAAGCAAGATTAGCAAAAGATTTAAAAACAATTATTTGATATTAAGTACATAAAAGAAAAAATGGTGGAAAAAGAAAACTACTTCATTCGTTTAAAATAAACAAGGGACTGGGGAGATTGTTTGGTGACCTAAATACCTGCTCGGCAAGTGCAAGGACCCGGTTCAATTCCTAGTACACATGCCATGCCAGTCCATGAAGCCCAGGTGCATCGTGCCAGCCTGAAACAGGGCATGGTGCTGCACACCTGTAATCCCAGTGCTGAGGAGACAGACACAGGAGGATCACTATATGGCCAGGCTGTGTAGGGAGACCCTGTATCAAATCAATCAATCAATATGTTTAAATAAGCCAGATTTGATATAATGTTCCTTCTGCAGCGCTGAAAGTCAGGAGCCTCGGGGTCTGCTCATGGATTCCTCACTAACTCTCTGCATGACAGTTATTTCACATTATTGGCTTCATCTTCTTTCACCATCTCTTCTATAAAAAAGGCAAATTTGGGGCTGGGGAGATAGCTCCGTGGTACAATTGCCTGCCTGGCAAGTGCAAGGTCGTAAGTTTGAACCCTGGTCCCGCAAAAAAAAAAAAAAAAAGGCAAATTTGTCATATTAACATAAAGGAAGTGGAAGGATGTTAGCCAATAGAATTTGCCATGGAAATATTTAATAATTTTTGAATCAAGCTCCAGAAATAAGATGTTTCAAGTTAAAAGTGGAAAAGATAGGGTATTTACATTCCCAGTATTTTTAGTTTATGTATTTCAAATAGCAATAAAGTGAATACCATCTCAGTTTTAACCAAAGCTGTGTTTTCTTTCAAAAGAGAAAGACTCAGTTCCTGGTGCAAAATGGCTTTGCTTGCTAGGGTTCTGCTGTTCCTGCGTCTAAAGCTCACTGCTGTACAACACTGGGATCAGAGAACTGTTTTCCTCTTGGCGTTACGTGCATCTCCAGCTTCCCTGGGCTCTGGGTACGACTAGTAAAGCCTGCCAATCAAAAGCCTAGATGATGAACACAGCTTCTGCTGGGCTGGCTGGCCGGAGACAGCAGAAGGCACTTTCATTTGTAAAGATCAGGAGATACCATTTAGAATCTCATGCACATGTACACACATGTTGAGTAACACAGTAAGAAACTCTGCAGCATGAGATTATAAATACCAGTGTATTCAAGTTAAGCTACCAGGATCTTTCATCTAGCCCCACACTCCCACTTCTACACAAAGGCATACGCATCTGGAATTCCTCAACTGCGCTTCTCTATGAAAACCTACAATAGGCCTAGAGAGTTTAAAAGTGTAGACTTTTCTTAGCTACAATTGTTATCATGTTTTTCAGTTACTTTTCTCTTGCTGCTGGAACACAGTAGCCAACACCCAAAATTAAAGAGGGAAAGGCTTATTTAGCTTACACTTTGGGGAGGTTTCGGTCCATGCCTGGCTGGCTCCAAGGCAGAGCAGCACACGGCCAAGGGCAGCAGTCCATGGGGCAGAAAAGAGCAAACAGTAAGAGGAAAAAGGCCACAGTAGAGGCAGCCACGGCCGCAGCAGAGGCAGCCACGGCCACAGCAGAAGCACAGAGCCTCCATCCTTCCCTGCATGGCCTCCAGGCTGTCTGCCCCAGGGCAGAGATAACACTCACATCTATATCCCAGCATTGGTTCAAGAACTCATCACAAACTCTAGAAGCTGCCCCAGTGACTACATGAGGCCTTGGGGGGACACCTAAACACAAACCATAACCACATCCTAGTCATAATTCATTCTCAATGAAAACTTTCCTCAAAGCAAATAACTGACACCACATAGTACTGTTCCAATTACAACTCCAATTCCTTACCTGTAAGCCAAAGGAATCTGTCATACACTCCTAATTTCTTTAATAAAACAATATAGGAAATAAGTAGATTCATTCAATCTGTGTTAAATAAATGTAAAGCATCAGCATTTTGACTTAGCATCGCTGTTGGGGCTAAACGATGAATATGTACGTGAACAAGAAACAACACTGAAGAAATTAGTGAGAGACGCTAACTGTAGGGCAAGCCCTCTGCTCACCCTGACGATCCAAATTACACGGAAATGGGAGAGGCGCCGGCGTGGAGCCCGCTGTCGTACACAGCGAGGCATCTGAGCACAGTACCTAAAACCTAATTCCTGTCACGGGTGCTTCCCCGCTTCCATACCAGGACAATGACTCCTGAGTTCAGCCCAGAACTAAGAGAGCTAAGGCCATGTAGAGAACATCTGTGCATCTGAAAGTTTATAAAGCTGATAGAAGTCACAGATGCATAGGAATTATATTTGCAGTCATATATAGTTATGTAGTATGCAATGTATAGTTATATTTATAGAGATAGACAATTGTGTTATATATAATTTATGCCATATTTATGGTTTTATGAATACAGCATATGAAACTTATATTTCAAACTTATGTGTTGTATTTAATGCCATGTTACATGTAAATGTTTCATTTTAACATAATTAACTTTAATATTTGAGTATCTGCTTCACCAGTAATTCAAATTTTAAATATAATCAGCATCCTGCATTACTGTCTGTTTTAATAAAACATAATCCCCACATTGATGCTGAATCAACATATTACTTGCACCGCTGAGACCCATAATATGTTAATGAGCTTTCTTTGGACAAATCAAAGTAAAACTGTGGGTAAAAAGTGTGCTGTTTTCTCCTTTAGGTAATAACACTGACGAGAGAGAAATCTAAGCTCAGTAACAAGAAGCACAAGTGCGCGTAATTCCAGAGCTCACTCACATGCCACCTCCAGCGATGCGTTCCGGCTCACGGCTTCCCCGAGGTAGTTCCTGGCCACGCAGACGTAGCTGCCCTCGTCCGGCTTGCTCCGGCGCCCGTGCACGATGCGCAAGAAGAACAGGGACCCGCTGGGCAGGAGCATCCTGTGGGAGCGCGGATCGTCCTTGTCCGTCTCCACTCGCTCGCCATCCTTGTACCACTCGATGGTGGGCGTGGGTCGGCCCTCGGCCTTGCAGTTCAGGGTGGTGGGCTCGCCCTTGGAGACGATGACATCCGAAGGGTGTTCCACGATGCGCGGGGGAAAGTCTTCCTGACGAAGACGCGATCCTAGGAGACAGAGCAGAGTGAAGACCCCATTAGTGCGTCCATACCTACGGTTTCGGTTTCACGATTACAGAATTAAAGTTCTTGGCTATTTTGCTGAGCTGAACAGCTGGGGATTGTCACATTCTTTGCTTTGCTCTTGTCTCTGCGGGCATCTCCCAAGGTTGCCCCAAGTCCTTTTGTAGAATAAAGCGATATTCTGCTTAGGTCTATTGTGTTCCACCAAGCACGACAAGGGATCAGGGCCAGAGAGTTTCACGGGGAATAACATTTTAGTATAGCGACTAAAACGAACAAGACTAAATGCCATCAAAGTGTTTGCTACTTGTTGAGGAGGGAAGGCAAATTCGCAGGGACTTAGAAAGCACACACACGGACAGCACACGTGGGCGGGAGCCAGGCCCTCAGAACTGAACACAACAGACACTCGCACGCTCCAGACCCTGTCATCTTCATGCAACACATGTGAACGCCACTTCAGAAATAATAGCAGTTTTCCAAAAATGTCTGTGAAATAATCAGAAGCAGCATTTGAACTCAGGTGTCTCTGAATAAGGAGCTCAAGTATAAGACATTATGGTAAAGGGAGTAAAGACTGTGTAGTATCGCAAGAAATGCATGACAGGAAAGAAGAAAGGCCAACCCTAACTGGAAATGATGCAGGGCCTCTTCCAAATGACAACATTTACGTGGATCCATAAAGAATGAAAATAGCCAAGGGAAAGAGCAAAATTTCAGCTTCACCGAGTATCGTGAAAGAGAAAAAGGAAGGGAACGGAGAGCAGGCGCGAGAAGGCGCATGCTGGGCTCCATACTTGGGGAGAAGACTGATGGCCAGTTAGCATAGAAAGCAGGCGTGGAGTCAGCCGGAGCCCGAAGGCGTTTAGTACAGCATCGCTCTACCGCCGTCAAGGACAATCACATGTGAGCCATTCGCATACCTTGAGACAAGAATATGATGTGAATCACATCAAACAAGCTACTGCATGATCTCTCGTCCGTGGGAAGTCTGAATCGCAAATGAACAGAAGCAGGGACAGACGGAAAGAAGGGGGGAAATTTTTCTCAAATGGGAAGGGGGTCAAGGCACAGAACGAGTGGGGAGTCAAGGGAGGGAAAGGGCATGGGAAGAAGGGAGTAGGGCGTTAAGATGGGTTGTGCATGGGTACCAAGTGCACACGAGGGATCAAAGGCACGCCCAGGCCCGCTGTAGAGGCACGGAGAGAAGGCAGACGTCTGATGGGTTCAGGCCATGGGAAGCAGCTTGCGGCGCTGAGGATGCAACCCTGGGGAGGGTCATTGCCAGCCCTGTACAATGACTGGTTTCTTACAACAAAGGAGTTGAAATGAAGGCACTGACTCTGGCTGTCCAGTGCCTCTGGTTTCCTGACTCCCTGGGACCTCTTCTGCTTCCACATGCCCTCACCATGATGCCATCCACCAACCCGGGATGTGCCACCAGGCCCACGCTAGAGCCAGCAGATGCCCCGTCATGCTCTTGACATTCAAAATTTCCAGCTAACTAAACCTTCCCTGTAAGACAGTACTTCTCACTTAATGAAGTATTCAGCCTCAGATAGTTTGGGATAGCAACAGATGAAATAGTACCAGTGACTTCCTTGTCACTATACAACTATCAAGAAATAAACAGAGACTTACGAGCATTTTAAGATCAAATTTGCTGTGCCAGTCAGAGTGATAGCTCGGCTGTCTGAGCTCCTGCCTGGAAAGTGCAAGTCGAATTGCAAGGGCCCGGGGTCCATCCTTGGTGCCACAGTGCCAGCCCTGCCCTGGGAGAGCCTAGAAGGCCACCGAGACCAGGGCGTGGTGGGGGCACATGCCTGTAATCCTCTCTCTGGGGAGGCTAAAACAAAAGGATCACTACGAGGCTGAGCTGCACAGTGAGACCCTCTACCAAATACATGAATTAAAAAAAAAAAAAATCTGTTGTGCTGTGTTGCACACCTGTGATTTATAAGAAATAAGTAGTCATTATTTGTGGAAACAGGAGCAAATCAAAGGAAAATCGTACAAGTAATGCCCGTGTCTCCTGGCATGATGCACATAGAGCTTCTTCCAAGTTTCCTATGGTTTTTTGTCCCGTCATCCGCTATTAACATATTTCTGCTTAATAACCATAGGTAAAATGACTCCTCAATGTAATCCAGGTTCACTTTTAGTACTAATGAAAAATGCATAGTTTAATAAAGGGAATTTACTTTGGTCATGTGCAAATCTTTTCTTTGATGAAACTATTACCTTTTAAAGGTTGCTGACTGCCACTTTTTTATCCATTAGGCCCAGTAAATGTACATTTATATTACAAGTGCTGAGTACCTATAGCAAGAGAGCAATACGCAGCGCACAGGCAGGAATGGCAAAAGGGAACGGAGAAGCACGGCAGAGACGGCTCTGCGCATCGCAGTGCCACAGGATGCATTAAGTAGTGGGTCTTCTGGGAAAGTTAAGACTTTGAAGAATAAAAATGAGTAACAATTATCTTTAAAATATTTTAAGGTATTTAAATAAGGATGGGTAAATCTACTTCATGACTTTGTTACATAGCCTTAAATGTGGAAATCTGAACCCACGGCTAAAGAATCGAACTGTAAAAGCTCATTAATAGTTTTCCCCTGGCCTTCATTTAACAGAAAACTTAGAAGACTGTAATCACCTGGTTTAGATAGCTTCACCATTTTTCTTTGGTCTCCTTTGTACAACACCCACATTATCACGAATATAAACATACCAGGATTATTAAAAGTATGTAAATTAAATCTTCCCATCTCTAGAGTGACATTTTTATAGCAAATAGTCTCCTACTCCCCTATCTTCAAGTCAGTGGTCTGCATAAGTACTGAACAAGATACGAAGTAGACTGAATAAAATTTAAAACCATAAATTTTAAAGACAGTGAGGAAAATATTTAGACCATTTAGTGATAAGATTTAAAATATGGCACAATGAAGCTTTTAGTCGTTTATCTTTCCGACATGTATGTGTACATTACAGATTTTAATGTCGAATTAGGATACACTATACATATGTATTATTCAAACGTCTTTAAAAGAACAACTGCAATCTATTGTAAGAGTAAAGACTATATCCACTGGGAACAAACTAGAGTGGCAAATGTCCATAAAATTTTGAGTTTGAAAAAATATCTTTGAATAGGACACTAAAAACACAAAATCAGAAACTGTAAAATGACTTCATAAAATATTTACATATTTCTTTTTTGTCTTTGTATTTTACGGAAAGGTGCACAGGGCGTTCAGGGTCTCACTACTAGACTGGACTCCTCCTGATCTGCCTGTTTACAGCCTCCCAAGAGCTGGGATGGCAGGCGCCCTCCACCACGCCTGGACTCCCCTGCTGTCTCAGTGCACCCTGGGGGCAGGGCTGCCACTGCAGGAATTTTTACATATTTCTACTTACTTAGAAAAACACACTAAATAAGAGTTTACAGAATCAGAAAGAATATTTGTAAATCATTTACTTAACTAATATATATATATATATATATATATATATATGAAACATGTAAACAATTGAAAATTAAAAATGTTGAAATAAACAAAACACAGCAGTAAAACAGACAAAATGTTAAGCAAATAGCTACTAAGCAAATAAAAAGATACCCAACATTGTTATTTGTTACAAAAATATAAATCACAATCGCAATACTTCACAGACATTTTTTATGTCTACAGGTTTAAAAATAAGGTAAAATAACAACTGTGAGGAATGCAGAAAACGTGAACGCCTCACACACCACCACCACGCATACGTGATAGAAAAATTTTGAATTCATTGGTGAAAGAATTCAGCGATCAAAGAATGCCTATGGTACCATCTCACTGAGATGAACTGTCCAGAACAGGAGCATCCACAGATGAAGGCATGTTAGTGATCACCCGAGATACAGGGAAAGGACTGGAGGTAAGGGAGACTGAAGATGTACTGCTAATGAGCATGAGTTTCTTTAGAATGTGATCAGAATACTCTAAACCCAAATACGGTAATGGTTGTGTGACTCTATTGACATAATAAAGCCATCATATTGTATGTATGTATGCATGTATGTATGCATGTACATATGTATGTGGTTCTTGCAGGGTCTCACTGTGCAGCTCAGCCCCATAGCGATCCTCCTGCTTTCAGCACCCCCACCTCTCAGACAGGCATGCACCAGCACATGCAGACTCTGGCCTGCCAGCTCCCCCTGGGGTAGGGCGGACACAGCTTGTGGTGCCAGTTACCAGCCCATGGTCCCTGCACTTGCCTGAGCAGACACGTTACACTGCTGAGCTATCTCATCAGCCCCATATGGTGGTTTTCGATAGGTAAATGATTTGATATCTGAATTGCACCTCAGTAAATCCATTTTAAGAAGATAATAAGTAGGATTATTAAGAAATGTTTTAATACAAAGTACAAACAACTTGTGCTGACTTTGAGCTTCCATTCATAACTTCAAACTTTAATGCAATTATCAGGACAGCACAGCCCATTAGAGCCTAAAGTTACAACCAGCAAGATAGAGGAGTAGATTAGAGAAACAGTAATATATGGAAATAAATAAATCTGAAAACTCAGATTTATTTATTTTTCTATCTATTCTTTAAATCATTTTTTGTAGTACCAGGGATTAAACTGAAGACTTTGTGCTTGGCAGGTAGGCACTTTTGCCACTGAACTATAGCCCTGGGCCCTAAAACTAAAATATTTAACATGTTACTAAAAGTATTGGGGTTAACGCTGAAATCCTACAAATTCAGACATTAAATGGCTGTAACCTATCCCATCTGAAGGTGTCAGATATAATTGTGTGAATAATGAGACAGCTAGAAATGGAGTGCGCAGGGCAGTGAGGTAGCTCAGCAGGCTAAAGCACCTGCTGAGGCAAGCTTAAGCAAGCTCAGGGATGATGGCTCGACACCCCCTCACCACATGCTGCACCAGCCCCACCCCCAAGCGGGCAGAGCCAGCCAAAGTCCAGGCGTGGTGGTCCACACCTGTGATCCCAGCGCTGGGGAGGCTGAAAGCAGGAGGACCACCGGGAGTATAGTTCTGTAGTAAGACCCTGTAACAACCAGATACATGAAAGAAAGAAAAGGAAGGAAGGAAGGAAGGAAGGAAGGAAGGAAGGAAGGAAGGAAGGAAGGATGGCAAGAAAACAGAACAGAGAAAGGAAAAGCGGAAACGCATGCGGTGGTGGCGGCAGTGTCAGGTCAGCAGATGGTGGACATTTCACTCAATTTCCAAACAGGGAGGCTTGAGCCTTTAAAATGATCAAGGGCTACAAAACTACCAGCTATTCTGCTTGGATTATTAAACCAACACACTGAATTATTTGGTCAACCAAAAAGCAGATACAGAACTCCTATTTATAGTTTTTTGAGAACTCTCTGCCCTGATTCCCACGTGGTCCCACTAGTTTCCTATCTGATGAAGTTATATATCACATGGTACCTTCCCTGAAGAGCGAAAACTCATTACACGACAGTGATACTTGCCCACTTGGGTCTACATCAGGCAACTCCTGATAACCACACCATTTTGATTGCCTTATTTAGTAACATTTGATGGAGGATATTTCATGTCTTGTAATAGACAATAGACAAAACTAAACCATACTGCAAAATGTAAATAAAGTGAGTTATATCATAACACACACACACACAGGGTACTATTTTTTCAAAGTGGAGGATAAGTTAGTCACTTCAGAAAAATGCATGCATCTTGAGATTATAATGCTAAGTGAAATAAATAAAATGTTAAATATCACATTGTTTCTCTAATAAGAAAAACTCACATTAAAAATGATTTAAACATTACAATGAAAGAGAAATGGTGCAAAAGAGGGGAGTACATTTTGTGCAGACAGAGGGAAATCTGAGGAAGGAGCCAGACATGAAGGAAAGGAGTGGGAAGGGACGTATAAGGGATTAATATGCAACAGGCAAGATAAATGGCACTAGCATGTATCACAAACACACAGCAATGATCGTTTTTTTTCGTTTTTTTTTTACAAAAGCTGAAATGCCAGCCTCATCGGAAATTGCAAACCAAAGAGCAGAGGGATGCGTTCTCCACCTGAGGATCCATGAAAATGATTAATCTCAAGAGTTGCTACATCCAAAGCCTGGTCCCCAAGTAGCAGTGGAGACATCTCCCAATGCGTTCTTGCAAACAGAATCCCAACCTCCCACCCACACCTTGAAATCTGAATCTTCATTTCCATAAGCTTTTCTTTTCCAGTGATTCATATGAATTTCAAAGTCTGGGGCAGGATAAAATTAATCAGTGTTTATATATCCTTGAAATGTTTCATCATTTTAATCTGTTGTAAGAAGATACAGAGGAGAAATAAGGAGCAAGAAGAAAGCAAAGGAGGACAAGAAAGAGGAGAAAGAGGACAGAAGACAGACGACTGTATGACCCTGACAGGAGTACTTATTCTCTGGTCATCAACAGGAAGAGGCCACTGACCTTGATCTGGAGTATTTGGTTTTCAATTTCTATTAATACATGTGTTTCTACATTTGAGAGTAGTTCTTTTGATGTCCAATAAATGACTAGGATAGTGTTACGGTTTATGTCTAGTTGTCTCCTCAAAGCCTCATGCAATCATGGGGCGAAGACTTCTAGAATTTGAGACTTGAATGATGACCCACTGGGATTATGTGTTTAGTACCGATGGGATTATGGTTCTGAGTATTTCTGGGATTATGGGTGTGGCCTGAGGTGGATAGGCTGAGGTGGAGAGCCTGAATGTAATATAGAGAGAGACAGGCTGGGCTGTTGCTTTGCTGTCCTGTTTGGTTGGCTGCCTCTGTCACCATTTTGTTGCTGTTCTGTTGCCATGAACTGCTGGCCTCTGTATTGTGCCTCTCTGCCTTGGAGCCAGCTGAGTATGGACTGAAACGTCCAGTACCTGTGAGCTAAATAAACCTTTCCTTCCTTCATCTTGGGTGTTGGGTATTTGTGCCAGCAATGGGAGAAAAGTAACTAAGACAGATAGCAATGTTAATATTGCACATGTTATGTAAAATACTCCAAAACCCTATGCAAAGAAAGAGGAGAGCAGAAAAACTGTTCACAGTCCTGACATGGTTTTGGGGAAACATCAAATGTGACACCGTTTATCCCAATTATTAGATGGGTAGTAAGTTTTCATGGAAGGCATTTTATTTGACTCTTCACCTGAGGATTCTAAAGGAGGCATCCCAGAGGTTATTCTTACTATCTGAGAGTGAGAGCGTAAGCTGCAAAGCAGTCACGTGGCAGCAGAGGCTGAATAAGGACCTGAGAGCCTTCATCCAGAGCAAGCTGGGATTCTTCAGCACTGGATGAAGGAGCGCAGCAGGCATCACCCTGGCCCCCGGGCTGACTCCCCAGCCTTCTCAGGTTGAAGGAGTCGGGACAAAATGGATCAGCTGACTGCGAAGCTCACGCTCGAAACGGAAAATGGATTTCTTAGTTTTCAGTGTGATTCTTGGAAAGCCTGCATCAGAGTCACCTGGATTGTTAAAAAGTACAAAGCACTGCTCCAACTTGTACGCCAGCTTTGCCCACAGGCCGACTACTCCTTGTCTTGTTCCAATTTTAGTAGACAACCCACCAGTTCAAGCATTTGGATCTTTCTTAAAAATGCAAATTGTCAGTCTCCATAGTGAATGGCGTGCATCAAGATTTAGCAGTTTAAGGAGCTGGGTGGCTGCAGGCTTGGCATGTTTACCAGAGCACAGCCACACACTTAGACATGCATATGTGCAGAGGTCCCACAATGAAGAGGATCCTTGAGTAGCATTCAGAGTATCCCAGGGTACATAATACATTAAGCTCGCTTTTCTGGGACTCTCAAACAATGATCATATAATGACTATGATAAAATATTTAATTTTGAAAGTTCAAACGGTTCATGAGCTCTGGACATTTTTTAATGTGAAACATAAATCCTAATCTAACTTAAGTATTATTGGGTCAATCATTTATCCACAGTACCGAAAACTTTTGCTTTTAAGAAGTGATTTTCATTATACACTACACTATAATAAAGAAGGATAAAGCAACTACAAGAACATTTCTGGGGTTTACTTCATGTATTTCCAAGTAAGACGCCCTTGTTTCATTCTTCAGTTGATACAGAATTTTCTGAGACTAAACTTCATTTTTTATTAACAAATTAGAAAGTTCTGTCAACCACCAGCTATACATAAGTAAAGTGATGCATTTTAAATTTTTTTTAAAGCAGAAAAAATCTTTTTTGTTTTTATATTTCAGGGAAGGGTTGACAGGGTGTTCAGGGCCTCACTGCTAGTTTGGACTCATAGTGATCTGCCTGTTTTCAGCCTCCCAAGAGCTGGGATTACAGGTGTGTGCCACCACACCCAGTCTCAACTGCCACCTTAGCATGCCCAAATTTAGGGCCAGCATGTCAGGCCCAGGGACTGAATCCCTGGACCCCGTACCTGCTTGCAGGTGCTTTTATCCTCTGAGCTATTATGCCAGTCCAGCAGAAAAATTCTTGACAAATTAAGGATAGAAAAAAATGAGTTTCCTCCAGCAAAATTTCTATACATTAAAAATATAATGTCATGTCCTGGTTCCTAAACCCTACATTTGCTTTAGCAACATTTGCCCCCCAAAAGATCATCCGAGTAAAATTTATCCAGGAAATTATTACAACCGGGAAACAGACATCCCTAGATAACATCTGCACCACAGTGTGAAAGCTACAGTAATACAGCACGAAAATGCGAGACACACCTGAGACACCTCAAGGGGAGAACAGCAGGTTGGAAATTAAAATGTAAGTTATTTTCTAGTTAATATTCTTCTTTATTTTTCATCACTTTCATAAGACTTAAATCAAATACAACAACTTCACCCGTTGGTTTATAAGATTGAAATAAATAGATAGAAAGACGAACCAATACATCAATCATCAAGACAAGTAGTAAACATACAATCTTTCCTAAATATTTCCTTTGATGACACCTACAAATATTTTCCAAGCTTTTGCCCATACAACACTAATTGTATTGACAAGACTTTCTCTTTTGTAAACAGTAACTGCCCCATTACCATTTGACAGCATGACACATATAATTTACTGGAGCAGGTTGGCAGTTTTCTTCTAGATTTCAAAAGCATTAAAGTTATTACTGCTTCATCTTTTATCAAATGAATTTTATTTAAAATTTGGTTCAAGAAAAAAGCACACCTTAGTGTCACAGCATATGCTATGTCAAATACTGAGCTAAAATATTTTGGAATGAAATGGATTTAATGAATCACTCCTTGATTCAAACTGTTACCACTCTCATCTTTGTGAGACAGAGTCTCTCTCACTGCATACTTCAGGCTGGCCTTGAGCTCTCTTTATAGCCCAAGTTGGTCTCAAACTCACAAAGATCCTCCTGCCTCAGTCTCCCAAGTGCTGGAATCACAACTGTGCACTGTTGTGCCAGACTTACATTGCCCTGAATTCCAGGGCACTTCCAGTGAGGAAGAAGTAAAGAGGAATGCACTGTGATATTTTTTCTAGTACTCCTGTTAAGTAGTAAGATTAGTTTGGGGGGAAGAAATATATAATTTAAGCTTAATTCTCCCAAAGAAGGTCTTAATTTATGGTTATCTCAATAAATGCCAAAGATTTTTATTTCTTCTAGAAGCACATCATTGCCAGGTTAATAAAAATAAGTTTAAACAGAAAGAGCATTGGGCTGGGAGATAGCTCAGTAGAATAAGCTTGTCAAGTGCAGGGTCCTGAGTTCAGTCCCCGGTACTGGAAAAAAAAACCAAAAAAAAGCATCACAGTTGAGACTTAGATATATTGCATTTTGAATTCCTAGACCTAAAGGCTTGTGTGTATAAAGAAAAGGGAATTGACAGAGATAAAAATTTCCTGGTGGCCTCAGCTGGAAGCACAGCTCCTGAAGGGTCTTGGTCCTACAAAGCGCCATCAAGCAGGTACTCATGCCCTCCTACTCCAGAAAGCTCAGCAGAAAAATTAGATTTCAGTGAAACTCTTCTATCAACTGTAGATTCTCTAAATTGAGAAGAAAAAACACTCTAATAACCTGAAATTTCTTTACCAGAATCTGGGAACTCGACCCCTGCCTTCTTCGCTATGAATGTGCTATTCATACAAGTTCCCTGTCTGAGTGATGTTTCCTTAGGCACTCTCTCTTCTTCTTATCTACAGCTTTGAATTCTAAACTAGAACTTTCCGAATACCAAGCTTTGGCTGTCTTCCGGTTTTTGTCCCGGCTTGTCTTGCCTTAATGCTCCTTCCTGGCCACTGTACGCTCAGCTTTCCAGCCTGAGTGGAGTGCCCACCCTTTTTTGTGGTATCTCTTCTTCACCACAGACCTGAAACGACTGAAATTATAAATTGCTCCAAATCCACTGTCCAGCAGCTCGACCTCCCACTCTGTGGCCGCCATACCAGGGACAGCTTATTGGGCAGGTGTAAGACAGCATCGCGAGCAGCAAGGTAGACTCAGGAACACAAAATAAAGATGTAAAGATATGTACTTTAAGTTAATGTTCTTATTTTTAATAAAAATTATAGACTGGACACGTGTGCCTTTGCAGGGAATGTGCGTGCTCTTGGAATCTGTGAGCCAGCTGCACCACACGCCTGCAGCCGCAGCGACTGGGCAGGCGGACAAGCAGGGCTCCCTTCAGCCTGGCACCTGGAAGCTGCCCGTGCAGCAGAGCCGTGCCCATCCTTCAGGACAAAAATCCTCCCCGTGGCAATACAGGTATCAGAAACCTTAGAGATCCTTTCAGAGAACAATAATGATGTCACAGAGCTTAAAAATAATTCCTTAGGTAACACTTAGAATGTAATACTAACAAATATATGGTTTACGGAGCACGTCAACCAAAGACTAACTGGCAGTACACTCACAGTTATCTTAAAAGGATGTAGTGAATTATTTAAAATTAACCCTTTACTGCAGATCGTCAAATTTCCTTTATCTTAGTGGAGATGGGTCATTGTTTCAAAAGAAGGTATGAGGCAAATTTATAAAACTATTTTTTTCCGAATTTCACTACTATACATAAATCATCTACTATTTACAGAAAGTGCTCAAAATATTACAGTGGAACACGCTTCTCTCTTTTCTTCTCCGTCACCCCATGCCATCACATTACCTCAATGGCTCTGAGAGTGTAGTATATTCTGGATGCCCACATCCGAGGCCCCAAGCCACCAGCGCTTCCTGAGCAGCTGAACACCATAGCAAAGAGAGCGCCAGCATACAAGAAAGGTGCACCAGGGCTTGCATGAGCTGCCAGCTGGGCCTAAGGACGGCAGAGCCTGTAGTGGGCAAGAAGGGACATCACTAGACCTCTAAAGGGAAGCTTGTAACCATTTATCTGAAAGGTTTCCAGGAAAATTTTAGGGGAGCTATTCCTCCTGAGAGGTAATCAATTAATTTCCTACTTTACAAATTTATTTTCCAATAAGTGAGTGAGGAGGTGATGTATTAACCTGGACACTCATCCAACGCTACGTGAAATCAATTTGGTACACCTTCCATGGTTGAGGGCACTCTTTAAAGAGTGATTTGCCACCAGATCAGAGCTTCTGATGGGTTATGTAGATTTGCCTTCCAATGATTAAAAGCAGTCTCTGCTTCAGAAAAGATACCTTTGAAATTTAGCTTCTTATCACCGTATCTATAACACTTGGACATGGTGGATAAGCGCATTTGACAAAATAAAAAGCAAGGAAATGATCGCGAAACTCATTAAAGTTTTAAAGCAGGGTTGATTTTGTAAAAATTATTGATATAATGTGATGAAAACTGTGAACAAAGCTCTAAGAAAGGGCACGTGCCTTACACAAATGCCAAGCGCACTAAGAACATTCTGGCTTTCGACTCTATTTCCTAAGTAATGAAAACTCAAAATTACATTAACCTTAGTAACTGTGGATGGCTAAACAATGCCATTTCTGAGGCTACTATTTTAATACTTGCGTGATAACTATTGTTAAGTATGTATTCTTAAGTAGATCTGACTGCAAAGAACTCTTCACTTATCTTCCTCTAACTTAAGATGTTTCACTATGAAGTCAAATTGAGAAGCAATGACACTGGTTAAAAGGCAGATGAAGTTCTCTTACTATACGGTATGTTAAGAACTTTTAAAAGACGGTTTAAAAAATATTAATACAGTCCAGCCAGCTCTTTAAAAGAATCACAGCTACATCACCACCAAAAAGGGTGGTTTCTGCATTTTCTGCTGCCACCCAACTGACACTCGCAGAAGATGGCTTGAGGCTGCTACCTCCGGGCTTCTACCGTGAGAGAGGGTGGCCTCACGTGTGAGCCTCGTTTCATTACTCTATGATCATCCTAAATCTGACACATAAACGTAGATATGTGGATTGCCTTTTATGGGATGGAAGTAAGGCATACTATCTCAGTATATGGTATATCTCTTTGGCCTTACTGTATACTGTCTGTAGGTAAAATACAAGAACTCTGCCATGAACTGCTCACCTTCAAAAGGTAGAGTACTAAACCGGTAACATCACCAAGTAGATGAAGTCATGTTTTTCCATGTGTTAAGTGTAAAATAGGCATCCAGTTCATGTTGGCTGCCTTTATTTTCATTACCACAATGCATAATAACTTGAGTGTAGCCTCCCTCTCTGTGACTCTAAAGAGACAATGTCATCATGATGTCATGAACTTTCAGTTAGACATGACATCGTAGAGGCTTCCATAGCTGCTGTGTGGCTCCTGACTTCCTGCCACTCAGTGCTCACCAGCCAAGACGAAGGTCACCCTGAGTGACATACCTGACACTTCAACCTCTGGAAGGGTCCATGGTTTTCATGGCTATGCACCTTAGCCTCGCCATATACTGCATTAAGATCCAAAGATAAAATATCTAGTACTCAGTATGTTATATAAGTTCATGAATAAATGTAATCAGTGTTGTTATTCTCTCAGTAGATTGGTAGGAGGGCGACATTATGATGAAATGGACTTCTATCGGCTCAGGAAATCTCTCTGGTAGCTCATGATAACTCAAGGGTGTAAGACTTTTGCACCAGGCATTAAAGTGGAGGGGTGCTGTAGAAATTATAAATTACATTTATCAGAATTTAAACAAATAGGGATACTTAATAGCTTCTTGTGTTGCTCTAAGCTGCTTGATGGAGATGGGCAGTCCCTGCTCTGCTACCTTTTCCTTATGAAAATCTTACAACTACTGCATGATTAACAAACAGGAGACATTCATGTTTGGTAAAGTTTACATTAGAAGTGTAGACGCAGGTAAGAGCTATCAAATCATATTTGTGAAGAGCATATTAACATGACTTGTGTTAACTTATATAACAAGAAAAGGAATCTTATTAGACACCATCCAAAATTGAACCTCCCCAGCAATTTGAAGAGGTAGACAAAATAAATTATTCTCTCCCTGTTAAAGCAGCATATTTTCTTGAAAAATCTCAAAATAACAATTTTCTAATGTTATGTATATTTACAATATGACTAGATCACTTTCAGTAAAAGGTCTATACCAAAAATGAATACGGGGATCCTGAAGGTTAAAAGAGAGCTTTACACATGAGCGGCGCAAAGCGTTTGTTAGATTTTGTTTTCTCTGTCTTCTTAGAATCCTTTCGCAAACGCCTGTGTTGGAGCGCAAGAGGCTCAGGAGGCTGCGTCCAACATGGGCGTGGGGCTCCATCCTGCACTGTCCTGCTCACAGAGAGTGGACTTTCACCGCTGAACAAATCAGACCCAGAAGACAGACTCGCGCTTCTGCAGGTCTTTGCAGATACCAAGTGAAACTCACTTCCACTTCATGCAGAAGCCTAAGGGAAATGTTCACTCCACTCAAAGCACCTTAGACCAGATCGTTGATATGAGAAATAGGAGCGAGTGCAGCCCTGCTCCCTCAGCTGCAAACAGCATAGGAGAAAATCTATTCACAACGGTCGGATCTTGTGGACATTTTTAAGGCGGATTTCCACCCTTACTTCATACTCTGCATTAAAATAAGAACTGGTTATAGATCTGAGGACCACTTTGAGAAAAAGCACTTTTGCCAGTTTTGTTTGGTCATCAAAATCATTTGCATGACACCGGGTACATTGAGGCTGTACGCTGGAAAAAAAAAAATAAAAAGAAAAGAAAAAAGGGGCTGGGGAGATAGCTCCAAGGCACAAGTGCCTGCTGGGCAAGTGCAAGGTCGTGAGTTTGAACCCTGGTCCCACAAAAAAAAAAAAAAAGAAAAAAGAGAAGAGGCTGTAAGCTGGAGCTATGCGAGTGGATACAGAATGTGCGTTACCTTAACTGTCGGGATACTGTTTCCCTCAGTCAGGACCCTTTTCTGCAGGGGATATACTTTCTCTTCATTTCTGTCTCTTAATGATATCTGCTGATACCTTTTGAAAGTGAGCGATTTAATAAAACTTTAAGTTTCCTTTTAAGAGATATCGTCTATTTCAGAGCAAGGTGACCATGCTATAAGATCGTTGCTGCACTGGAAATACTAAGTGCCTTTTTCAGTCAGAGGAGTCTGTATGCGCAGAGAAAGAGCTTATGTCTCTGCTGAACAGAGCAAAGCAGTGAATGAGAATGCTACCAATGTTTTATGGTGACCTTTCTCTGCTTGAATATTCACTGAAATATATGAGACTCAGCTCCTTGGGCCCCTCAAAAAAAAAAAAAATCTGCAATTTCAAGAAAACTTACAGAACAAGTTATTTGCCACTCAGTCTGTTTACCTTGAAGCCTTATCAGACAAGAGATCAAATGAAAGCGGTCGCGCCAGGTTTTCCTGGGTTATTACCATGTGCACACGGCACTAACCTCCATCCACCCACTCTCAAAAGACAGTGCTTTCTGGTAACCAAGCAAAAGGAGCGGAACATCTAAAATTATTCTGGATTAAGCTGAAGGGAAGACAGTGCTGACAGGCAAGTAAATAAAAATGTGCGCAGCTACAGTGACTGTGAAGCACAGGAGAACGATAACTCAGGGTAGCATGGCGCTTTTCAAATGCAGAAACCTGACCTGGTCGTCAAGAATTCAATGCCCAAACCAATATAAGGTGAATTTTATAAAGAAGTAGAAATTGAAAATCAAGCAGACAATGAAAAGGGTTCATTCAAGTTGAAGCGGGTGGTACCTGCTTAGTATCCTACATAGATGCCTTATTTCAAGAAGCAGTAATGATGGTGTGCGCCCGTTTTGTTTTGTTTTCATTTTGCTTTGTTTTCGAGGGAGTAAGCTAAATGATACCGAGTCTTTCTAAAAGTAGGTACATTTTGTTGGTGAGTTTTCTTGTAAGTCTTTCGCAATTTTCTCAGCACATATTTACGCTAAATATTTACTCCACTTGTGGGGAGTTGGCACCTGTATTTAACACTGTAAGTTGTACTTTCATCTTCTTCCTGCCTGCTCCATCACTTTTTTTTTAAGGTTTATTTGTCTTTTTGTTTTTTTGTTTGTCTGTTTGTTTGTTTGTTTGGTGGGGCCAGGGTTCGAACTCATGCCCTTGTACTTGCCAGGCAGGCACCTGTACCACCGAGCTGTCTCCCCAGCCCCTTGCTCCGTCTCGTGATCTGTTTCGTACTTAAGGAAATCTATCTGGCCACTTCCCGTTGTCTTTTTTAATTTGGCACCCTATTTATATGTTTTGGTTTCCCATATTATATGGGAAATATGTTATGGTTTTCCCATATTTTTCCTTACATGCCAAATGATTGCTTTAAATATAAAAATTCACATGTGTTAATTATTATTACTCACTTGTATAGTTAAGAATCTTACTTGTTTGTAAATGTTTTTAAAAATTTAAAAAGATAAACCATAGAGTGCTATGTGTCTCCTTAATCTCACTGAAAACCATGGCTTCCAAGGGCATGGATTTTCCAAGGACTGACCCAAGGTCGCCTTTCCTAAAGGAACGCTAGTACTGCTTGGTACAGAAGCACCACAGCTTTTCTTATCATTCATCTGTCAGTGCACAATGCACCTCAGCTGCTTCTCAGATTTTATAAACACAAGCATGCAGGTATCTCTGCAATACAACACCTTAAACATTTTTGGGGAAAGATCCTGAGGGGGAATCGCTAGTTCCAGTGGGATTTCTCCTTTGAGTTTTTCGAGGGTTCTAGGGTAGTGATGGTGAAGCTCTTAGGGCTTTCAGTGTTACAAAGTTAAGCCGCATGATGGGGCAGGAGTGCAGTAGGTTCGCTACCACTGCTTTCGGAACTGTACCATTTTGTCAGTTTCTGTCAGAAATGGAACAAAGAGCAGAGCAGCTGCATCTCTGGGTGGGCGTCTCCAGCTAGGAGAGGCTCCAGGCTTAGTTCGGGGGTCCATCTGGGGGCTCCGTCCTTCTCAAATTCTAAATCCATCACCCCATATCCCGTCCCTATCTATTGTGTTTGCTCTTCTTCTTTCCTTTGCACTGAGAACTGACCTGCAAGCTTTCCCAGTGAGCCGCATCACTGCCCAGCTTTTCACATTTTGTAATTTAAGATTGTCTTGTTAGGCTGTAATGTTCACACTGGGCTCGAACTTGTGAACTTCCACCTTTCTTTAGATCACTAATGTTCAAAAACCCAGTTCTTAGGTATTTGACACTTGGTCCCTTTTCCCTCCAGCCAGACAGGCACTCCCCAATTTCCTTCAGCCCCTCCCAGACATGGTTATGTGCTCTCGTGGGACTCCATTTCACAGGATCTTTACTTCAAAATCTCTCTCTCTCTCTCTCTTTCTCTCTCTCTCTCCCTCTCCCTCTCCCTCTCCCTCTCCCTCTCCCTCTCCCTCTCCCCCATTTCAGGAAAATCCATTTAGAACATCTAGGAGTAGTAGTACTGTATGTTAGGCAAATCCCAAACTTTCATGGGGTGTTCTACATTTTTTCTCCTATCCTGGTCAGGAGAAATCCATTTATTCAGCCATCTGAACAACAAATTGGAATTTTTGAAATCCGTTTTTCACAGCTAGGATTAAGCAAATTGCCTTGTAAGTCTTAAAATCTTGAGCAAACTCTAAGCCAGCCATGCCAGAGTTCGGCATTTACTTGGGCAGCATTGGCTCATGGTACCATGACAGCTTTGTGACATGCTCTATAATAAAAGATGCCAAAACCACTTACTATATTAAAACTTGGCTGTGTGTCTCATTTTTTTTATTTCAACACAGTTTTTAAAAATACATTGAAAGCAATGAGACAATAAAATGTAGCATCTCTGCAAAATCATTGTAGTACCATTGTAGGAGGATGACTGCTATAGCTAAAGCCCGCTATTTTTATCTAAAGCACCCATGTGAATAACAATTCCATTGGGCAAACATCTCAACTATGAATCCTTAAGTAATAATGGCAGCATCAGCATAATCTAGCTGGTTATTTTTCCATTGATGTAGGCATAATTTTAAGTGAAAAATACTTAAATATCACTTATGAACTAGGATCTTTAATCTTTGAATATTTTTGTGAGAGCATTAGAAAACAAATAATTAAAAAGTGTAGTTGTCCCAACTCAGTTGCCTACTCAGTCCAAGTACACAAAAACAGTGAAACATATTGCACAGAGAGAAAAAAAAAAAAAAATGTCTACAGCCTATCAACAATCAGCAAATGAGGACGTTGCATGGCTGTTGTTATTAGTTTACAACCAAGTGATTACTTTAATTATCCTCATTGGGGCTCAAAAATGTTCTCCACAACCCATGATCAGTCATGAAAACAAAGACATGAATAAGAGCAGTGTCTGGCTTTGACAGGCGCAATAAGCACCACCTTGATGCCCTGATGCTGCCTAACGAAGACAACTGGCACCAATTAGACAGATGACAATTAGATGGAGCACTGAAGTGTCAGCACAGAAATGTGCGGCTGACCCTGGATGCTACGGTACTGTTGGCGTTCTTTAATCGCACACTAGTAAACAACCAATTTTATCATTATCACCCCTGATAATACTGCTTTACCCTTTATGCTTTGCAGACTTAACGGGTTTTCCCGTTCACTTTCTAAACTTGCCTGGAATCTAGCTTGCTACGGTCTCTCTTGGTGATCAAACGGCATCCTCATACAATTACAAATGTATTTGGGCCCTATAAAGTGTTTACATATGGGACCCACCCAGATGTGTGCAGAGATACTGGATTAAGAAAGATCTCCAGTTGAGCTTTGGTTCTTCCAAAGTAAAGAAACAAAGATTTTAAAAGCATCAGATTCCTTTAGCAAATTTTTAAAGGATAATTGTTACAAAGACCAACTAAAATAGAGGATGCTGGGAAATTCTCTGCTCAGGGAGGGTAAGGAATGGGTGCGGACAAAGATGCAGCTATAGCACTTATTCTTAGATTAACAAATGGCCCATGGGATTGAATGCAATGAACTCAAGCCTTTACAGTGCTTTTGCACAAGACATTTTCCTTCTTCATATAACAAAAATAGAAATTTTTCTTCCTTGCATGCTGGCAAACAGCCCACTCTCAGCCGTCGCACAGTTATTTCTGGCTGACTTGGCAGGGCCTTCAATGCTGCGCTTCCTGCCTCCCAGGACCCAACATTCCATTTTCGCCCATCTCGTCGCTTTGGTTGTAGAAGGTGAATTTGCCTGATTATCCTCAATTCTCCGGGGCATTTCTGCACAGCCTCCTCGGAGGCTGCACGCCATCAGGCTGCCCTGGAGGAGCGCTCCCCTTGGCCTCTCCTCTGGCTCATTCCCCCTGGATGCGATCCAAGACGCAACTGCCTTACGCCAAATTTCACTGCTATGTCCAAGGTGTAGCGAGGATGCTCTGCATCAGTACTCCTTGGATTTGTTTTTTTAATTTATTTATTTTTTCTTGTTTCACAACCTTTGTTTATTCACTCATTTTTATGGCCGGCTCAGCCTGCCCTGAGGGCAAGGCTGGCACAGCATGTGGTGCTGGGGATTGAACCGCAGTCCCTGAAGCTGCCCAAGCTCTCCCAAGCAGGCGCTTTAGACCACTGAGCCATCCTGCCGAGCCCCCTCTCCTTGGATTTTAAGAGACTGCATTCGCAGGACAAATACAGGCATTTAAAATGATGTATGTCTTTGATTTTTTTTTTTTTTTTTAGACAACAAACTGGAACAAGTACTGTGGAACAAAGCATGATGATGTTAGTAACCTGTAATTTCCCACAAGCTCATCAGTGATCACAAAGTTATCACAGACATGCCAAGTACATATTTATGGCCATATTATGTATCTCATTCCTTTCCTAAAAGAGGAAGATAACACCCAACATCAATAGCAAGTATTTATTCCATTAAGCAAAACATACAGCTCCTGTAAATACCTTATAAACCTATAAACCCCACTATATATATATATATATATATATATATATATATATATATATATATGCATTCTTTTTAGCGTAACTCTCCTTAGGCACTGCCTCAGGCGCACAGTGACGCTCTTATAGGGAGGACTCTTGAGTATATATTCTTGCTGTGCACATGCCAGCAGTGGCCAGGAGCAGGAAACGCAGGACGCAGGTCCACCTTGGCAGTCTACCGGGGCCAGCTCAGGCAAAAGGAGCTCTCCGGCTCTTGGCAAAGTAACAAATTCTCAAGCAGAGAGGGGGTAGGGGTGAGATTTTTTTCCTGTAAGTAACTTAATGAATGAAGTACTAATTAACATTATGGCATTGATAAATGGAGAGAGAGATTAGGGGTGTACTCGACATTCAGACCTTCGCAGATGGACAGTCAAAGCCACATTAATTCCTATCTCATTGGGGCATCTGCTTCTCCCGTAATCCACTGGCCCTTGATACAAACAACACAAACTGTTGTGACTCAATTCGATTTATATCAATCTAATTTCTTCTAATCCAATTTGTATTCCAATCTACCACCTTCTAATCACTTAAATCTTCAGCCTCCATCTGGTAAATTTTCTCTGAAAATTAACGGAGCAGATGCCTCCACAATTGTCTTCCCCAGTCAAGCTAATCAGACCTTTGCAGTGGCCTATAGAATCCGCTGAATAGGTACGTGACTGACGGAGTTGCCCTGGCAGTTATAAACACCACGAGGTAGGAAGACCATTTTATCTAGCATTAATTGGCTCATTTGCATAAAACTGCTTGGGAAGAAACAGAGGACACAAAAGCAGAGGGAAAAGGTCTACAGGAAGAGAGTAAAATGCGCTCCTTTGTCAAGAGCACTTTACAGCTCAATCTGCCTGTTGTTTAGGTTAACAAGCATGGGCTGAGCCTAGCATTTAATACGGAATGGTCTGAAAATCGACCTTCAGTCCTGCACGGGATCGGAAGACCTCGGCTGATAACCACAGCCAGTAGTGGGAAATGTAGCTGACCAACCCATTCTGGAAACCACATTCTGAATTTCAGAACTAGGTGCTAACTTATTCCCTGAACCACACATGATACAAACATGCGGCTTGCAGCTGCACTGATGCTTACTCCCGTGGAAGCTCCTCTGGGACCCAGCATGAAGATGACGTATTCAACATTCCTGGATGGGTGCGGCAGCACCAACCTGGGGAATAAACACTATTATGGAGACACGAAATAAGGTCTCCAAACCCCCAAGAAGCCAAAAGCGCCAGTGCCCTGCCCTCCACGGTGCCCCGGAGCTTGGTTTCATCAGGTTTAGACACGCTTCTTCTGCAATGCCATGACACTACATTTTTTAAAAATGTTTTCACACCTCTGCATGACTTTCACCCATCAGGACATCATCAAATAAATAACTGACCTCAAAATTACTTCCCCTGCTAGAAAAACTTCTAAGATGAGCCAAGAATATGAGAGCAGACTATACTGAACTGATGTAAGTCAGTCATTTTAACACGATGAAATAGAGAATTGTTGAAGTGCTTCATAAAGCCTAACAAGTGACTAACGGTTGAATTCAACAATGGAATGCATGATCTATTTCTATTAATCTGACTACAAGTAAGACATAAAAGACCCATCTTGTGGGTGGTCGGGTCACTGGGTTTCTAAAACAATTTAAAAGAGCCACTAGAAACATCAAACAGGGCTCTGGAGAAAATAGTACATTAGAGGTAAACACCATGGTCCACCTCTTTCTCATTCCTAAAGCCATGAGTAAGCCAAACATCTTGCCAAATAAAACCAAACACTTGTGGGTCTTTCTCAGTCTCACATTTGATGCTAAAACACTTTCCTTGCTGAACCCCTATTTTTCCACCTGCAAAATGGACTGAAAACTCTCCCTACTTGTAGACACTGTGGAGAGGATGAAGTGGGACCACGCATGGAAGTGTTCCATTTTAATTCTAACGCACACCATCTACATAAGACAGTACAGTGGAGAGCGTGAAGAACAACAACTCTGAACTCGCATTTGAAAATCAGGTCTGGGTGTTGTGAACATGGACAAAGGACTCACTCTCAGGGCACCTAAGTTTATACTGAGGGCAATGTTAGCTCCCGCCCTGCATTATCAGGAGAACATGACCCAGCACCCACAATGCACTCAGATGTGCCGGGACACACTGTTAAAGAAAAAACAAGGGTCAGCTAGCTGGAGGACAAATGCCAGGGAAGTTCTTTAGTGCTGTAAATTCTCAAATACATCTCTATTCTCTATGTAAAATATTCATTGCAAAATGCTAAAAAATAGTGTTTATTTTTACAATGACACACAATTTTCATTTCCAAAACTATATTTTCAGAATACAATTATTTCAGGTGCTGGAACAAGGTCTATCCATGTGCGTGAAAAGAGCGTGGGGTTTCCAAACTACTTCAAGTTGCTTTTCCAGTGAAAACAGTGACCTCGAGGATACTGCTACTTTCTTGGATTACTGAGACAGCCCCCGCGCTTGTCCTGTGCCAGCGTGGCCAGGACACCTGGGACGCAAGCTTGTGTGGGCCAGACCTTCTGCTCTGGAGAGCGGGTTAACTCTCATTCCCCTCTGAGAAGTGAAGTATGTGAGGTAGCCCTGTCTCTTGGCTTCTCGAATGCTCAGAAGCCCCACAAGACTCACTGAGGGTGACAAAGGTATTAATTACAAGGTTTTTTTCTTTTTTATTTCAGTGGGCATTGGAATTGCACATATGCGTATGATAGTTTGATGCAAGTATATATTACACTGAGAAATCGAAGGTTAACCAACATCTCCCTCTCAAACATTTGTGCCTTCTTCAGAGGGAGAACCTTGAAGCGCTTCTGCTTCATTTCTAGCTGAACTGTATAATCAATTGATGTGAAACATAATTAGCTGACTATAGAACATGCAAGAAAATTCCGTTTTTCTAACCCTCCTCTCAAGAGCAAAATTAGAAACTGGCAGAGGCAAAGATTCTAGAGAATACAGCATAAGATGTCTGGGCTCACATTTCACATTCCACAAGAGGACACAACGCTTCTCTTTTTTTTTTTTTGCGGTACCGGGGATGGAACTCTGAACCTTGAACTTGCCAGGCAGGTGCTTACAGTGCTGAGCTATATCCCTGGCCCACAATGTTTCTCTTAAAGAAGAAAAATAAAAGAAAAATCCCGAAAACCTAGACAAGATTACAAGCCTGGTTGATGCTGGACAGCAGCCTCAGCTCGCCAGCACCAACGTCCCCACTGCAGTCTTCCCCGTTGGCCTCAGGGCCAAGGTCCATCACCAACAGCCTTCCCTTATGGAGGGCGACATCCGCCAGGATCGCGGTGCCCTGCAGCTGAGAGGCCATGGGCTCTTATAACTACCTTTGTCTTTGTCTTAAAATTTTAATTGTGTGAAGTGACAATATTTCTTCAGAACTTAACAGCATTCCTGATACCTACCCAGTAGGTGGACATGTGGATATATATATATAGTGTGTCTAAGAAATATTAACTCATTTCTGTATCATAAAACAGGGTCCATGAATGGGGATGAAGCTCCCGCCAACTCAGGATTCCCCTGTCCCAGTCCCTCACAAAACTAGGATTGCAGATTTTACCAGCTCCTCAGTTTCAATAATATTCACACACAATAACAAAAGAGATCGGTGGAGCTAAGCATTTTGAAATTTTAAGTATGAAGTGCTTCATGAAGGTTACTTCAGTCTCGGTACAACCCTTTGTTAATGAACCTTGCGTTATATATGAGGAACCTAAGAACCTGAACATTTTATGTAATACACTCACAATACATGGCCCTTAAGATTTTCAAGCATAATAAATTTTTGGTGCCTTATGTTTCCCAAGGGCCATCATATCTGCTTAGCATGTGCTTGGGGATCACTGTTTACTTTTGTGCAGGGTTTGGCCTTGCAGACACCGCACCTATCAAAAGGAAGGAAGAACAGCTCTAGGCAGCACTGCACCACCTGGAAGGTCCATCTATGCTGCCACCTTCCTCAAACCCTGGAGTCTGAAGCTCTAGATGCTCCCTAGAGGGGCCCGGTGGGATGGCTCAGTGGTCTAAAGCACCTTCTTGGGAAAGCTTGGGCGGCTGCGGGGACCGCGGTTTGATCCCCAGCACCACATGCTGCGCCAGCCATGCCCTCAGGGCAGGCTGAGCCGGCCATAGAAATAAATAAATAAACAAACAAAAGTTCTGAAACAATAAAAAAATAAATAAATAAAATAAATAAATAAAATAAAAAATAAAATACTCCCTAGAAAAATGGCACTGGTCAGCATTGGTTTACTGAAATCGTTGAAGGCAAAGTAGAAAACTTGCAATCTTTCCTTCTTTTTAGAAGAACAAAGACAGCCACTAACCAAAATTCTCCAAACATAAACATGTACATTAGGCACTATGCATAAAAAGCTGGCTCAATGATCCCTTGCAGGTTTAGATTCTTCAAAAGACAAAGCAGAGTTCACAGGATATCATATTTAAATTGATACAATAAGAACTAATATTTGAAAAAAGATTTAAGTTTCTATATGCTTTGTGACAGTAAAAGTAAACACATAATAAACATAACATAACCTTGTAAAATAAAACTATAAAAATGATAGTAAAGATTCTCAAACTATTAATATCTGCGAATCTTAGGAAAGGATCATAAATTAAGTGTCGTGAAGATGCCCTTTCTAATTGTCTTCTCATCCCTGGGATGCAATGCCTTCGCACTTAGCATGCTTTGCCACAGTGTAACACTGACATAGAATATCCATACGCAACTTACAATGCGAATACAGAAATATACGATCCATTTCATGTGCATATATCTCACTGGCTAAAAGAAAAGCATTTCTCTCTTTGAGTCATGATGCATTTTTAAAGTAATATGTTAACGTATTCAGATTTCCACTAGGAAATTTTAAGTGACCCACAGGGGAAATGCAACAACAAAACCTGTTACTTGAATGTAGTCTCCTGGTGTCCTTACAGACACATATGTTGTGCTGAAATAATATTATTTTCTGAAGGGCTGTTTTCTTCTTTTCTTTCCTTTCTCCCCCACTCTCTTCTTTTATCTGTTTCTGTCTGTCTGTCTGTCTGTCTGTCTGTCTGTCTGTCTGTTTCTGTCTCTGTCTCTGTCTCCCTGTCTCCCTGTCTCCCTGTCTCAGTCTCTGTCTCTCTCTCTTTCTCTCTCTCACACACACGTTAAAATCACGGATACGCATCACAGATGAAGTTTCCCCAGGGGTGGTACACTAACAATGAAAGGGAAATACAACGCCATGAATTTTCCTAGCACACAACTATCTTTCTTTTTATTGAGTTAGCTGTATTAGCTCTTCCATCCTAAAGGGAACATCTGTCAGCAAGCCAGCTGAACCAACAAACACACTGATGTGTTAGAAGTGATTGTTCCTTCATTTGCTCAAAATGTAACAGATAAATCCAAGGCCCTCTCAGGAATGTAACTAATCGCATTAGTAGGCATTTGGAAAGAAGCAAGATACATGAAAAATCAGCTGATCTCAATGTTTCTCTTTATGTCCCAGAGTTACAACACAGGCTGTAGGAGCCAGGTTTTAACACTGAGCTCTAGACAGAACAGAGAGGACAGAGTGTAAGGTAGTCGGACACAGACTGACATTTTAACAGTGGGATGTACAGATGAGAAAAACAGAAAACATTATTACCTTACCTACTAATATTTGTGAGAACAATCAGAACATGCTTGAATATTTATGCCAAATCTAAATTTATGTCTGCATCTATAATTCATAAATGTACACAGCACCAGTGACAAAATGAAACATTAACATTTATCTATTTAATGAGAATGCTCATTTGTACACACAGGATTTTAATTTGTGATGTAAACGCTGCGTTGTAGATATATTAATTTAGTTTCAAAATGCTCATCGCGGTAGCTAATGTTAAGTAAGTTTAACTGTATAGAACAAACTTCATCATCTTCCTTGTTTTGGGGACTACTTACAGGTTACAGGCAGTGACTAGGAGCAGCTTTGCGACCGTGGAATTTCACCTACGGGATGCAGGACGACATCATGCCCACCGGACAGGCCCCTCTGTCGGTATGCAGAGTGAGGGTCAAGCTATGTGGTCCCCAGCACACAACATTAAATAAGACAGCTTAATAATACACTAGGGAGGAAACCGCTTAATATTCATGTTGACAGAAAAGAAGCAAAGATTAATCACAGGGAATCTGCGCTGGGGCAGGACTCAGCCAGGCCCCGGTTCCCGGTTCCAGGAAGGCTGATGGCTTAAAAGGAGTCTGCAGCAGCGCTCTGGTGAAATGCTGGTGTTGAGTGCACGTTGGCACGGGTGACAAATGGGGGCCTTCCAGACTTTAACTTCGAATTAATCATATTGCCCCATTGATCTTTGTTTTCTGTAATGTGCTTTTCACAACCTTTTCTCCTCTCTGGTAGTGAAAGACAATCCTTTTGATGAATCATAAACACTTATAACAAAGACTTTCCTTCAGTACTCGCTGCTGTGCCCTCCAGCACTTGCAGAAGCCACGTGCTCTCTTTTCTCACTAAACAACAGTGCATCCTCTCACTCTGCTTGTTTCCTGCAACAAACGTGACACTAGAAAAATAATGTTTGATGTTATGGTTTGTGTCCAGTAGTCCGCCACAAAGCCTCACGTAGTCGTTGGGCGGAGACTTCTAGAGTTTGAGACTTGATCCATGGTCCCTGCGATTATGGGTTTTAGTACTGATGGGATTATGGGTCGAAGTACTTCTGGGATTATGGGTGTAGCCTAAGGTGCAGAGCCTGAATGTAATATAAAGAGAGACAGAGAGACAGATTCGAGCTGTTGCTGCTGCTCTGCTGCCCTGATTGATTGGCTGCCTCTGCCACCATTTTGCTGCTGTTCTGCCACCATGAACTGGATGCTCTCAGCCCTGCTCCACTCAGCCTTGGGCCAGCCGAATATGGACTGAAGCCTCCACGAACTGTGAGCTAAATAAACCTTTCCTTCCTTCATTTTGAGTGTCAGGTATTTTGTCCCAGCAATGGTAAAAAGTAATTAATACAGGGTGGGGTCTTAGTACTGATGGGATTATGGTTCTGAGCACTGCTGGGATTATGGGTGTGGCCTGAGGCAGATAGGTTGAGGCAGAGAGCCTGAATGTAATATAAAGAGGGACTCTCTGTTGCTCTCTGTTGCCCTGGTTGGTTGGTTGGCTCCCTCTGTCACCATTTTGTTGCTATTCTGCTGCGATGAACTGGAACCTCTCTGCCCTGTTCCCCTCAGCCTTGGGCCAGCCGAGTATGGACTGAAACCTCTATAGTAACTGTGAGCTAAATAAACCTTTCCGCCGGGCGTGGTGGCTCACGCCTGTAATCCCAGCACTCGGGAGGCTGAGGCAGGAGGATCGGTGTGAGTTCGAGACCAGCCTAGGCTACAAAAGTGAGCTCAAGGCTAGCCTGAACTGCATAGCAAGACCCTGTCTCAAAAATAAATAAATAAATAAATAAATAAATAAATAAATAAACCTTTCCTACCTTCAATTTGGGTGTCAGGTATTTGTCCCAGCAGCGAGAGAAGAGTAACAGAGACAACTGATGTTTACCTGGTACTCAGAACAGGGAGCTAAAAGCATTCAACCTGTTAAATACTATTTTTAATGACCATGATTAAATATAATTACACTTCTTAGGGGCCGGGGAGATAGTTCCCTGGCACAAGTGCCTGGCTGGCAAGCGCAAAGTCATGAATTCGAGCCCCAGTCCCCCCTCAAAAAATATACATCTATATGGATATATAGATATATAATTACATTTCTTTTCCGTTGAGCAATTTTTGTCCCATTGCAATTACTATAATTTTTAAGAGGCTACTGTTTTTTTTTTTGAGGGGGGGAGACCAGGGTTCAAACTCACAACCTTGCACTTGCCAAGCAGGCACTTGTGCCACAGAGCTATCTCCCTAGCCCCTAAGAGGCTACTGTTTTTAAATATATTAAGCATTTTCTTCCAAGTACACAAAACCTACGGTATTACGCATATAAGAAAGATGAACAGATTCGTTTCCTACTCATGCTTTTGAAATTATTTAACTTATTAGCTAAGTTATTTTATGTAGCAATTATGCACTAATCATAGCATAAGACTCAATGAAGATGACCTAAAAGTTCTCAGTGAAAATGAAATGAACTTTATTTTGAAACATTTACAATGCAGGAATATTAATGCAATACTGAACTGAAATAAACACAGATTTTAATAAGTGAATACTCTTCAAAGCATACCTACTTTAAGGGTGATTACCATTGACAGTCTCTACTAGATATTAGACCAAACTCCATTCATTTATAAATACTGTATATACAGAGCACTTCAACCAGATGGCACATAAATGTGTAAGTACATAGTATGAAAGTATATTTTTTAATTTTTTAAAAAATAATTTATTTGTTACAGGGTCTCGCTACACAGGTTGGAGTGGTAGTGATCTTCTTGTTTCAGCCTCCCTATTGCTGGGATAACAGTTATGCACCAGAATGCCCAACATAACGTGTGGTACCAGGGATGGAACCCAGGTCCTTGCAATTGCCAGGCAGGCACTTAGACAGACAGCCGAGCTACCTACCCAGCCCGTGAAAGCATATTTTTAAAATTTTTGATCAAACTGAGTAATACAGGATATCAAGAAGAAGAGCTCAGAGTTTTTGTGGTTAAAGTTTTCTCAAAGTGAAGTGGCCTATTGTAAGCTGTCTTGACAGGTACAAGGAATTGCCAATGAAAGATAAGCAAAAAAAGAAAACCTTACAGACCTTCATAAGTTCTAGAAACTGAAATATTAGTGTAGCTAGGCAGAGGCTAAAGAAAAGTTATAGAATCAAAGCTAAGACCAAGCAGGAACATGTAGGGCCACGGCAATAGTTATGCCCCTACTGGAAGCAATGGAAGGCACTGAGGTGCTAAGCACTGTCCCTAAGTCAGCGTGCTCTGGTGAAAGTTTTCAGAAACCCCAGTGGGTCCTTAAGAAGAGTCTGAGGAACCCGGTACATATCGATGTCCATGGCATGTAGAGGGCAGCTGTAGTGACCCAGGGGAGAGGCGCTGACTTCCAAAGCTAGGACTTCCACAGCTGTTCAGGGTAGACCCCAAGGGACCACCAAGGCCTTCTCCAAGGACAGAACCCTTATGGGCACTCCACAGCCACAGAACGTAGGTGGTTTTGTAATCGCTTTTGAAACGGCCGAGAAAGACCCTGAAACAGATGCAGAGGCAGCAGTAGCTTTCAAGAGGAAGCATCTTCACACACTATCGCCCCAGCCTTCACCTCACACAGCCTGCACTGAGAAGTCCGTGCCCCTCAGGCTGCCACTTAAGGACCAGGCTTCCCAAAACATCGTGGCCACTCAGAGCAGAAGAGAAACAGTGGATGACCAACTCCACTGTGTTTTCATTTATGAGTTTTGCCAAAGAGAAAGGAGGACTATTTTTATTTTCTTTTTAGGAAACACACACACACACACAACCTGCACAGATCTGAAGTTCTAGCTAACTTCATAGAGCATTCATTATTCAGTAATCATAATGATATTTACACTAAAGTTTAATTGAATCCTACTAAGAACAGAAAAAGAAAAAGACGCAGGGCAGAAGTCACATACGGACAGAAGCAGGAGAGGGGGTGAACGGTGCCAAAGGCTAGGAGTGCCTGGGGTGCCAGGAGGGCAGGGAGAGCCTGGTTTCCTAGCTTGGTCTGACCAACATATCACCAGCTAGTAGTTTCAACAACAGAAATTTGTTGTTTTGCAGATCTGGCGGCCACGAAGTCTAAACGAAGGTGCTACCCGAATTTGTCTCCTCCGACGGATGGTAAGGGAGAAGCGCAGTCATGGGCTCTCGGCCACTGTTTCCCGGCAACGGGTCTTTCTCTGTCAAAAACAGGGGCAAGTGCTTGTTCTGTGCTGCTGCGTACTCCAATCTCAGTGTCAAACGAAGAAGAAGATGCTTAACACATTTACTGAATTAGAGAAAAAGGTTTTCAGCCTAACCATGGACAAGTCAGACAAACACGCAAACACCCTAGGCTAGAATGAAGCACTGAAGTTATTGACTTCAAAAAAGAAGGGTCCCATCACCGACTGATTCAGTTAGTATTCTGGTGTTTTCTACCTTGAATCGTTTGTTTCATCAAAGGCCCTTCTACTGACCTACCTTGCATCTTGCCCCTTGGGTAAGTACAGTAAGTCTAACTATTTGCATGTTATTTAAAGAGCATCCTGAAGCCAGATATGGTGGTGTGCATCTGTAGTCTCAGCACTCGGGAGGGTGAAGCAGGAGGATTCCTACAAGTTCTCTACAGCCTGGGCTAGGAAATGAGCTCAAAGCCAGCCTGAACCACAAAGCATGACCCTGTCTCAACAACAACAAAATCTCAAAGAGGACTCTGATACAAATGAACATTTTTATCTTGTAACTCATCCTCATTCTCTCAACTATTTCTCACTTCCTGTTTTAAAATCCATCTCAGGGGCCTGGGGAGATAGCTCAGCAGTCTAAGTGCCTGGCTGGCAAGCACAAGGGCCCAAGTTCAATCCGTGGTAGTGCAGGTATGCTGTGCTGGCCACCGAAACTTGGCATGGTGGTGCACACCTGTAATCCCAGCACTGGGCAGGCTGTGGGGGAGGGGTGTGGATCACTATGAGTATAAGCTTCATGGCAAGACCCTGTGCCAGATAAATGAATAAACAAAAGATTTTTAACAGACCATATCAGCCCTCCATATCTCACTCTGCCCTGTAAGAGATAAGCGATAAACTACACTAATTCTAGATTATGTTCACACCAAAACCCACATTTAGTCCTTCTCTTTTAAAACATATTTAAACTTGTTCTCATGAGTAATAAACTAAATAAGTTATACTTTGTGAACCTCAAATCGGTCTCACCTACAGCACTCTACCTGTAGCACAAATGTAAGCTAGAACATCAAATGAGATGGCTAAGTTCTGACAAGACTTTACTTGTGGATGAGAGAATCAGATTGAAACAAACTTTCATAGCATGAGTTGTTACTCTACCCCCGATTTATGCTTGACTTGTTAGAAGCCTAAAGAAAATGTCCTATTTTTCTGGGTCATATGAGAAATAATAGCAAGATGAGTCCCCAGTCAGGGCCGCAGCGAGCTTATCACCACTTCAGACGTCTTCCAGGAATATGTGAGTCGCACACCATACTGTGGAATTACAGCCAAGTTAATGTTCAAAGCCACATAGAAGTCCTCCTTCCCGTGTTCCCTCTGCACTCTGCCTTCTGCCATGCTGCTCGGAGGGTATTCACCATCACCCAAAAGTGAGTAATGGGCTTGAATTATACTTTCAGGGTATATCTCCCTGTAGAGTACCCATTAAAGCTGATTGTTAAGTGACTGGTTGGCGGGGGTGTCAGAAATGAGCAATAAAAAAACAAAATGATTATACTTAATTCTATATGGCATTCATCTAAACAAAGATAATCCTCAGTAGAGTAATTGGTTCATTCTCATTTGAAAGAGTCACAAGGAAACAGCTCCTGCCCTTCCTGGGGGAATCACAGCACAGGGGAAGAAAGCCTCTCTGTGAAAGAGCTCTTCATTTCACTCTTTGTGTCCAAAACACAATATTTGCAGCTTCCTTTCATTTTGAAAATATGATTTTCTTATATTGAATTGAGGTTCACACCTTTGACATAAATATTAGTAAAAAAAAATGCTGTGTATTTCCAGTCAGTTTTAACAGCCACTACAAATATCAACTAATGATGTGTGTATGGAAAAATGTTTAAATATATACTTGCAATTATTCTGAGACATAAAAATGCACTACAAACTTTGCAAGAAAGGGAAAGCAAAGAGACATGTATGTCAGGCAGAGATTGGGACATATTTAGATCTGAAGGCTATATGTTGAGCTGGAACAGCACATAAGACCTTAGTAATCAAGACTTTCAAAAATCTATACACGAAGCTGTGTCACCAAATGAGAAAAAAAATAATCCTAACTTCCTTTCATCCCACATCTTATTTATAAACTGGGAAAATCTACTAGCTGAGAAAGAAAACACATCATGTGGTGATCCTTCCCACATTAACACAGCTGTTAGCAGAACAGCAGAGGCCTCCCGCCACTGCTGGCAGGTCTGTGGCCTCCTGAATTCCAAAGGCAGCGAGATAGACAGGCTTCACCAAGAACACAGAGGAGAGGACATACTCAAGTGAGCATGAACCTACATAAGGCTCAGCACCAGGTGCCTTCCCACCATTTTGGTTAAATGTATTTCCACAAAATATATGTGCTATTTTCCCACATTGCTATCCTATGATTATTTGCAAGTTACAGTAGCTTATTTGAGATACTATTTAGGAGTAAAGCCCTGCTGTTTTTGTGCTCAAAGTTGTGCACTGGCCTAACTTTTGCTAAGTAAGGATTGTAATCACAATATCAAGAACAAGTAAGAAAAACAACCAAAACATTAGGGAACAAGCTTAAGTGATTTTTTAAATATATTCAGTAGAGGGTCTACACGGTCTCACTACACGAATTGGACTCATAGTGATCCTCCTGTTTTCAGCCTCCCAAGCGCTGAGATTCTAGGTGCATGCCGCCATGCCCAGTCTCAGTCACCCTCTCACGGTTCCCTGGAGATGAGGCTTTCACAGCATGCCGGGATTCGAATCCTGGTCCCTATGCCTGCATCAGCAGGGACGTTAGTCTGCTCAGCTATCTGACCTGGCTGGCCCTACGCTTAACTGGATTTTACTGGATTAAACAATTCACTGCTGCTGCAACTACCATGTTGATTTGGTGGTTTTGGAGGGAGCAGAGCTTTAGCACAATTTGTAAACTGAGTGGCAGCTTTGGATAATCCAATAGTACAAACGTGGCAGGAAAGCTGAATTAGAGTTTGTTCTTAAAATCTGTTGAAAAGCTGCTAAATCCTACCAATAAATCCAACTTATTCAGGCAGTTGCTTTGGTATATGAGGAAAGACAGAAGAGAAGAAGCCCTTTGTCTTACCATGATTTCTTTTCTTGGCATTTTATATATTTAGTATAGTGTCTCCCTAAGCAGCTCGCACTCTGGTGATCCTCCTGTTTATAGCGTCCCCAGCGCTGGGATCGCGAGTGTCCACCACCACACCTGGGTTCAGAGGCTGGCTCAGCATGCCCCAGGGTTGGCGCCAGCACAGCATGTGATGCCACGGATCAAACCCTGGTCTCTGTGCCTGCCTAAGCCGGCACTCAGCCCACTGCACTATCTCATCAGCCTTTACAATGATATTTAAATCAAAGAAAAATTTAAAATATGTTAACTCAAACATGTGTGCTAACTTTGAAAATACAAGAATACCAAAAATGCATTTTATTTGAGAAGATAGGATAATGTAGTATTTGTCATGTTTTCAAATAATTTTCTAATACAAAACATGGAACAAGGCTTAGTTACACATTCTTCACGTTGTTGCCTATTTTAAAACAAGAATAAAGGTAATCTCTTCTCCCCAAATATCTAAGTTAACTATATAATGAAATTTACGGCCTATGTCTAGGTGTCTTCCCCAAGCCTCACGCAGCCATGGGGTGTACTATCCTGCGCTACTTAAAACTAGAGTGTGTGGTTGATTCCTGCTGCAATGCTAGAGCAAAGAGTGCTAGAGCACAAAGCAGGTGACAACCGAGCCAGTCTCCTGGTTGATGTCACTCTAACCCAAGTAAACGCTATAAAATATAAGGGACAGAAAGATGATTGTTCTGGGCCTCGTTGCTTTACCACCTTCCTTCCACCTGCCTTGAACTGATGTTCCTCTGCGACACCCCTGTGCCCCTCCACCCGGCCTTAGAGCCAGCCAGCTGTGGCCTGAAACGTCTGCAGGGTGTGAGCTGAATAAAACATTCCCCTGCAACTTTGGGGGTTGCGGATTTTGTCTCAGAAATAAGAAACCAGTTACTAAGACACAAATCTATAAACATCTTCAACATATACATGTCTACACATTACTTTATTTTCCCATTGATATCATTGTATGATTTCCTAGGAAGCGCTCTACAAAAATACCTTTCAACATAAGTATTTCTGCCTATGATATTTTTCCAAGTTTATATTTTCAGTATACATAACATTTTCAAAAAATAATAGAATTAGATCATTACTAACAATAGGAGTCCATGAAACAAAGTCCATTTTGAATCCATTTTTCCAGCTGCAATTAATATCACTAAACAAATTACTGTTAACTATCTTTTGAGCTGTAATATTTTAATAATGTATTTACATTTAAAAGCACACAGTGTTTATGACAAACTTTAACACACTAGAATCTAGACCAACTATTTTTCTCAGGAAAGTTAGTACAGATAGTAATAAACTAAGACTGAAATCAAGCAGTGGCCTTTCCAAAATTATGTAAAATATTTATCTTGCCATTTCCCCAGGGTACACCCAAATTAGTGTTAGGGTTTTACTGCACTGCCATTAATTACACATTGATTAAGGCAAAGTTCCCCCATGTTATTAGCGAACAGATACATTTGGGCTGGTTTGACAGACTTTTTAAAAGTTCCTGTCATAGAGAGGAATCATCTTTTGTAGTAAGAAGTCGTTTTCACCTGGATGGCTAGAACAGCAGAGCCTATGAGAACGCAATTATGCCAATCTTACAGAAATGTGTATGGTGATTTCGTGATGTGGACGCCTGCCATCCAGGAGCAAGGGCAGACCATTCATCTCAATTTACTTAGGACTAAGGCTTAATGTGAACTCTGACCCCACAGTGGAAAGGGCGCCGGCACAGCACAAGGCACTACATGCAGATAAGCATAGGGATCGACTTCACATTACATCAGTTTTTTGGATTACCTGTGCAAACAATGATATTAGTTTAGCATTTTACTTGCTCCTTATATTTACACAAGTCTAAGGATTATATATAGTTTGCGCCATTGTTAAGGCAACTAAGTGTTTAATCAATAAAATGGATGATAGCTATTGATTGAAATCCCTCAGTTAAGGTGCTCTCAATCTTGATCACCAATAGGCAAATGACACATGACAAAAGATTGCTAGAATCTTGTTACTCATCGACTTTAATGGAGTTTTGAAAATCGGTCCTACGAATGACAGGTAATTGGTTTAAATAGCAGTACAAAGGGAAACAATGAGGGCCATTTTTCACAATTAATTTTGAATAAAGTTTTTATTTTGTCATTTATCTCTCGCAAAGTACAGGGATAAGTTTATTTCCCTGAAATCAGTTGCAATTTTTGTTGACCAACCTAGATTTATTAACAGTATAACGGATGATCCTATTTAAATCATCTCTTCAATAGGTGATTGATTGCTCTACTCCTTCCCTGGGAGTTTCTGAGAATTAATGAGACAATCGGCAGGCGCTTGGTCCTCCTGGGGGAAAGGTTGTGATAATATTACTAAACATTATTATGATTATTATTTTATATCCCGTTCCCTTGAATAATTTTTCTTTCTAAATGAATGTAGCTAGTAGCCTTCCTTAAGCCAGATACAGCTTATGTTATAATCTTAGATAAAAACAGGTTGCTAAGGCTCCTTCCTGTCAAAGCCACTGCATGGGGCTGTCCGTACAATTTTGGAAAATGTCTGAGAAATCGTTCCTCCTTTCTATTGAGCATGAAGGCCTCTGGTACCTCCGGGATCATCGACTTTATATGAAAATGGACTGACGAACTTCAAGGAATCATTTATCACATTTGCTGTGCCTTTCTCAAGAGAAAAGAAATCAAAATATTTAGGTGAGAAAGCATGCATCATTATTACAGATTGGCCACTGGTTTCAAGTTTTTGTCTGTTCCAAATTTTTAAATTGTTATAAGTTTCTACATATTTTTCCTAGGGTATGCCATGTTTTTATTATGTTTAAAACTCATCAGTTTTCTGTCATCAATTCGATTTGTATGTATATAAGACAGAATTGCCATTATAAAATGTATTTCACTTAATTTTTCATGTTATCAATTTTACAAAAAAAAACCTTACAAACTAGTTTCTAGATCTTAGTTTTCCTTGTACAAAAGGAAGAAACTGAAGATAACGCAATCTCCTTAAGACATTTTGAAAAAGAAAATCAAGAATTTCAACTGTATAATTAAATGGAAAAATGAACCTGATATTTTCCTTTCACAGCTTCACAAAATGCAAGCCTACGGAGACCAACACAAGCTGAGGACTCTCCATTCCCATGCAGAGCCCCTGTGGCCACCTCTGAGCCCCTGGCTGATGAGGCTGCGCCCTGGCACTCTTTCATCAGCCTTGAAATTCCCCCAGCAGCACCATGGTCTTTTGCGGGCTCTCCACTATCCTGGGGAGAAACCTCTGCACCCTCTTCTACATAGTGTGGTCCTGCAGCCAGGCCTCACCCACCTTCCTCCACTCACCACTTTCCCAGACCCTGGACCTTTCTTCCATGTTTTCAGGAGAGCCAGGCCTTCCCTCCCTGAGCCCCCTGCCCGGGCTTTCCTTGTGCTACTACTAACTACTACTAATGTACTACTAACATGTTGGCATGCCCTACCCCCACAAAGATGCACACAGCTCACTCTTCCCTGCAGACTGTAACAGAAATCTCCTCCTCTGGGGAGGCCTGCAGCACCAGTAAACCACATCTCATAGTCTTTAAAATACATTTACAACTAGGATGACTCCATGCATGGTTTTGTACTTTTGGTACACATGCAAACATATTGGGTGTGGTTGTCTGTCCTCGTTTCTATCTAATCTCACCGCACAGCTACAATCCCTGAGGTGCAACTACTCAAGGAAATCGGCCTGGAAAGAGCAGAGCAGCCTGTCTGAAGGACAGGCCTTTCCTCTACTGCCCGTCTCCTAAAGCATCCTCCCATGTGTGCTTCACACGTACTAGTAATACTGTGTCAGGCCTTTGTCACCCTTGCAAAGAGCTGGAAAATCACTCCCAGCAATATTGTACAATTGGGCCTGTTATCACAGACGGCACCTACAAACTTCCAATTAAAGTTCCAATGTCAGGTACATCGTGACAATGCCTTCGATTTAGTTGGAACTTTCCAAGTAGCTAAGCATCACCCTATGGAACTCTCAGTGACCATATGCTTTGCCTCAAGGCCAAGTGTAGCTTGGTGCCTACAAAGCTAAAATTATCTCTGCTCAAAATTCTTTTCATCACTTATTTTATTCGGGTGTCATTTGGGTTCTTAGTAAAAGATTCTAAAGACTTTCCTTCTAACACTATTCAAAAATGTGTTGAGCTGTAAAAAGCTTAAATCAACAGTTTCTGATATTGCCAGTTCTGCCAATAACCCACTACAGTTATGGAACACTGGATTATGCATACAACTACTTTCTCTTAGTTCAATGAGAAGAAAGTTTTTCACCAATAATGACTAGAAAATTGCCAGCAAGATTGCTCAGTGATGTAAAAGAGCTTGCTTAGGAAAGCTTAGGCAACCACAGGGATCACAGTTCAATCCCTGGTACCACATGCTGCACCAGCCCCACCCCCAGGGCAGGCTGAGCTGGCCATAAAAAAAAAATAAAAAACAAAAAATAAATATTATCATGTGTGCATCCTGTGCTTTAAATAACTACTGCAAGGACAACAATGTGCATTGTATCTATTATTGGGAATGTACTACTAACATGTTTCAAAACTGCTGCATTATTTCTTATTAAATGTAATAAAAAATAAATAAAAAACAATAATCCACTACTATTATGGAATATGGCACTATGTATACAACTACTTAATCTGAGTTCAATGAGAAGAGATTTTTCTACCAATAGTGATTAGAAAAATTATCATGTCTGCATCCTATACTCTGAATAACTACTGCAAAGACAATATGCATTATATTAATTATTATAGCTGCACTTCTAAGTGTTTTGAAACTGTGTAATTGTTATTTCTTATTGAGATTTAATAAAAGATGTTTCCTAATTTTCAAAACAGGAAACTGAAGGCCAGCAAGATGGCTCAGCAGTCTAAAGTGCTTGCTTAGGAAAGCTTAGGCAACCGCAGGGGCTGAGGTTCGATCCCCAGCACCACATGCTGTGCCAGGCTCACCCCAGGACAGGCTGAGCCAGCCATAATATATATATATATATATATATATATATATATATATACACACACACAGAAAACTGGGAAGAAATGTAAGTACTTCCCATGATAGTAGAAACCAAACATAACACCCATCAAATTAAAACCAAATGCAATCATATTTTTAAAATATCCTATAGAATCCAACCTATGTAGCTTGCATATTAACAGCTCACAAACATGTTGACACAACAATGGAAGGCCAAAGCTCTGGACTTGATTGTGCAAGGTCACATACGATATGTACATACATGTGCATACAGGATGTGCTTTTCCCTGTGTAGATATTCACATGTATTATATGCATTAATACTTTATCCCACACATATACATGCATGTTCCTTAATTTATAAAACATTGCCTGGAGTATGACTATAGCCTCAAACCATGCATTTTGGATTGCATGTGAGCAAAATCGTGCAATATATTTGGAAACAATAAATACTCCAGTCACCGGATCTAAAAGCCTTAAATTGCCAAAAATTGTATGTGTTTCAGTTTTGAGTTTGCTATATTTTTAAAGATGTTATATTTATATCAGTTATTCTATTTTTTCCAAAATTTTATTTACTTTGGCTTATCTGTGCACACTGGGTGCGGTTTCCTCACGATACACCATACGCAATACAGTGTTGTGCAGCACCTGTGTCTTATAAATGGGAGCACAGCGTGAGCAGCGATATCAGCAAGCAGCAGCAAGACCTCTCATTTACAGCACACAGCTCTGTCGCCCGTGTTTCCTGTCTAATGCTTGTGAAACTCACCAAGCAAAATTAGGTCTTTACAGATTTTTCCAGAAAATTTTCTAAAGACAGATTTCCGTGAAAAGAAGATGGGAAGAAGGGAAATTTCTCACACAAATGAGTCAAACAAAGATGCCTCCATCAGAGAACATCTTAGTGACGCCGAACATAGTGCCGCGAAGCACAGGGGTTGACCAGTGCCCCTTTTTGTTATTCCAAGGATTGCACTGTGTTGGGACTTGGGTAAGCCAAGTGGAGCTTCACGAAGTCGCTACTGAAATATGTCAAGCCTTCAGGGGTTCTAATTTCCCACAGAACAAAGCTTTTTTTCTTTGTGTGAAAAAAAAATCAAATGTATATTCCAAGTCCTCTTATGAAAGGCTTGGTATTAGTATCTCGCAGTCATTTTCAAGGACAGTGCAAGTTCTAAGAGTTTTCATGGAATACAATCAAAATTACTTAGAACCTGTGTTTGATCAAAATCATTCATCTAAATTTCACTTCCTGAGCATTCTTAAAGAAGAAGTGATTATTCTTATATAAACCTAGGGAGGTAAATAGATTGGTGCTGTGTGTAATGAAGTTTTTCCACTGGCCTTATTGGCTCCTGAGGGGATAAAGACATAGTTTATTTATAGTTATAACACATGTGACACTGCTACTCTGTTTTCATCAGGTTATATGTGGATATACTGTACATATTTAAGAACTCCAAACACACATATTTCTCAAATATTTTATAGTGCTAACGTGGAATTAAAGTTGGACGTATCAATAAAATATCTTCAAAGGACTGACTCACAAGAAGAAAACAGGTGAGAAGCCCGCCATACTCTCTTTTGCAGGGCTTATGTTGCTACATGGATTCGTCAGGAGATTTTGTACCAGCTTTGGTTATTTTTAAGTGCCTCACTTGTCAAGGAGTTCCCTCTGACTTCAGAGATGATCACGGAACTGAAAGCTCTTCCCTAACGCAGTACAGAGCTAACCCCAGAACTCAGACCGTATTTTATGCAGGGATCTCTATAGCAGGATCATTGCTCTCAATATTTACATGTTCTTCCTTAAGCATGATGCGTGTAAGCCTGGCAAAAGTGGCTCACTGTGGGGGAGGAAGCTGCAGGAATTTAAAAACAGGGAAAAGGCCCACAAAGGAGAAGAACAAAAATGTAATGTGATGTGAAGCCGGGCGTGGTGGCTCACGCCTGTAATCCCAGCACTCAGGAGGCTGAGGCAGGAGGATCGTTGTGAGTTCGAGACCAGCCTGGGCTACAAAAGTGAGCTCAAGGCCAGCCACAACTGCATAGCGAGACCCTGTCTCAAAACAAAAAAAAAACAAAACAAAAAAAAAAAAAAAATGTAATTTGAAGGGCGTGTCACAAGGGACAGGATTTGCACTGGAGCTGTCTTTGAAAACTTAGCTGATGAGCGCTTCACTTGTCCTATAATTCTAAAACTCACATCATTCCAAAATTACCACTTAGAGACCTAATTTCAGGGCTCTGATTTTATTTAATGTTGCCAAGTTGCGTGTATACACACACATGTCTGGGCACGTGTGTGCACTTGTGCACACACACACACATGCACACGCATGCACACACGCACATAGAAGACGTGGCATGGCTCAGGCTGCTCCCACCACTGAGTGCCCTGAGATGCCGTAGCACCCCTGTTTTCCGATGTTGGCTCAGCTCTGGCCCCACAACATGAAAATCTCATAAAACTGAGGAAAACGAAGCCATCTGGAAGCTACACTTCGGCCTGCAGTGCGTCCCGCTGCCCACCGAGCCTTGCGTTCCTACTGTCGCACTGAGAGAGCAGCTGCCCTCAGTCTCTTATGTGAGGAACAGGGGTCATGGGGAGAACTCTGAGGACGGGGCATAGCCAGACGACCCACACTTAGGCTGTGAGCAGAGAATTCTGCCTCTGCTGGGCTCTTTCCTCTCAGCCAAGGAGCCTCCAGGCTCAGTAACCCCCGGGCTGGTCAAGCTGGCACACTAAGTCAGAAGCGTGAGCTCCGGGCTTCCTCCACGCCAGGCAGTTTCTTCCCCCTGACTGGAAGGAAGAACCTTGACTTCAGCATCGGTTTGACTCTCAGACTTTACTCTGGAGCCAGATGCCATAAGATATATACATTTCTGTATGAAAAACTGCACATAAAAATAAACTAAATGCATCCAACTTTGACCCCTACTATGTGTAATTCAGATGTAAAATGGACTAAGATATAAACATGATCCTTGCTGCATCTTGTCAGAATGTAGGCAGAGATTTCTCTTGGAAAGCTTTGTGAACTTACTCTTAAATGTTAAAGACACTATGTTTGCTATAAAAGAGAATTGTTTGACGTTTTAAATAGAAAGCATGTATATAGAAATCAAATTCCTTGCAAACCTATATTCAAATTGACAGTAAGTCCGAACAACTGGGCAGACAAAAAAAATCTCACACACACACACACACACACACACACACACACACACACACAAAAGCCCTGCAAACTGCCTATGTGTTCACTTTAGAAGAAAAGCAAGAAGAATAGTGAGAAAACCACTCCTTGGTGTAAAAGATAGAACAAACTCATTTGGAGCTGTGTCAGTTTTGATTCTTCTTGCTAAATCTCCAATTTGGGGCTGGCAAGATAGCTCAGCAGAGTAAGTGCCTGCTTTGGCAAGCACAGGGACCAGAGTTCAGTCCCCAGTCCCGCATGCCACATCAGCCCCAGGGGAATGCTGAACTGGACTGAGTCCAGCTGTCATGGCGCAAGCCAGTAATCCCAGTGCTGGGGAAGCTGAGAACAGGAGGGCCACTCGGAGTCCAAGCTGCATAGTGAGGTCTGGTACCAAATACATAAATAAAGAATAATAAATAAATCCTCATTTTAACTTAATACCTCTCTCCCTCCGCACTTTCCCTCTCCTCTCACCTCCCCTACTCTCTCTTTCTTTCTTATAGCCTAATTCCATCAAATCTACTTTCACTAAAGTTTTGGAACCAGTCTCCACATTATACCTGCTGACAGTCACCCTCACCATTCTGTTTTTGAAGAGTTTTCTCTGCTTCTAGCTTTTTTGTTTTTTATCTTTAATAACACCCTTGGAGAAGTTACATAGTATAGTTTTAATAACATTCATTGGAGACAGGGAAATAGCTCAGTAGAACAAGAGCTTGCCTGGCAAGCCCAAGGGCCTGAGTTCATTTCCCGGTTCCACACACAACAGAAGCATCCGTGCACCATAAATCATCCCTGGGGTTTCTCTAGCTTTCTTCTAGGGCTGGGTCTTTTTCAAGAACACCCTCAATGCTGTTTTCAGGAATCTCTTCTCTGCCTGCATGTTCAGTCAGAAACACTACTGTCTGTTTATCTCCATGCTGGTGGTCAGCATTTCTACTCTGTCTTCAGCCACAGGGCAAGCTGCACAAATAGCAAGCCCAACTTTTCCTCCATTGTGCTCAAAGGCTGGCCATATAGCTCAGCAGATTGATGGGCCTGCAAGCAGACACAGAGGCCAGGGGTTCAATCCCCCAGCCTGCCATGCTGGCTCTACCCCTGAGGCACACTGGGACAGCAATTGAGACTGGGAGTGGTGGCACACACTTGTAATCCCAGCTCTTGGGGAGGCTGTAAACAGGCAGGTCACTATCAGTCTAATCTAGTAGGGATACCCTGAACACCCTATAGAATCTTCCCTAAAATAATAATAATAACAATAATAATAATAATAATAATAATAATAATAAATCTGCTGAAGTTTCCCAGCAGGTGAAGCTCTCTGACAAGGCTCTGGGCAGCTTTTTGTGCCCCCGGTGAACTGTGTGAAGGCCTCAATTGCAGCAGTCTTGAGAGCAGTGGCGTTATATAATTTAGTTTGGGAAACAAAGTTAAATCAACTGTGTACAGGAACACCTCGAGGAGTTGCTAAAAGAATAGGAAGAGGACAGAGGATAACAATATTAGAGGATCTGAAATCCATCCACCACTTATGCTGACCTACATATTTAATTATTCTAATGAAAATAATTAGGTACAGTCTCTACAGCACCCTAACCGCCGTCAGCTTCTATAGGGTTCACTGTTAATTTCTGCTACAATGCATAAAGATTGTTTTCAACTTTAAATGGTCACATAAATAACCAAAAGAAAAATACTATTTTGTGACACCAACATTCAAATAGAAATCCGAATTCATTGGGTATGTGAACCTAAAGGGCACACGTCCATCGAGTAAGTTCCCGTAGACATAAGAAGTAGGGATTATGTTTTGGATTCCGTTCCACTCGTGTGTCTTGTCTACTCTAGAATGGCCTTACGTATTTTCTCATTCTCTTTTGGGCCATAGTGTAATTTTATGCTAATGACTCCCTTTTACTGATGCCAGTCCAAATTTTGAAATAAGAGAGTTTGTCCCATACATCCAGCTCATGGCCTCCAAATTTCTCTCACCACACAGCCCTGAAAAGTACTTTGTGAAATATTTTAAACACAGCTGCCCTTTTGCCTGCTTTCCTCCAGTATTTTGAAATGCCAAGTGGGGCCTGTCTAAACAGCATTATTAATCAGCATGCGCAGGGACAATGCGCAGGCCTGCTGTGCTTGCCGACAGGCCTCTTTCTGGAGACTTTATCTTTGTACCAACTCTGTCTAGCCTGCTGCAATCACTCCCATTCTCTGGCACTGAAGTGTAGCACGAAAGCACTAATTTTAACGTCACTCAATCCATCGTCACTGGAAGAGAATCCTCCTGGTCAGTGACACCTTATTTCCACCATGGGCACTGCCACCTCAAGACCCATAAGCCAGGACGCCACACAGTTCATTTGAGTCGCCTTCTCCCCATGCCCCGACTCCTGCACTGATCCCCAGGGCCTTTTTGGTGTTACACCTCACCGCCTCCTCCCTCCTGACAGATATCTAGGTTTCTGATTATTTCCCAGAAGAATTCATTCGCATTTATCTTCTAAATAAAGCCTTAGCTCTTAACTCTGTGAAGAGTTTCGGCTGCTAATTTAAAAATAATAATAATTCAATAATCTTCATGGAGGAAGAGGAGAGTTACTGGAGGTTTTCTAGTGTTGGGATACATAATTCCTTAGTATTTTCTTCTCTCTGTTATATCACTAATAAAGATGTTAAATCAGACCTCATTTGAAACTGCTCTCTAGGCATCACTCACCAAATCGTTCCGTTTTTATCTCTGATTGCCCTTGAGTATTACCATCTCTTAACAAGATATTTCACTTCCACAGAGTGAAAAACAATTTTTTTTTTAAATCTTTGGTCACACAGTTAGACCAAAGTTAAAGCTTTGGAATGAAGATGAATATACATATATATATATATATATATATGTATATATATATATATATATATATATATATATATATATATATAATGGAGTGGGTTCAGATGTTGCCTCAGAAATGGACAGTTACAGTTAGAAACAGAGTACAAATATATTTTTAAAATATTTCAATATTAGCTTGGTGTAATTCACCATCTAAATGTTATCAGCTTGCTGCATTAAACTCATGCTGGAAAACAGTATAAAGCAATACGAGTTTGCGCTGTCTATAGCCACACAGGACAGGGTCACAAGGCCTGGAAGAGGTTGGGTCAGTGAGTGTCAGATGGTCAGCCAGGCTCAAACACAAGCAATTTGATTTGAGCTGTGCTACATATGTAACAGAAAGATCCAAAGGGGATAAAGGGAATTACAACTGTCGCAGTGCTACCCCTCTACACTGCTCCACGGATAAAACATACATGCATACATTATACATATCAATTACCACTTCTGTGTAAATCACCACCCTTCCCTTACACCCAAGCGCTCATGGGAAACTAACACCTGCCACCCTTAACACTTTCTCATTAGATGTCTCTCTAAACTCTCAAGAGTATTATAATTAAGTTTCTTCATCAAACAAACAAGAATGTTATTGGGATGTTGTGAAATAAGCCTGACTAGACACCGTTCTGGCTACGAGCACTGAAGCCATGCGTGTAGTTCAGTGCCATCGCCAACATCGCCAAGACATCAGCACGGCTAGCCGATTTTTTCAGGGCTTATTCAGGGGCATTTTCACTATTTCCATGTCACTTGACAGTAGTCACAATTAGCAGTTCATAAAACACTGTCTTAGAAAAAGAAGACTGTGGGTATTGAAGTTTAGCAAGTTCTCTGTGAAAAACTTCGACAAGATGTAAGCCCTAATCTGCAAAGTAGTCGCAGGAGGACTTTCTTGTCTTCCTTCCCGCTCTCCGTTAGAAGCAGAAGGCATTAATCACCGGGTCTCCAAGGCAGCAGACTGAGGCTATTCACTGAGCAGGGCACTCGCACCCCTGTGGCCTCGTGAGTAACTCTCAAGGCCCTCATTACCACTGAGTGGACTCTCCGCAGCGCAGCCTCTCTGGAGCCACCCTTAGCCATCGGGCCCCAGGGTCTGCAGAGAATGGCTGACCAAAAGCGCCCTTGGTTAAAGCGGATGCTTATAAGGAAACAAATTCAACAGGGCCAAGTGGACACGCTGGAGGCGAGGGAGACTCAGGCTCTCAGCGTGTTCTGCCTCTTTCTCTCACTCAGTACACCCTTTAGTTTTACTGCTGAGTAAGAAGGGACCAACCTAGTACACATCTCCGATCAACCAGTATCGGGCAGCAAGGAAGGCAGGCCATGTGCCCAAAGGGAGAACGGAATAGTCCGGGATCACACAAACCACACGCACGGCCTTTTGTATTTGATCCCAAATTGATTATCAAAAAGGATTCATTAAAAGCGAAATAACCTTGTTTTATGTGAATGTTAACAATCTATAGAACTAGATGTCAGCTTGGCTGCTTGCTGCACAGCTGAGAACAGCTCGTAACGCTGCCCTATAGCTTGTAATGCTGCACCAGTTCATGCTATTGAAAAGCTCCCTATTCTCACTTTTCCACACTATTCTCTTCAACCCCTTGTAGTTCATCAAGAGCGCCCCTTCCAGGTGTATCCTGGGTTTCCTGAATGATTTTAAATGATAAATTTTATGCACAAGTGCCTCCAGCACTCCCTCTTTGGAAAGTATAGCATCAAATCCTGATGGAGAAGAAACTACAAAAGTCTTCCCTGGTTCTCTTATGTGCATGTCATGTCTAACCCCTGATTGAAAAATTAAAACCTCTTTTGGGAAAGAAAATTTAGTATGTAAACTCCACATAAAGAGACATTTACTGAGAGCTTAAAAAGCTCTAGGGACTCTCATGCCATCTGATGGACAAGCATCACAGAAAAGCGCAATACCAATTCTTAGCAGGGAAGGTGTTCTTCTTCAGCTAAGAGCTGCCTGCTGGATGGTGCACTGTTAGACTTCTTGCTCCAGAGTGAGAAAACTGAAGTATAAAATTTGAGACCATCAAGTTAAATCTCTCTTCAAACTGCATTCTGCATGAGAGGAAAAGAGAGCTGAACCTGGTTGTACACAGCATTTCTTGTTAAAAGGTTACAATTCTCTCTCCCTAGTTTTGTCTCCAACTCATGATGATGATGGAAAATAATCTAAGTGATGTTTGGCAAATGCATTGTGGGTATTATCAGTGACATGGAAGTCACTAGGGGAGCCAACATCTGTTTGACAGAGGCGGGAAGAAGGGAAAATGTGTCCTCTAATTTAATCATCAATGAAATGAGTTTTCAAGTATTGCAGTTCTTTAGCAATACACTGACGTTCATTCTAAAATAAAGACATAGGACCTCACTGAGAGTGCTTGCTGCTATATTGTGAAATTCTCAAGTTCATTATAATGCTGAAAATTTATTCTGTGACTATCAGATACATCCAAACAAGGTAGTTTAACTACATGGTAAATAGCTGCAAGGGCTCAGAAACATGTGCTGTAGAATTTTTAAGGGGGCTCTAACTTTGATTTATAAAGACTTACGAACTTTTCCCTACAAAGAAAAATTTGTAATTCAATTTTTGGAAGTCAAAAGTTCTCAGTTTTTGATCCTACTTACGAGCATTTTAATTGGCTGTAACTGTGGCAGAGGTTTTGGACAAATCCCTTCAGTTACAGTCTGGTTTGGGGTGGGTGTTCCTTGTTTAAACTTAAAAAGTATTCTAATGGAATAGGTGAGTTATTTTCCATGTTCTCCAGCTAATTTCCAAAAAGGCTTATGACCAAAAACAAAGAAAAGAGATGCCACATCAATCGTTGCCACGGAAATGAAAAAGCGGCTATTAACCTTCCTGAGGAAAACTGCTAGGATGCAGTTTGCAGTTAAAATGGAAAAGGAAAACTGGAAATACCCTAACGTAAGCTTATTTTCTCTGTTTTAATTTTAATGGTCTATTATTCCAGAGAGAAAACACTGGGTCATTAATGAATAACATTAGCTGCTGTCTCAGTTACTTTTGCTGGTTGCTGGGACAAAATGCCCACTGCTCTCAATGAAGGGAGGAAAAGTTTATTTACCTCACAGTTTGTGGAGGTTTCAGTCCATACTCAGCTGGGTGCAAGGCAGACAGGCACAGGGCAGAGGGCAGCAGTTCATGGTGGTAGCAAACAGCAAGAGCCGAAAGGGAGGCGCAGTGACAGGGGCAGCCAGAGAGCTCGGCTGTCTCCCCTAAAGTTGCATCCAGGCTGTCCTCCCCAGGCCTGAGGCGACACTCACCCCGTAACCCAGCACTGGACCTCAATTCATCGCAAACTCTAGGACTGCACCCCATGACCGCGTGAGGATTGGGGAGGGCCGTGGGGACCAACTGCCCTCACAGGTGTGAAGCATGAGATTAGCAATATTTGTCCCTCTTTCTTATCCACTGTTTTGAGGTCACAACCAAACTCAGGGCTACACTACGGACATAGTGGACAGTGCACTGTTATTGTCCCCAGGAAAGGATGGTTATCATTTAGGCTAATTTTTTCCAAGATAAATTTTCTCTGTCAAATGCACTATACAATACTAATGAATAGTTTATTAGTTATTAATTAATTTAACAGAAAGACTTAGAAAAACAATATGTTTGGGAGAATGGAGCTCATAGTCAATTTTCATCTTTTTTTTTTTTGAAATGACCTAAATGAGTACAATTAACAAACAGGAAAACAATGTAATACAGAACTCGTGGCCACTCTAACTGTGCCCTTCCTCAACAGTAATGAGGTTGCTTTGTTCAGAATATCCTTCCTGAGAGACACAATGGTACAAATCTGAATGACGGATAACTGTAAAAAGTTATCAGAATCAATATCCACATGTAAGACAGAAACTGAGGTGCTAGAAAAACATTACAGAATCATTTTAATTTTTAAATTTTTTGTGCACTAGGCAGTGTTTATTTACCTTTCAATAAATTTGTCTTACACAAGATTTATCTGCTTAGCAGCTTATATTGAAAGCATTAGGTAACATATTACTGGATAAAATGTAAATCAATCAACATAAAACAAAGTGCAGCATTATTCCAGCATGTTCTATTTGTTAACAAAATTTGCTATTTGTAGCCGTATCCGCCCTTGTTTGCTGTTTTCATTCACGAGCATACTCCCTTGGGAACGCCATTTGTTCTGCAGCTAACATATGATGCAAGGGAAACCCGCGTGTCACAGCATGTTCATCACAGTTGCCCAGGTGTGGCCCCAGATGAGTCCACTTAAGTGGTGGCCACACATGAGTCTACGTAAGTGGAGACCTGAAGGCCCTGCTTGAAACATCATACGAAAATAACTAAAAATATCCTAAATGTAGCCAAAAACATAGTTTGATGGCTAACGTCCTCTTCTAGTTATTTCCTTATTCATACTTGGCAGAGAATGTAATAAAAAACATTACTACACAAATTACTAAGAATAAAAATAAATAACCTAGATGGTGCTTACAAAATAGCAATCCACATATGCGCATATACATATATACATATTTTATATATGTTTGCATTCATTTATCCTGCTCAATAAATGTATGAGAAAACATCATTACCTAGTTTCTTTCATTTTTACAAGGAGCCAGAGAAATAGCTCCACAGACTAAGCACCTGCTTAGGCAAGCACAGGGACAGGAGTTTGATCCCTGGCACCAGATGCTGCACCAGCCCCACCCTAGGTGACCCATCAGGGCACCGTGCTGCATGCCTGTAACCCCAACACTGGGATTTCAAGAAAATCACCATCACTAGGAGTTTGAGCTGAGTAATGAGACCCTGTACAAAATACATAAAATAAAATAATTTTAGAATAATTTATTTGTTTAATTATTTATTTGTTTGGTACAGTGTCTTGCTATGTAGCTCAGACTGAGACGCATAGTGATCCTCCTATCTCAGCGCCGGAATTATAAGTGTGTGCCACCCTGCCCAGTTTCAGTGGCCAGCTCAGTGTGCCTGGCGTGCTGGGGCCGGCACCACCTGCGTACCAGGAATGGAACCTAGATCCTTATGCTTGCCAGGAAGGAGCTTAGACAACCAAGCTATCTCCCTGACCCTACCATGCTTCTTTAATGTGTGAGTACACTGAGACACGGAAAGAAAAATTCCTTGCTCAAACTCAGTCGTTTTAGTTGACATTTTGAAGCACCATCCTCCCATTCTTTCCTACCATGTTGCAGCTGAGCTAGACATCTCGCCTTTCCCTAGCGTACCTCTGCACGGTCCTTGCCTTTCTTCCTGCTCCTCCTATGGCGGAGATGAACTTCTGATCATTCTGTCATCAAAATCCCCTCTGTTGCTCTGAGCTCAGCCTCCAGCAACGGACACACTTAGTGTTGTTCCTTCTCAGACTGCACCACTTAGGATCCCCTATTCCTTCTTGGCCTTCCTAGATTCTGCTGTGTATGTCTTCAAATTTTAGTGGCTCTGCTTGTATTTGGGAAATTGAAACATTTCTTACCCTCCTACTAAGCAGTAATCACTTTAAAGGAGGGATCATGTAACAAGTCGTTGTGTTCCTTACAGAGCCCTCAAGTTGCCCATAAGAAAGTGCTCAGCAACCATGTGTTGAATCAAAAGAGAACCTCAACAAACCCAAGCTAATTTTTCTTGCTGATGTGCTCAGAATACAGCTGGTCATTTTCAAGAACAGCAAATAGAACTCTTCCCTAAGTTTTAGGGTTAGGAATCTAGAGAGTCCTCAAATTTTTTGGTTTCATGAATGAAATTTTTGGGCAAGAGGTAGAAGATGGAGTGGTTTCAAGTTCCAGAAGGAGCTGCAAACCTGGATCCCTGGAACGGGAAGTCACAGTTGGTTTTATACTTCAGTGAAAATCTAAGGCCAGCAGGGATCTCATAGGTGTTAGAATTCAGGCAGCAAAGCTGCTGTGCCTGTTTATCCTCGCTGTGGGTCGTCATCCAGGAACTGGAGGATCCTGATATAGAAAAAAAAAATACACCTGGGCCCCAGACTCAGCTCTTCTAAGGCCTATCACAAAGCACATAAACACTCAGGTTGAGTGACCCCTGTATTCAACCAGAGCAAGAGTTGTGCAGTGGAACTGTATAGCCTAGACTTTCCTCTCTATGATTTATCTCTAATCTTGAAATTTCCACTAAAGATGATGCGTTTAACTGGGTCAAATACAGTTTCAAAACCTTAAAGGATAACTGAAACTTAAGAAGGTAACAGTTACCAAAGGAAAATAAATCAGAGATGCTGGCAGGTAGGACAGATTATTGTAACACAAACATAGAAGGGCCGCAGGACCCAGCATTCCCACTCTAGGCTAAAGAAAGACAAAGGACTACACAGAAACAGGCACACAGATGTTGGAGGCAGAGATACTCATTATGACAAAAGGAGAAAGATAACCTAAACATACATCCAGTGATAAGACACAAATAAAATATTTGTCAATTAAAGAAAATGATACATATTTTACAGTGTGAATGATTCTTGAAAATATGATGCCAACCATAAGATACTGTCCCATATTTTGCATGGCTCCATTTTTGTTAAATGTCTAGAACAGATAGATCTCTATCAATATAAATTGGACCAATGGCTTCATATTATTGGGGCATCAGTAGAAAACAGAGAAGAAGCTACAAACCTTTTGAGGGTGATAAAAGCATCAACTTAAGGTCTAGTGATGATTGCGTAATATTGAATACCTTTTGTGTGTTTTGGTACGAGGCATTGAACTCAGGACTTCACACTTACTAAACAGAGGCCATCTCACTGGCCTATATCTCTGGCCCTCTAAATACTGTTAGAAAGCCAACCATGCACTTTAAGTGGATAAGCTTATCTTACATGAAGCTCATCTCGACACAGCTCCTATGGAGGAAGAAAATACTTTAATATCAGCTTAGAAAATAACTGTGTTCACTGTTATTTCAGTTTTGAAACAATAATTTTTCCAGTTAATACTTCTTTTTCTTTTCTTTTTTTTTTTTGTTTGTTTGTTTTGTTTTGTTTTGTTTTGTTTTGTTTTGTTTTGTTTTTCAGTATGAGGATGGAACACAGAACTTGTGTTTGCCAGACAGGTGCTTATACCACTGAGCTGTATGTATCCCCAGCCCAGTTAATATGCCTTGAATTTATAGTCAAATCAAAAATAAGTTTTCTTTGAAGAAAAAGTCTTCTTTGAAGAAAATTTCAAAATCCCAAAAGTTAGTATCATGGTTGGGTCACACAGAGCAGGACAATCCACATTACTAGGGAATTTCTGGGGTTTTGTTTGTTTCATTTTTTTGTTTTTTGTTTTTTGTTTTTTGATAGGGTCTGTCTATGTAGTTCAAGATAGCTGGTATCACACTCACTGTACAGGCCTCAAACTCACAGTAAATTTCCCACTACAGCCTGAGTGCTGGAATTATAGGCTCACACCACCATGTGATGGTCTGGATAATATTTAAAGATCTCCTTTTTCATGTATTAGACAGCTACTATATATTTGGTGACCAAAATTAAAAATTAATCTGTTTGATTCTATTTTTAAACTAAAATAACATGTTTTGCTAATGTTTAATTTGAAAATTAGGCTAGTCCTAAGAGCACAGAATAGTCTCAACTTTTGGACGACATATCATCAGGTAAGTCAAGGATCTTGAGTATCAAGGAGTGTACAGGCCTGTTAGCAATGCCAGGCCCATGTGAAGGAGCGCTTTGGCAAAAATATGCAGGCCACATAACAAGGCACCGAAAACCACACAGAGGTGCTGGTGTGAGAATCAGGAGGGGATATGGAAATCGCCATTTAAGAGATAATCATTGGACTGCAGGAGACATATTAAAAAAAGAGGCCAATTCTATGTCTCCTTCCAAGTGAAAGGCGGAACATTTGATCACATGATGTCACTTATGTCACTGGACATATTTGCTAATTCCCTTTCCCTGCACACACACACACACACACACACACACACGGCACACACAATCTAGGTCAAACACTGAACATTTCATGTAACAGGCTAAAACATGAACATCTGTATACCTAAAGCATTCCTTAAACACCTTTTCATTTCTCAGACAGATGCCTGACTGGCCACTATGTGCCTCCTGGCACAGTACAAACCAGAGGTGTGGGAAGCACACCAGTCAAAGTGAATTCCTGTCATGGAAGCTTAGTGGAAGAGACGGACGAGGTCACATCCACACCTCTGTACCACGCGGAGAACACACTGGTCTCTCTTGTTGAAGCATCTCTTGCTAACAGTGGTAGCTAATTCCTGTTTTCTTGCAAACTGTATTTTCATGAATATTAGGCTTCCAAAACTGTGAGATCAAAAGAAACTTTTGAATCCATATTCTACTTAGAAAGTGGGGAGAGTAGGCCATGGAGGCAGAGCATGGACTGGATGTGGGGTCTTATAAACCTTAGCGAAGAAGACTGAGTAGAAGCCATGCATAAGAGCGACAGGAAGACATGTGCCTCATTTACAGTCTTAAAAGCTACTGTGCAGATAACTAGGGTCAGCAACAGGAAAACTAATCATAGAGGACCACAGATCAACTAATAGATGTAAGCTGAGCCACGACAGAGAAATAATGGGAGAACGTGGGTGCAAACACTGTGATGCTAACTGGAAAATTCTTTTAGCTCCACATAGTAGGACTACGATGTGGCCAGGGGATCAATGCCTGGCACCAGGCACCGGGGAGATCTCAAAGGTTGCTAACAACCTGGATGTGGCCATGAGAACAAGTCAAGACAGACTCACTGTTGTGTGTCATTAAGAAGACATGAATAGTGAAGACGTTTACTGAGACAGAAGTTACTAGAAAAAGGGTCTGTCATGCAGACAAGTCTCACGTCCCATCTTGAGATCTCCAGCCAAGATGCCACAGTGTCAGAGGCATATGTCAGGCAGCAGTACGCGAGCTGGACATTCCACTTGTGGGAGCGCCAAGAGGCCTCCTCCGGGGAGCTATACTCTTCCCTGAGATCAAGAGGACACTTAGAGAAGCGTCAACTGAAGCTTAGGCACTAGAATAAAATCTCAGGGAATTAGACGATGGATCTTGGGAACTGGGCCGAAGTGCTTTAGCAAGTGCTGAGGATGGCAGCCCAGGTCCCTCCACCCTCCTGCACGTAGAGAATGCGCCTTGGTGAGTCCCTCACTCTGTGTTGTGGCTACTCTACGTTTTATGATGGTGTGACACTCTAATTAAGCAGTGACAAGGTTCGTAGGAAGTCATCTTTAACATATTATAATTATTCACTCTTCACTCATTTTTTAAAAGAAGAAAATAAATTTTGATGTCATTGCACCTACTTAGGTTGTTAGCTCTATACCTAGGGACACAATAGAAGTGTAACGACTCTTTCAAAATTAATCAATACACTGGTATTATATAAGTACTTCCTGCTCGAACTTAGATGTGGAAACACTTGTTATAGGATTCCTACAAAGCAAGTTAACATAAAGTTAATATAGCACTTTATAAAAGAAAAGTGAAGACATCAAAACCCTAACTAGATATTCCTGAAGTTTAAATATCAACATACCACCATCAAATACTGATTTTTCTACATTGTTTTTCAAAAGACACCACCATCAATTTTCTTTTTTTCAAATATTTTTATAATTCCTTTTACCAGGCCCAAAAAGAGGAAAAAGAGAAATAAAGGAAAAGAAAGAATAGAAGAAAAATAGGAAAATAAGAACAAAGAAAAATGATATGTTAGATAAAAATCTTTACTGGGGCTGGGGAGATAGCTCAGTAGAATAAACGATTGCCTGGCACGCACAAGGGCCTGAGTTGAATCCCTGGTTCCACAGTGAAAAAAAAAAAAAAAGAAATCTTTTTACTGTAGTGACCTTCAGAAACCAAACTGCATGTGGAAAATCTCTACAGATAATATAAATTCTTAAGGATCTAGCACTATATCCCCCATACATCCAGAATCTCCCTTCACTGCTATATATGTATCCAGATTTATGAAATGTGCTATGTACACATACTTTCTTTCTGTATTTTAGTACAGGGTCTCCAGGATCTCACTATGGAGATCGGACTCTGACTGACTGGACTCCCAAGACCAGGGATTATGGGTGTGGCCACCATGCCCAGTTTCAATCGCCCTCTCAGGAAAGCCTGGTGCAGGGCCATCACCACACAGGGGAAGCAGGGGAGGCAGGGATCGAACCTGGCCCTGCTGCCGCTGCTTAGGCAGGTGCTTTAATGTGCTCATGCTTTTCATGGCCAAAGATGCTGTTCTATTTAGCAAAGGCATGATTAAACCACTCTTCTTGTAGAACCATCACTTTTCTTTCAGATAGCCCTGTTGAACATTCTAAGAAACTCTTCTAACTTATTGTCCACATATTGCCTAACATCAAAGGTTATACAAAGCCAATTCAGACATGACATTACTGCAGAGCTGCAAGAGCAAATTTCAGGTTACTTACAGGTAATTTCAGTTCTAAAGCAGGCTACACATGGCTATGATAACGAGCCCAGAGCTGAAAGAAGCACTTTAACAAAATGTATGAGCCTATATAACAGATAGGTATACGCACCCACATTATCATTATCCCATTTCAGCCTAGTCATAGATAAAAGAGGAAAAAAATCATTTCAAAAACAGCTTTTGAAAGTACTATAAAACTCTCAGTAGAATAAAGCGTGACATAAAATTGGGGTTAAAAATCTTGTGATGATTAACATTATTTTCCAGTAAATCATTAAAAAACTACTATTATGTAAAAACAAAGAAAATCTGGAATACAAAGGCTAAATCTGAATGCCTAGTCTCGTTGTAATCATAGAAAATAACCTGATTGCAGTTAATTAACCTACATCAAATGATAAAATGTTTACATTAGAAAAAGAAAAGTTTGTAGTTCTCCACTAACTTAAAATATATTTTCTGTGGATTGCTGCAGAGACAGAATACTTGAGAATTATAAATAATATTAGCACCTATCTTCTATAAGGAGGCAAAACTCTGAACATTTTTCATGCACTATAAAAATGCACATACAAATAGCTTACCAAGTAAATTTCCATGCAAATCTATGTATCATTTGTCACTGAATAAAATTAATTTCTGGGTCTAGCACAAGGATAGCCAGTATATCTTGGAAATGGTACAAGCTCCTCTAAATCTGAAATTCATGTGCAGAAGAAGCACACACCCCCAGGAAGGATAATCAGAAAGTAGGTAGCACAAACCCTGGTAGGTAACAAAGCTCAGCTACCCCACTGACTAAGCCCTCATTAGGGCAGTGAACAGTGGGTCCCAAGGTGTTGACATGGCCTAGAGGGCAGTGTTGTCCACATTCCAAATTTTCAACAATCCCTAGAGAAAAGCTGTCACCATTCAGAAATATCCAAAGGCAATCCAATGTCAAGCATATTATTTACACACTAATTCAGTAGGATTGTGCACAGCTTTCTCTGAATTCAACCTAGAAGATGTTGAACACAAAATGAGACTCAGACATACCAGTTTTTACAATGTTTTATAAAAATCATCAGTCTGCAACCCCAGGGCATTTCCCATGACATTACTCTAAATTCTGTGGTAAGGATGACTCACGTATGAGTTGTCCCTTCATCCCATGCTGCTAAAACAGAACAAAGGTTCTAGGTGTGTCTTTAGAGCAGGGAGGAACCAGTGTGAATGAGAAAGAAAGAATGAGCCTGACTGACAAAACCAAGGGAAAGAAATGAAGGAGGAGAAGGCAGGAGGGAGGGAGGGAGGGAGGGAGGCAGGGAGAAAAGGAGGCCGGGAATGAGGTCTTGCTATGGCTGTCCCAGCAAGCTGGTTAACTGCATTTGTTTCGTAGAGCTCCAAGTGCCCTGGTACATTAATTCCACTCTGTAGCACCAAGCTCTTCTGAGTCCCTCTGCCACTGCCAGTAAGCAATTTAATACTGTTTCTCCTAGAGACACACTGATTTAGGACAAAAAAAATCTTGCTGCTCTCTCCATAGTCTACTGTAGAGCTTATACATGCTTTTATCACTGAGATATGTAAAATCATGGTTGATTAGGACATGCTACCTAAAGAGCTATCCCAAAGTCTCACCATGATAACTGAGTACATTCAGCCTCTGAAACATCTCTTCAAATGGCAATGTAAATATATTGTAAAGGTAAGTGTTAGGAAAGAAAAGGCACGGAGAAGGATTCTAGGTGTTGCCATAGCATAATTCACGTGCGCAGTTCTTGCACATCCACCCCCTGCTTAGGAGGGTAAGAGAGAGCCCTGTGCACACACGAATTCCTTGCCTACTACTGCTGCGGGGCAAAGGTACTCATGTAGGCTGTGACTGAAAACAGCCACTTGACAGTAGATAAACGCATCAAAATTGCCTCAGGTTTACCGAAGGGCTTCCTTCCTAAGTGTACCACGTTCTCTACAGCAGCTGCGGCCAAAAACAGCGTTAACTGCCACAAACGGGCACAAACAGGCAGTGTTCACCGTGCAAACCCTGAAGAAAAGTTGTGTGGCCACTCGCTTTAGGGTGGCTCCAACATCTGGACCGGCCCACCTCCTGTTCTTTACAAACGCTCCTACGGGTTACAGTCCACAGAAACGTGTAGCGATGCTCCCTGGCCCTCTCTTTATACCCACACTTTCCACTGAGGTCAAAATTGATGTTCCTAAGAGATAACGCCAAGTACTCTTTGTCTTTCTTTTTTTTTATGAAAACAAAGCACGTGAATGGTGATTTCCACTCTTCGTTCAACAGAGCTACAGAAGGGATTTTGGAGCAGTCTCCTAAGAAACCGACCCCCCCCCCACGAAAACAGCGTGAGAAACCCAATTAGAACAAAAGACAGGGCGGCTGCCGAAGAAAGCTGTCCGCCGCGGGCCGGTCCGTCTCGCCTCGGGGGGAGACACCTGGGCACCTGCCGCCGGTCCCCATTGTGTTTGCACACTGGGAACAGCGCTGAGCGTTCGGCGCGCGCAGGGCCGCCGGGAGCCGCCGCACCCCCCTCGCTGGAACATCGCCCCCTGTGGCACCCCGGCGGCGCCCTCGGGTCTCAGCGCCTCCCTCCGGTTTCACGGTCGGGGTCGGCGAGCCTTCACCTGGCCCACAGGTGCCGCACGCGGATCCCCGGGCTCGCCCGCCTCGAGTTCCCCACCCCCCGAACCTACCCCGTCGCATGTTCCTCTACTTCTCCACTTGCATTTCTAAGCTGAAGTTGAAACCCGCGAACACACACCAGATGGAAAGCGGGCGCGCCGCTACTGCACTCCTGCGAGAGACCGGCGTCCACGTTTCTTTTTCTCTAACAGAACTGAGAGCCCGTCATTTATTCCCCAACTCTTCAATCAATTACAGCATTAACAATAGGTGACCACTAACGCGTTCCACTTACAGCAGTTTAGAAACAAAAGATTTCAGTCCGAAACAACCTGGCACCTATAACGTTATTGTATTTAGAACCCACATCAGGCTTAGGAATGGACGCTGGCGGGGAGTACAAGATTTTTAAGAAAGCATTTCAAACTTACCGTCGACTCGGACGTACAAGAATCCACAGAGCAGTAGTGGTGTAAACATCAGCAGACTCATTTTGACATATTAAAAAAGGATCCAGACCGCGTAAGACACCAATCCCAGAGAGCCAGCTACAAAAATAAGTATCAAAAACAGAGGTAGTTCCAAAGTTTAGACTTTTCTGGACACGAATTAGCCAAGAAGAGCAAATCGCAAGGTCAGAAGGGGTTGACGGCGGGGTCGTGAGTAGGACACATGTAGATCCATTCAAACCCACGCAGGGGATCTCGAAGGCTGCTGCATATCCACTCCGGCTTCCTAAATCCCCACAGACGCACCCCGGTCGGAGGGATTATTCAAGTGTATCTAGCCCTCTCTCCTTAGGGTCCATTGCAATCCGAAGTCGAGTTCTTTCTTCAGAAGTCAAAAAGATGCAGCGCGAGGAAGAAGACTTAATTCCTAGAAAGTATTCCGCAAACTTGCCAGCGCGCTGCCCAGAAACCATTGGCCTGCCTACGCTCCCCTCGCCCGTCTCCTCTCCGTAGCAGCAACACGTCCCGGAGTTTATTGGTTTCTGGTTTTTGTTGCTCTGCTCTTGCCGCTTCTCACTTAACTTCCATAAGCAAGGACGCGTCCACGCAGCATCGGCCGGCGGGCCTCCCCGGTGCAGCCCCGGCGCCTCCCTCCGTCCACCTCTCTCCTTTCCAAAAGAGAGGAAAAGGGAATCAGGACGAGCCTGGTGGAGAGTCTGAACTCCTACGTGGTGAGGCAGCGGGAGGGAGGCGGGCGGCGGGGGCGGAGAGCGCGCGGGAGGGAGGGGCGGGCCGCGGCGGCGCCACCCCGCGGAGCGCTCCTGCGCGGCGGCCGCGGGGGCGAGGCCGGAGCGCGCCCCTAACGGCCCTCGGAGCGGCCCGAGGCAGCCCGAGCCCCGCAGCCGAGCAAGCGCCCGCCTCCCGCGCGCGGCCGCGCGGGCGGGACTCGCCGGGGGGCAGCGCCAGGCGGGGGCGCGGGGAGCGGGCGGCCAAGCCGGGCGGGCCGCGGGGCTGCGCCGAGCTCACCTCATGCAGACTCCGCCCCCGCAGGGGACAGCGGCCCCCGGGGACGGGGCCGGGCCTGGAGCGGGGTTCTGAGGGGCGGCGTGGGTGCGTGCATGCCGAGCCCCCGGGTACGGCAGGGGGCGCAGGCCCGGGGGTACCGAGGTGGGGGGACGGTGTGGGCGCGTGAATGCCGAGCCCCCGGGTACGGCAGGGGGCGCAGGCCCGGGTTACTGGGGTGGGGGTGTCAGTGTGGGCGCGTGAATGCCGAGCCCCCGGCTACGGCAGGGGGCGCAGGCCCGGGGTACTGGGGTGGGGGAGTGGGGAGGGGCGCGGGCCCGGGGTACTAGGGGGGGGGGGGTTAGGTGTGGGCGCGTGAATGCCGAGCCCCCGGGTACGGCAGGGGGCGCAGGCCCGGGGTACTGGGGTGCGGGAGTGGGGGGGGCGCGGGCCCGGGGTACTAGGGTGTGGGGGGTTAGGTGTGGGCGCGTGAATGCCGAGCCCCCCGGTACGGCAGGGGGCGCAGGCCCGGGGGTACCGAGGTGGGAAGACGGTGTGGGCGCGTGAATGCGGAGCCCCCGGGTACGGCAGGGGGCGCAGGCCGCTGGGTGCCTCGGGGTCCCTCCTCCCGCCGCCGCGGAGGGGTGGGTGGGCTGCGGCCTCCCGCTCCCGCCGCGTGGCGTTGAATGGGCAGGTAATTTTCTCGGTGAGTGATTCCGTGCAAGTCCTCCCTAATTATTCATCCCGCGGTCTGCCTGGGCTCGCACGCGCTCCGGGAAAAAGATCAGCCCCGAGCGCCCAGGGCGCAGCCTCGGGACCCGTTCAAGTCGCACACGCACCCTCTCGGCCCGCGGGCGGCGGCGCTGAGCTGGAGGCAGGAGGGAAGGAACGGAAACGCGAGTGGCTCTTGGGGTGGGGAAGGGGACGCGTGGGAGCTGCCTAGGTACGGAGGGAAAAAAGAAAAGAGGAATCCGGGGGCGGGGGCGGGGCCTCTGCAGCCGCTCGGGGTCCTGGCTAGCCTGGGCCTTAGGGCTAGGGACGGACTCTCCCTCCACGAGAGGACCTGGCTGCGGCTCGCGGGCTGCTAGCGAGTTCAGCGGAGGACACTTCGGAGGGGCCGCGGGAAGCAAAAAGCCTGGGGGCGAGGGGACGCTAAGGGGGGTTGGGGCGGTCCAGCACCTCCACCCACCCGGGTCAGGGACCCCGAAAGGAAGTCAGACCGCACAGGCTCTGATCGAGGAAAGGTGAGCCCCTAACAGGGCTGAGCGAATCGGAATGACAGGAATCATGCCCTAGAGGAGAGCACCACCCCGCTTAAGGCAAAGCACCACTAGAAGCACATCACCCCGAGCCAGGGACGACGAAGGCCACGCTTCGAAGCAAAGGGGTGCCAGTGGCCGCGGTGCCCGGCGTGGCCGGCCCACGTGTGTCATAGGCTCGCCGGTGGCTGTTGGAGGCTCGTTCCGGGGATTAGGAGGCGGCCGGCCGGAGCTCGCGCGGGGCGCGGGGCCGCAGCTCCGAGAGCGAGGCTTTAGTGCCCCCTACTGGAAAGTATTGGCAAAGGCCCGCTGCGTCTGAGGACGCCAGAGGAGGAGCCTTTTGTTTTGAGTGGGCGCGCGTTGGTGCTGCTGCTTGCTCTCCCGACCCATCCTCGGGCCGTGTGGCGTGTTTTAAAAAAAGGTCGGCGACGCTCACATTTAAACAATTAGGAGGATTCTTACGACTTCCCAGCATGCTTGAAGATGAAACACTTGCACAAGAATGGAACAAGCCCTTCTTGTGGAGCATTAAGAGTAATCTCAGCACACTTTTGATCAATAGTATTGATTTATAAAGGAATAAAAGTACCGGAGTTAGTGCCGGAGTTAAATCACTTAAATTTTCGCAGTAACGATTCTGAATCAGCACCAGATGGGAAAATCCTAACCCAACCAGGGAACAGAAAAGTTCACCGTCCCCAGAAGGAAGAGCATCTCCAATACCACTGTGACCTACAAGGCTCTAAAAATTAGGGTCACGGACACCTCTTCTGGCCGGCTGGCGCAGTGGGCAGTCGCTGATGATCCTCTGAAGCACCTGGAGTGGGCGCAAAGCCTTGAGGTCACAAAGTTTACCCCATTCTTATAAATAATGCGCCTCCTGCCTTAGCCGTATTGCTTACGTAGGAGCCATCTAACAGTCCCTGAAGATAGCATCTCCCTAAGAAAATAGTGCGCGAGTTCAAAATCTTTAAGATCTTGAATATAAAGATGAATTTTGGAAAGGGAAACGAATTTTTTTAAGCTGGTATTTTCTTATGATTCTTCATCAGGTGAAAGATTCTGTTTTATGCTGCATAGATCCACCAACCGTAAGCACCTTAGTGACCTATAAAACACTTCGAGGCAGGAAGAACACATGCTAGAGGCTGAGGGGTGGGCTGGAGGAGGTCCATCGGAACAGTCCCTGTCCTCTAAGAAAATTTGTCTTTTCATCTCACAGGAAGTTACCAACTCAGAGTATGACAAATAAGCGTGTACAGAGAAGAGTTTTATTAATTAGTTATATTCAATGGGTATCCTTGGCCTACCATCCAGAGACTTCAGAGAGGCACCTACCTTCTTCCACCACTGTTTCTCTGAAGGCAAGTTCCCAAATGGTGGATGTAAAATCAGACTGATAAAAATGATTTCTAAGAATCTCATCCTAAAAGATCATTCAGGAGCAGGGCCCAAGCCCATCCTAAACCAGCAGTAAAGATTTCTCAGGCAGAAAATAAAATACGGGCAGTAAGCCCAGAGGAACCAAGATGCCCCCTCCTTGGAGACCTGATCCCGTCTCCATTTGAGAAAACATTCAGCTTTCCCATAGACTTCATGTAATTTCAGCAAGCACTAAATCTATAAAAGAAGTAGATGGCTTTCTCATGATTTCCCAAGATAAGGAAAGCTTAGAACCTGAAGTTTCTAGTACCAGTTAGAAATTCAACTTGGCCAATGTGTTAGCTAAAAGCATTTTAAAGGTTGTTTTTCATTTAGACAAAAAGCTCAAGTGGCTTACAGTAGTGACTTCTTCCCACCTCATATTAGCAACTCAGAGGTTTTCACACATGGAAAAGTGAATGGGGATTTGATTTTAATCTCTTGGCTACTGTGAATTACTTTTAGTTTTCTAAAGCAGCACCTGAATAGAGAAATACTGGAGCGGCCCAACGACACCCTCCACATGGCCCCGTCATGCGTGTCAAGGTACATCTCATGACAAGCATACGTAAGAGCCACACAAATGAGCCTAGCTGGAAGAAGATGATGAAGGGGCCTGCTTAGCGACTGAACTTCGGGAACTCTATAAAGTAATGTGAGTGCCGTCTGTACAACATAGGCTATAAAATCTCACGTATTTCTTTTCCTCACCAGATTGCTCAGTGATGTGCTATAAACTGCAAAACCTCGATCCAGACTTTGTCTCTTTCCAATGAGCTCTTGTCATAATTGCAAGGCTGTATGTATGGAAAAGTCAGAAGTTTTACTCATAATAATAACTTTAATATGGTACAGTGAGCACATAAGAGGCTTTAGAAATTGTTCTAGTTTTCAAAAACTCATTACATCATTAAATTACTATTTAAAAAAAAAACTTCCTGTGGTTGATTTTTTTATTCCCATTACACAGATGAAAAAATGGAATCTGTTTGACAGATGTTAGTAAAAAGCAGTCTCTCTTGAACACAGAAGGGACTGTAAAATTTACATTCATAGTTGGGACTGAGCTTCCTAGATTGTTCTAAGGTGTCCATGCTGTAGAAACATTGTAACACTGTAAGAAATTGCTTTGATTGGTCAGTGTAAGAAAATTCGTGGTGCATTAATAATCCCATTTTCAAAAGTGAAGAAGCTTTTCAAGCCAGAACATCGATGATCGTAAAATGTCCCTCGATGATACACTCACACACAACAGGCCAAGTCACCTTGAAGTAGAATGTGTGCTTTATCACTTACAACAGACCTGTGACAGTTAAGATGGCGAAGGTTCTGTACCACTTGATCTGTCTCATGTTGCTTTGATGGTGTCTTTGCTCTTGCTATTTGTCCTAGCTTTGTTTCTGCTTTTAAAATGAAAAAATAAATAAATAAGAGAAGGATTCACAGTCCTGAGAGTTTTGACTCCTCTGTTCCTACTTTGTTTTTGTTAAGCTTTTTGAAAGGGGCTTGAGAAATAAAGTAAAGTCAGTATCATTTTTCTGGAATGTGTCTGATTTCAATCAATTCATTTTAAGTAGTCCCTAATATCTGTTTAAAAAGTTTAAGTCATCATTAATATTCATAGAAAAGGCTCCATTACCTAGTTGCAAAGGTATTTTGTGCTTTAGAGTTATTACAATTACCTGTTTAGAATTTGAGATTTAAGTTAAATATAACAATGTTTCAGTTAAAAATTGTGTTTTTTTTTCTGGCCAGCTATCTGCCAAATCTTGTCAAGGAAGTATCATTTTCTCTTTAGAATGAAATCAACTTTATGGAGACCACCCACTGGGGGTCCACCTTCTGTCTCTCTCTTGAATAGAAGCTTTCTTTCCCTCAATAAATATGTTCTGCTCTTTAAAGAAAAAAAAAAATCAACTTGAAGAAACATTTTCTATCTTGAGAAACTTAATGAAGTTTTTGAATAAACATTACAGTAAGTAGTATATAGCACTGAGTTATATTTTCTTTAAACATGTACACTTTAAAATTTGGGAGTTTTTATCGTTAGTGCAGTGTCTACAGGGTCCCTCTCATGGTGGAACACTACAGACTCCTGGTGATCCCCCTGTTTTCAGCCTTCCAATCACTGGGCTTACAGGTCAGTGCCACCATGGCCAGTATCCGTCTCAGTGTGTCCCAGGGTGGGGCTGGCCCAGCACACCCAAGATCAAACCCCGGTTCTTAAACTTGTCCAAGCAGGTGTTTATACCTTAAAATCTGAAACAACTTTTTACATCACAGAGAGCGGTCCAAGGTCCCTGAGGAGATTGTGGCTTTTATATCTTCATAACATCTGTTGCGGCATTATGAAGCTGCTCGTTACAAAACAGGAAAACACACATCTTAGTAAAGTACAAAACCCAATTGTCTGCTTGCTCAAAAATGAAGACAAAGGGGCTGGGTAGATAGTTCCATGGCACAAGTGCCTGCCTGGCAAGTGCAAGGTCATGAGTTTGAATCCTGGTCCTGCAAAAAAAAAAAAAAAGAATTCTACCCCTTTATTTCACCGGGTGTAGTGGCACACACCTGTAATCCCAGCACTCAGGAGGCTGAGGCAGGAGGATCAGTGTGAGTTCAAGACCACAGCTATAAAAGTGAGCTCAAGGCCAGCCTGAACTGCATAACAAGACCCTGTCTCAGAAAGACAAAAAAAAAAAAAAAAAGCATTTTTTTATAACAAATCTCATAATCTCCCATGTAGTTCAGGCTGTGGACTTTACAAAGTTTGCAAAATTGTCTTCCTTGTAACATTTTAAGTATAGCTGACATTATTAGTCATGATGGGCTAGGACAGTTTGTACTCAGGGATTTTTTTTCTTACCTTTTATTTTATGATTTTTTTTTCAAAAGACCTCAAGTTCTTATTCTAGGCTAACTTAAAAGACGTGAAATAGTGCACTTCTTTGTATTTTTATACCACAGTATCCTAAAACCAAGGAAACTCCTTTGATTCTTTGCCAAACTGCTCTAAGTCCATCTGCTCAGTCTCAACTTTGCATAATTGCATTTTAACAGTAAGTAACTGTAACTCTAATAGGGAAACTTGCTTCATGACTGAAACACTTTTCACTGTCATCAAAAAAGAAGACATGCAAAAGGCCTGGGGAAGGAATCGCCATGCCCAGAGGCCCGGGTTCTGCCAACTCCTTAGTCACTGAATCGCCCTTCCCAGGGAGATTTTATACTGAATCCTCTAAATTAAAAAAATGTTTCTTATATTCACTTACAATAAAACAATGGAGTTAATCCAGGAGCAAGCGCAATCCAGTGGAACTTTCTGTGCTTTGATCACAGACGGACTAATCTGGGAACAGGTCCTGACTTTCTCCCAATATGCGTAATACCTTCTTTCTGCCAGTGAAATCAATTCTCACTGCCTGTGGAGTGCCTGCAGTTCATGCTACGAATACTGCGCCAGCATTGTCCTCAACAGCGGAAAATCAAGTCGATATAATCATACATATTTTCCTTAAGTGATGAAAGAAAATGAGTGGAAAAACATTTGTGGCTCAAATTTATAGATGAAGCTAAAGTAGCACAATTATTAGACATACAAAATACTTCCTAACAATGCCTTTCAATCGCATGGAAAATTCTCCCCATCTCTCTTAGACAGCGTCTGCTGATTAAACTTCCACACTGCAAAAACGGCGTGCAGTAGTCTGTTACTGCATTCTCTGAATCATTTGTTTCTTCACTACATACTAATGTGGATTCAAAGTCCAAGTGCGTAAAACTAGCAGAGCTAGTGCAGCTTTTATCAGTTGGATACAAGTGGTAGGAGCCTCTAGATAACTGGCATGTTTTCATTTTTAAAATTTTAATGACTATTTTCTTCTTTTTTGCTGTTTTGTTTTGTTTTTTGGTATTTATTTATTTACTTACTTACTTACTTATTTATTTATTTATTTATTTATTTATTTATTTATTTGAACTGAACATTGAACTCAGGACCTGGCACTTCTGATCTATCTCCCTGACCCTATTTCCTTCTTTAATGAAGAAATATAAACGTTGAATGTATTGACACTGTGTCTAGTTACACTGACACGTACCTGGCATGTATAAATATCCATCTTTTTTAACAGTGTGGTAAACTTCCCACCGGATCGTCGTGGTTGAATTCCGCATTTTTCTAACCTGACTCACTAAGGTCTATTTCGCCCCTGACGCGCTGCAGTTGGTGCCTGAGGTGTGACCGGTGCAGGAGGCAATGCTGCAGTTAAATGAGCATGGAGGGCTTTTTCTTTCCTTTGCTTCTTTTTGTCCTTTCCATTTTTAATATGTCTCCATAGCTGACCCAAGTCCAGGATGTTTCTTACCTACCATTTTCTCTGGCCTCCACTCCACACCAGATAAACACTGAAAAGACATTAGGTGACAAAAGTGGAGGAACATTTTAGGAGTGCTGCTCATCTATTTTTTAGCCTTGTTCTAAATAATCTTGAAGCCACCAAAAACAGATGAAAACCTGTCTTAAAGTTTTCCACATGACATTTCAAAATGTTCTTATGTAGGCTATTTACTACTCATGGGAAAAGTTTTTGTTTTGTCTAACCTAACTTTGTAGCAGACTTTCCATTTCATTATCTCTACAAGGCAAAGGGATAATAAATGGACTCTTGAACAGAAAAAGAGAGCATACTGGCTACAAACCAGAGCTGCTCTTCTTCCTCTTCCTCTTCCTCTTCCTCTTCCTCTTCCTCTTCTTCTTCTTCTTCTTCTTCTTCTTAATATCAGAGATTGAACTCATGACCTTGCACTTGCCATGCAGGCACTTAGACTACTGAGCTATGTCCCTGGCCCCTATGGAGTCAGATTGGGAGGGCAGATGTGCATTCTGATCTTTGTTCTACTGTTTAAAATATGATCTTAGGGAGAAGCCGCGGTGCTATGCTAGAGCCACGCGGCCGGGAGTGAGCACAGTGAGGTTGGCCAGAGCTCAGCCATGGCCCGTGGTCCCAAGAACCATCTGAGGTGAGCAGCAGCTCCGAAGCAATGGAAGCTGGATCAATGGACTGGTGTGCTCCTCGTCCATCCTACAGTGCCCGTAAGTTGAGAGAATGCATGCCTCTCCTCACTTTCCTAAGGAACAGACTCCCGCATGCTCTGACAGGAGGGGAAGGAAAGACGATCTGTATACAGCGCTTCTTCATTAGGATTGATGGCAAAGTCCGAACTGATACAACCTCTCCTGCTGGCTTTGTGAATGTCATCAGCACTGACAAGACAGGAGAGTACTTCCGGCTGATCTGCGACACCAAAGGTTGCCTTGCTGTTCATGGGATTACACCCAAGGAAGCCAAGCACAAGCTGTGCAAAGTGAGGAAGGTCTTTGTGGTCACAAAAAGGATCCCTCATCTGGTCATCCACAGTGCTCACACCATTCGCTGCCCTGAACCCCTCATCGAGGTCAACGACACCATCCAGATTGATTTGACGTCCGGCAAGGTCACCAATTTCATCACGTTCGACACTGGGAACCTGTGTACGGTAGCCAGAGGTGCTGACTCGGGAAGACCTGGAATGGCCACCAACAGGGGGAAGCCCCCGGGCTCTTTTGGTGGGGTTCACGTGAGAGAGGCCAGCAGTAGCAGCTTTGCTGCCTGGCTCTCCAATATCTTCCTCATCCACAAAGGCAGCAAGCTGTGGATTTCTCTTCCACAAGGAAAAGGAATCCAGCCAGACAGAGCAGTGGGTGAAATGGTCTCTAATGACGTGTTACAGAGGTCTCTGTTTAATTAAAGATAATAGAGCATGATTTGAAAAATAAAAAATATGTAATATAATATAATATTATAATATGATCTTAGGAATTGCTTCATCATGAGAAGCACAGCAGACTAATGCTTCTGCTTTGGCAAGCTTAGACAAGGGCATGGACCATGGTTTGATCCCATGTACCACATATCATGCCAGCCCCCACCCCTAGGGTAGGCTGAGCTGGCCGCACACACACACACACACACACACACACACACACATACACACACACACAAAACACTAAATTTAAGTTCAAAATGGTTCATCCATAATATAAGATGATAAAGTTTCCCTAGCATTTTTGCATTGCCTTAAAGCGCTTGGGGCAAACATTTTAAATGGTTTCCAAACTGAGGGCTCCTGCAATGTTCTCATGAGTCTCCACACTGACGCACTGGGACCAATGTCATTTTCTTCTACAAGGAAGTTGGCAGATTTTTTTCAGCCTTTCATAGTTAATTTGGACCACATGAGTGGTTCTGGCTAATCAACAGAGGCAAACGATCTCATATCCAGCCCTTAGATTCCTTCTACAAACCCCCTCTAATAACTCAGGCTGCTCACTCAGTCGTTAGACAGCCAAATCCTATAGAAAAAGTTGAATCAAAGATAGAATAAATGTGTCCTAGAAAAATACACGTACACAGAACAGTAAGACTATCTCAATGTCTTAAGTGCTTTGGGCTTTTGAGTTGTAAATAAATACATTGCAACATGTTTAGTTACTGAAGATCTATCATTCTTTGTTTTAGGAGTTAACCTGTCCCAATAAATATAATCAGTTACTGTAAATATTGCCTAACGTTAGAACTATAGTAGTGCATTTCTTCACAGACTATTAAACTATGGTTAATATGATAGAAATTAAATTATGACACCTACTTTTAGGAACAATTGCCCCAGCACTGCCGTACGCTTTCAGAGTGGCCATGGCAGTTAAGTTTATTTCATCGGCATGGGGCTGCCTGGAGGATCAGTAGGCGCATTCTGGGCCAGGAGCGTGGGCACAGCTGCATATGGGGGCTCTGCCTCCTTCGCTCTGGTTCTGTTCCTCTCTTCTACTTCCTGCTGCTGTGAGCTGAGCATTCCCACCTCACCACATCCTCCTGCGTCAAACCTCTTCCCTGGGAATGCTGGCGGCTGCTAACTTAAACTTTCTATCCTCAAACTACGGATGTCACTGGGTCTCAGGGCTGAGAAACCAGAGGAAGATACTGACAATCTCGTCTGCTTATCAGAAAACATATAAGCATAGCAGCATTATTAGCCCTCTACTGCAGAGACGTAGAAGCTGGAACTGATGAGAAACCAAGACTGTCGCAGCGGATGGCTGAGATGCCTTCTCGCTGAGCCTGCAGCAGCCCCAGCCTAAGCGGCAGCATTTTACAGCGGTGTTTCTTCGCATTTTCATGATCACTCCCCGAAGGAGCTGCTGTGCTCCGCTGTGTCTCCTTGGAGCTCACACGTTGAAATACCCATTCCAGGTGCAGATAGGAGGTGAAGCCTTCGGTAGGTGGTTGGGTCATGAAGATGGGTTCCTAACCGTCGGGAGCACCGAGGCACAGGCTGCGACATCGACCGGCTGGTGACACAGGAGCGAAGCACTGCCTAGGAGCCACACCAAGCCTCACCACACCATCTGCTCAGCACTTCCTTTTGTGTTTTCCTTTTCTTTTCTCTGCACTGAAGATTGAATGCACACCCATCACACTGAGCTCCACTCCTAGCCCTTTTGTATTTTTTGTTTCGGTGCAGGATCTGCGTAAGCCCCTGCATTGTCCAGCCTGGACATGAATGTGGAACCCTCTTGTCCTCTTGTTTCAGCGTGCTAGGCTCTGCAGAGATTACAGGTTTCCACCAACAGACTAATCCGCCAGTATTTTTAAAAGACTTTCTAGCCCCCAAAACTGTGAAGGACAACATCTCTGAATGTATGAATAGGTAAAGGTTTTCTATGCCTTTCGAATCATTTTCCTATCGCCTCCAAAGACAATGACTTCTGTAAATACAAACAATTCTCACATCTCAAGCCACGAAGGTTTTTTCCTGTTACATATGAATGAGCTGGGAGTTCCTAAACTCCATCATCTCATTCCAGAGTCTAGGCTGAGGACACACTCAGCGGTGGGCACATTTTCTGTCAGGACACAAATGATTTTCAGAGCAAAGCAAAGCAAAATGAGGACTCACCTACCATCTCCCCCACCCAAACAAGGAGAGAAAGCAGGTGGTTCTTGCTGCTGCTTTTACTACGTGACTTAGCTACTTTCTACAGAGTTCTTTGACTATAGAAGGGGTTACATACTGTCACCCTGACAATATAGATTAATGTAGGCTATAGAGAAAGGACTGACCACCAGATGTTTGTGTATTGAGTTGAGTAGCAACTTCCAAATTCAAGTATACTTAGAAATTCCGAGTGTGTTTAGAAATAGGGCTCTTGGACATACAGTCAAGCTATGTTCATACTGGAGTACAGGAAGCCTGAGTTGAATGACTATTGTTCTTAGAAGTGAGAAATTTGCTTAGAGAAACAGAAACTTTGGAGAAGACCATTATATGAAGATGACGATGGAGATTAGAAATTCAGGGCTGCAGCCCTACGGAATGCTGGGGACTGCCGGACTCTGGATAGGACCAGAAAGATATATTTCTCGATAGCTTCCTGGGGAAGTATGACCCTGCTGACAGTGAGTTTGGACTCCTAGTCTCTAGAATTGTGAAAAAACTAAATTAGCCTTTCTTGAAGACACTAAACTTGTGAGTTAGTGTAGCTAGAAAACAACAATACTATCTAGGAAGCACCAGATCCTGAGTTTGATCCCTGATACCAGAAATATTAACTGAAAGAAAAACTAGCTTAAAAGGTTTAGATTAAAAGTCCATTAGTGGGGCTGGGGAGATAGCTTAGTAGAATAAGTGCATGCCTGGCCAGCACAAGGGCCAGAGTTCAATCCCCAGTTCTGAAAAAAAAAAAAATTGTTAAAGGTCCATTAGAAAGGGCCAGCCAGATAGCTCAGTGGACTAAAGCGCCTGCTTAGGCAGATGCAGGGTTTGGAGTCTCGATCCCTGGGTGCTGTGCCGGCCCCGTTCCCAGGGACATGCTGACGGCAACTGAGACTGGACATGATGGTGCACACCTGTAATTCCAGCACTTGGGCAGCTGAACTGAAAACAGGAGAATCACTGCAAGTCTGATCTTTGTACTGAGACCCTATAGATCTTGTAGACCTTACATTAAAAAAGGAAAAAAAATGTCCATTACAGAATTTCAGAACTAAATATTTTTAAGATCATTCACTATTATTATCTTGTTCTGTATTTTAAGGGTAGCAGTCCAATTGAAATAGACAACTTATTAATTACTCTTTTAAAACTTTATTGATTTATTCAAGATAAACTTTCGTGATTTGTATATTATCTTTTGTTAACAGTCCTTGCAATTGAGAGTAGTTCGTAATTATAATTTAATGTTGTATATTTACATTTTTTGATCTTTGTATAATTATGATGTGAAAGTTCTAAAGTAATTCTATGTTATAACAATATTCAAAGAAATAGTATGCAGCTATATGTCTCTATGTGTAAACATGAAATGAAAACATGCAGTCTTGGTTTTGCTGGTGTCTTTACTGAATGACTGGAGCAAGATAAGAAAGGTTGTCAGAGTGCACTGTAAGTTACCGCCTATGGCAGCAAGTGAAGGACTTAATTTACCTGCTCTGTTGACTTCTGTAAGGCAGCGCTAGATGAGAGGATGAGGCTGTGATGCTTCTGCTCCTCCCTGTGTGTTTGTTTTACCAGTTTTTAGGCCAACTTTGTAGTATGCAACGATTGCCTTCATTGTCGGGTACTTGGGCATGCGCAGTACCTTTCCCCTTCCTCCCACCTCCTTTTATTGTGCAAGCATTGGATTCATTTTTTATCTCCTAAGACCTGAGAAATTAATTATCAGATGATTATGTAGAGAGATTGAAAATAAAAATATAGGTTCAAAAGCATGAAACACACAAGGCAGTTATATTAGGTCAAGATACAATTTTAGGTACAATGTCATTGCTGGTTTATAATAATTTATTTTTCTCTCTTCCATTCTTTGCCTTTTGGCTGTTGACTCGATGGCGATGGTGGTGATAGTGGTAAAGACAAATTTTAAACGCATCAGTAAATTAAAACACTGAGATCGTGACGGGAGAAATGTCCCCTTGTGGGTAACGTGAAGCCTTGTTCCTTACCAGCTACCATTTAGAAAATAAAAGTTGCACAAATTAATTATTTATATCACTTGGGACCTACTCTATTATAAAACATCCAGCTAAAAGCAGCAATAAGGAAAGTGTGTCTCAAAAAGGAAAACGAAGTGGAGATTCATGTGGGCATCTTTGTAAGTGCTCCAGGGATCCTTAGGTGTAAATGCCCAAGAGCCAAGACTGTAAGACTTTCCATTATCACCCTGCTTGCCCATTCTGGGTCCCCTCAGCACAAATGGTACCACCCAGGAGGCTTTTCCTAAGAGAGTTGTAAAGATTCTCTGAGGTGGTTTGCATTTCAAAAGAAATTCGCATACATCATGACTCTTTTGTCTAACCTTATGTCACCCCTTTCTTGTTCCTTTGGCAATGGTTTATCTAGTCTTTTAGAAACTTTTGTTAAGGAAATGTTAACTGAATTTCCAAGTCACTATAGAATATTACACTTGCTCTTGCCCTTATAAATAAATTTATATTTCCATTTGTTACAGCCAAGAAACTGGAAAGTTTCCACAGACTTAATTATTGGTATCGCTTGGGACATACTCTATTATATCTTGTTTGGAGGCGTCAACGCGGTAATAGAACTCTTAAGAAAACGAAAAGGACCCTCAGCTGATGGGAGGTTTAGGCAGCCATTAAGCAAGACAGGACCAAAATAGTAAGGGAGAACCGGACTGCAAATGACATTGGCTGGCCTTAAATGTCTGATAACAATTATTAAAGGAAATAACTTTTCCATTATTATGAAATGTTTTGTGTTGGAAGCTTACAGCTACTTCCTTTCGATTCAACTACCACACGTTCCAAGGGAAGGGCCTGGCTGCCAGTCTCCTGTACTCCTGTCTCTTAAAGCAGGCGACTAAGTTAATTTACTGCTAAAGGACAGACTTTTCATTCTGAAAAAGTCGAAAACAAAACAAGGAAAGGTCAAGCTGGTGGTCGTTTTACTAATATTTCAACGTCTTCACTTGACGGCACTCCTGAATTCCAAGAGGTCTTTTCTCCCGGCAACGTGGTCTTAACTCACTAGTTCAAAAGAAATGAACAGATTTGGGAGACAAAATAAATATATGCTAAGACGTTTCAAAAGAGTAATTAAAAATGTGTATGATCAAAGCAAAATTTAAATTTATTTTTCTCCTGACTTGTTTCATTGTTGTTCTAAGTACAGTCCAGAGCTACTGGTATGCCTGGCTTCTAAATCTCCAACTTCTAGTAAGGACTTAGAAGTTTAAACCAAGAGTAGTAAGTCACAGTTAGAAACTTAGAAGATATCTGTATTGCTCTGGGTGTGGAATTTGGAGACCTTAACTCTTAGTTATTTCCCTCCAATACAGCTGAGTCTATAAATCCCTGCTGCTAATTTTTACTGTGGACATTCCTCTGTCTCTAAACATGAGGCCAGAATATTGAATATATCTTGTGCATGTTCATGATGATGGAATGAAATTCCATTTCTGGAGCTGAACGCGCTCTGTTCTCCCCATTCCGCTCAATGAGCAACGCGTGCTGCAGGTGACTTCCTCCCGCTACAGCGCTAACAGGTAGTCGCTACGTGCATTTCCGAGGCACCGTGTGAAGGCACAGCACATGGAGCTGGCGAGCGCTGACAAAGGCAGGCGAAGGAACTCTCCTTCTCCTTGTCCCTTCCCTTTGTTTTGCACCTTCACATGTCTCTCTTCTCGCTCCCCCTAAGTCACATAGCAGGAGAATGAGGGCCATGGTCACCCTATGGCACTGTAGAATGCTGAATGTATGCCTTCTGTCTGTAGCAGAAAGACAAATACATATTTTTTATGGGTGAAAACTACAAGTATGGATCCGAATGCAGAGATAGGAAAGGTAAGCGCGAAGGAACAGGTGGGGGCTGGACAACATGGACCAAAACACGGTTACTGCGTGCCTGCAGGACAGCGGGGCTGGGGTCAGACTTGTCTCTGCTCTGAGCCTAATACTGAGGGTAAAGAACAGGTGTGACTTAGGAGCCTTCTTCCACCGGACCCACCTGAGACGTTTCTGGGGCCATCGCTGGATCTACAGTGCTTTGCCAACGTTTCTCTCTACCTAAATACGGACTTCTAACTTGGTAATGAAATACAATACTAAACCAATGTGTAAAGCTGCAATTTCAAGGGAATGCTATGGAACAGTGTGCGATAGCTAAATAACTGCATGTCATTGTTTGTGTTCTTTCAAAGTAAACCTGGTCATCTGTGCATACATTGGCCATGATGGGCATGGTGTCCATAGAACCTGAATTGTTAGGCTCACATAAAATGCCATACTGACACCATAATTTCTATTTCAGACAGTTAAATAAGTTTGCTATTGTTGCTATGAGGTGCACTCTAGGCATTTACTTTTCTAAAGCATGGGTGTGAGATTTTATTGGGCTATATTGTATTTATTATATAATGGAAGTATAGTCAGAGACTTAGAAAAAAGACGGTTCTGAGTATATTGAGGACAGACTAACAGATTCAGCTAAGTCAGAGTGGTGAAGAGCAAAGAGACCTCAACTGGAAAGCTCTCTGGGAAGTTTATGTTCTCTAAAATCAAAGAGTGGATTATAAGAACAGCAGAGATTAAGAGCAAAATATATTCACTGAGGGAAAGAAGGCTTCTGTTTGCAAGAGGGACAGAAGGGGACCCGGGTGGCTTGCCCAGGAACGTGTCTTTTTAAAGGATTTGTGGACAGCAAAAGCACTAGGTGAGGCAGGTGCCAGGTAGGAAATGTGCGAGCTCACTACGTGGAGAGAGCTAGCACATTTCCAAAAGATTACAGGTAGATGGCACGGCAAGACTGACTCCATCAGGATGGGATGGGTAAGCGAGTCTCAGAGCAAGTAGGACCCGTCAGGGCCACGTCCTGCAGGGGATTGGGGCAGGCTAAGCCTGGACTTTTTCAAGGTGATAGAGACATATTTAGAACATCAGGCCCTGAAGGCTATCCCTAGGGAGGGAGGTGCCTGCATTTATTTAATCTTTTAGATTAAAAGGAGAGAAGTCCAGCCCACAGAGGGAGGTGGCCTCTCTCCCACAGGAGCAAGGCATCTTGTCTTCCATACAGGCTCTGTGGAGGGCTCAGCCCTACCCGACGGCTGTAATGTCTCTGTGTAACTCAACTGCTGAGGCCAAACTTTTACATGAGAATTTCATCACTTGAGATTGTTATATTTGAAAGAAACATTATAAAAAGTATTCTGTATCAATAAAGATATAACATGTTTCTTTTCGTAGTTTTCACTAAAGATTTCTGTTCTTTTGTTAGTGTTTCTAGTTCTGCAACTAAACGCACTCAAATGGCTGGCATAGGAATTGTTATGGAAGTTACTCTACAATTGTCTATATACTCTTTTCTCATTTTATTTCACTTTATTTTGGTATTGTTTGTATCACACTAGAATTGAAGTGACTCTTGAGAGCTAGCATATACCCATGACATTTTGGTCATTCTTACTCTATTACTTCCTTTCATGTAGTTAGACTTCTCTCTTTTTTTTTTTTTTTATTTTGCCGCACCCCAGGCCAACCTCTGTGCTGGAAGCTTACTTGCTGGGATGGTCCAAATATTTACATGGCGCCTATGAATGCAGTTTCTGTGCCATTCAAACAGTGGTTCCTGAGGTTGACAATGTACAGTTATCATTAAAATATGGAATCATTTGAGTAAAGGTTCTGAGTCTCATACCCTGTTCTCTCGCCAACATGTGTAGTGGGAAGCCTCATTGCAATCTTTTCCATTGTAGTTTTTATTGGTATATGTGTGCAGGACACCACGATGGCGTGCGTGGTGGGGAGCTCCCACCTGAACGCAACACATCCTAGCTCTCCGTGTGTCCCCCCCAAGTCCCTGCCTCCTATGCTTCAGTCCTCCCTCCTGCCATTTGCAAAAGAGCTGTCCTCCAGTCCTGATGGATCACATTTTCAGAACTTGTTTAGACTTTTATGAGTTTGATTTTCTCGTCTACTATTTAATTTACTTCATAGTAATTTTATGGAGAAGAAAAGTGTTTTGAACAGAGGTTAGTGTTCAAGCCCGTTCTAAATCAACAAATATTGCCTGCGTGATTCCACTGCGCAAGAGTCTGAGAGCAGTCAAATCGCATAGGCAAAAAGAAGAACTGAAGGCTCCAGAGCCCAGGAGGAAGGCAGAGGGAGATTTAATGTTTAAGAAGTCACAAGTTACAGTTTTGGAGGATAAAATGCATTCTGGCGATGAACAGGAGTGATGGCTGTACAACAATGTGGAAGTATTTAGTAACACAGAAATGTAATTGTGTCATGTGTTCACAGCATTGTTAAAACTATTTGCCACATTGTTCATTATTACATATTTTAAATATTAGAAAGCATAAAGAAAAGATTAAGATCTATGTCTCACCAATAAAGAAATATTCTTTCATCCTATAACAACTATTCTCTGTGCATTACTTTATAACTGCCTGCCTATTTTCAACATTATTCTGTATGCTGCTTTTTCCTATTATTTATTAAAAAATAAGACTTTCTTAGATTTGGGTTTTTTACTTTTATTTATTCATTTTTTAATGTATTTTGTGCAGGGTCCCTACCCAGCCTGGACTCATAGTGATCCTCCTGCTTTCAGCCTCCTCAGCGGTAGGATTGTAGGCATGCACCACCACACCCCAACTCTGTGGCTGGCTCAGCCCGCCCAGGGGCAGGACCTGTGTGGCATGTGGTGCCAGGGATCAAGCCCAGTTCCTGCTCTTGCCTAAGCAGGCCCATCGTCCACTGAGCTATCTTGCTGGCCCTAACACTTTCTTATACCAGTGGACTTAAGAATAGTATTTTCCACAGTTTGTGACATTATATATTGCTGATGTACCACACATTATTTGGACAGTTCTGTGAATTCCAAGTTATTCATTGCTTATTTATATTGGAAACAATGAATAATCTTATAGTGTGAATATGTTATTCCGTGAGCCACTGAGAAAAATTTAATTACCTTGTTAGGATTTCAGTATTTGCTTCAAGAGAGTGACTTAATAATTCAAATGATATTTTTGAGGCTTTAAATGCACTGCAAATAATGTTTTTGAGAAAAAAAATGCAAAACATTTATGCCCTCAGCAACAGTAGGAGTACTTTCCACTTTTGCTTTTCTACTACAAATGTTGGCCCCACCCAGACATTTGATAACTTGCTTAGTGCACAGTTTTTCCTTTCTTGTTTGTGGCCTCAGGCTTATATTTAATCGTAAGATCAAGATGTGTTTTCCATTTTAGTGTATGGTGAGCTGATTGCATAAATTATTCTTCCCCCAAACCTACTGAGTTTTAATTTGCTAAGTGACCCTTCCTGTTGTTCATATCTACAATAACGGAATCCCTTAAGTCCCAAATGTTCAAACCTCTTTGAATTTCATGATCCCAAGCAGCCGTGGGGCCTGGCCAAACGTCTTCCTCATTACGGCTCCCTGGAGCTTGCTGGAGATTCTTGAGCCGGTCATCAAGTCCCTGTTGCTGCTATTGCCGCCACCCAGCCGGTTAGCTGTAGGTGGCAGAGGGAGGTTGAACTCCTCATCAATCTCCATCCAGAGTCAACGTGTTAAACTCAAGAAGCAATGGGAAAGGGTATTTTATGGGAACCAACTGGTGTTTTTAGGCTTCTCTTTCTAGGTTTTCCACAGGAAGAAATGGTTTCAGATTTCTAAATTATGAACACATGATTTAGCAAATGAAAGGGTCACTTTAAATATGTTTAAAGTGAAAGTGATAAAATTCTAGGAAGCTAGAATCTGTTGGCTTGGGCATTTCTGGCTCTAGTTTCACTTTCTCCTTGCAAAGTTTTCCTTCTACTCTTTACTTTGACTTCCTCCTCTGTTTGCTGAAAGCCTCCTCTAATGATAAAGAATCTATTGATGTCTTCAGGTCCCTGCAGAACTGTCTCTGCTTTTTGATGCTTATTTTGGAAAGATTTCTTTACTGACTCACCCAATGCAAGAAGGGACGAGGCTGGATCAGAGACCGGCAAGGCTGTTGTTTCCTGGTTCCTTGGGTCTGTGAAGCCCTAACAACATAACTGTGAGGGTAGCCATATTACCTTTGTATCCTATTACTTTACTACAGAATCGCTGTATTTAATTCATACATAGTAGTAGTAAGATTTGTTGAAAATATTTTTAAACTGTCACAATAATTTTCCTTATCATAGAAACCATGTACATGTCAACTTTATTACATGAAGACAATATTGCATAATATTGTGCTGCACGTTTTATAATAGTATATTGCATAAGACATATTGGGGTTCAGCATTTTCTTTATAGAAATAAATATGAGAGGATAGAAGATTCAGCCTTGTGGCTATAGAAATTTTAATTACTAGTTATAGTATAGCCCAACAAAACATGAGAAAATTGTCTGCAAAGTGCAGTGAAACACGAAATCTATGTAGTAATGAAGTGTAAGAATATAAATGCGATGAGAACCTGCATGAGCTTGTGTTTCCCCATGAAAGTCTCAGTTTTCCCTTGTTTTCTTTTCTAAGTAATGGCTTATATAGGACGCCTTGAATGTATGGAATGAAACAAGACATGGTCTTGATTTTCTCAGTTTGTCTTGGTTAAAGCAACTCCTGCGTACTTTTCCTGGCCTGGTTCTTTATGATGAGTCCAAAAGAAAGCCAGCTTCAATAGACCACAGATACACTTCAATTTCTTGGGTCCTGATAACCATCAGATGCTGTCTCCTGTGGGGTAAAATAATCTCATAAGTCACCCTTGCTTCCTCCATCTGTTTATCTTCCTTTGACTGGACAGGGTTTTTGTTGTGGTGGTGGTTGCTCTGGTTGCTTGGCTTTGAACTCATCTGCTTTGCATTTGAAAGACAGAACGTCTTAGAGACGGCCGTTCCCTTCCCAATTAACACTCTGGAAAATTAGACACCGAGTCCGAGGCAACATTCTCGCATTCTAATAGTCTTCTGCTGTTTTTTAGCCAAATATATTTTCATTTTAGTATAAATTCCCAGGAAAAACTACCAAACGGTATGAACAAGTGTTACAATGACTGTACCTTGCACATACATTATGATATAGTTTGGCAAAGAAGGATGCCTCAAGGTGCAAAGGTCGGTGGAAGCCAAAAAGATCCATGCAGCTTTTATCTAACAATGATTTCCGAGAACTGTAACAAATAAATTTTAGTTCACAAAGAAGCATATTTGGAAATGTACCTTTCCTACTTTCATGCACGTGGGGGTCGAACTTCTGCTCTGGACAAGACTGCCTTCCCACAGAAGAAATGATCTGGACAAGTGCACAGAGGCTCAGGGCAAGAGGACAGGCTGGAGATCCAGGGAGGGGAAAAGGGAGGCCGCCTGACAGGGTGGCCCTCGGAATGCCCTGTTCCGTGAAACTGTTGCCTCTTGTGTAGAATGGGGATATCACGGAGTTATTACAGAGCTAGTGAAAGGATTAAAAATTGCGTTAGATTCGAGCGGTTCTCAATCTGTGGGTCGCAACCCCGGCGGGGGTCGAACGACCAAAACTCAGGGGTCGCCTAAAGCCATTCCGAATCATAACTGTAGCAAAATTACAGTTCTGAAGTAGCCACCAAAATAATTTTTTGGTTTGGGGTCACCACAATGTGAGGAGCTGTATTGCGGGGTCACAGCATTAGAAAGGTTGGGAGCCACTGGCAGCAACATGAAAATGTTTTTGTAGCATAAAAAGTTTAAATTTGGCCCCTGTGCGCTAGCACAGATTTCTGCACACACTCAGCCCACTGTAACAGCAGGACTTCGGAAAAGCAGAAGGAGAGCCAAAACCCTGCACGTTACATAGTACGGAATGGCATTTTGTCACACGGCTAGTTAGTGAGGGACAAAGCTTATAATACACGGGTCCAACTTCACAGTGTACTGCTATGTTGAGCTGATGTGGAAAAGTCACCAACACATGGTTTTCAGTTTCCTGTTACATGAGGGTCATGGATGGCTCTGAAGTTTTCGAGTTGTGGGCCATGGGCAGGAAGAGGCTGTGGTGAAGGAGAAGGCCCACAGGCTCAGTTTGGATAGCTCCTCTGCAAGTCGGATCAGATGTATTTTAGAAGTATTTCTACACATTGGGTTTCTTATAAGAAAAACGCTGATAAAGATAGCTTCATAATAATAATGGTCCCGTAATGTTTCGTTCCTCCAACTCTAGAAGGCATTGATTTTTATGGTTCCACCCAACATCCACGTCATTAAATGTCATGCAAGAATATAATTTGCATAGAACTGCCTTGATTATGGAGAGTTATAGGTTCAATACTTCTTAACATCAGTGACCTTTTGGTAAACTTGCCAAAGAGACAGAGTAAAAATGCTCCCTTAAAACATCAAAAGTAAGAAAAACTGTCATCGCCAATACTATCTTCTGTTTCTTTGTCTCCCCTCAATCCTATGCGTGGACGCAATGGCCCTTTTATTACAAATGGCTCACACTATGTAGAAGTGACACCACTAATAACAACCCCTAAGTGACATTAATCATGTTTAAAGAAAGGAGAGTTCGCTTTAGTAAAACATTAGCTAACTCTTGTTAAATTGATTTTGGCCTTCTTGGTTAATTGATTTTAAACACCATTTCCTCACAGCTTTTATGATGAGCTGCTCTGGAGGGAAATGACAAGATTTCTCCTGAAACCTCTGCTAGAATTGATGTCTCCTTTTTATCTTAAGTGAATACTTTCTTTTTTCAGAAAACTTTTGAAAAGTTGAGCAGTTATAATGTAGAAACAGTGTTAAACAGAAAACAAATATATATTTTTTTAAAGATAAGTGCACTGGAATTGATGATGAAGCTATGATAATCTGCCATGTTTAAATAATGCAAACAGGACAATACTAATGAGATGTGTGAGCAAGCGAAAGGGTTATCATGGAACAAAAGCCTAGGGGGGCAAGAATGCCAGTGCTGAATAGAGACCTGTGTGTTCATTGGTTCCGGCTTCTTTTCTCTCTCCTCAAAGCACCAACAACCACCATCAACTCCCAACTCTTTTGCCTGTCTCCAATAATAAAGCAAAACTTAGGTGGTCTTTTGGCCACCCCAAAGCCGCAGATGTCCTGATTGTTCACTCTTCACCAATGTGGGTCTTTTGGGGAATAGTTGAAGAGACATTTAGTTCCTGGCATTTAGTTCAACAGACAGTGCTGCAGTGCAGACAGAAAAGCAAGAGGCTGATGTGGAGAGCTTCCAGGGCCCTGTCTTGTAGAGGGAACTTCTCATCTCAGCACACCAGTGTGGCAGCTGCTGTGTTCCCTGTCCTTTCGCCCCATTATGCAATTCCCCTGTGAGCACCTCAGTCAGATCCCTGTTCCAGTGCAGCTCTGGAGGTGAATTCTGGGGAGGAGGTGAATTCCGTTCTGTGCTACTGTGAGCTTAATCACAGTTGTACAGGGGTTTCCAGGGAACGCTTAAGTTCCTCGGGAAAGAGGAATGTGAAATGGACCCGGAATCCATTAGGCGGTAGGAGGGGAGTGTAAAGCGTGAGACAGGGCCGATTTAGCAGTCATTAAAAAAGTTTAGTGCATTAAAAAGTTTAAAGACTGTCAGACTAAATGCTTATGACCTATATACTTCAGGCTTAAACATAAAGAAAATGAGATTTCGCATAACTTCAGGTATCCTCAGCGCATTTCGGCAGAGCTCCTTAAAAGGAATTCGACCATGGAGAAACCAGTGTTTATCAAAATACCAAATCTGGGGAACTGATATCACAGAATGTTCCCAGTTATTGGATGTACATTCAAAAGCTAACATTTAGAAGCATGATTCCTACCCACACCTCCTCAATCTTAACAGCATTATGCGCTTCTACTGCAAGAAAATAGTTGAGGTATCAGTCATAGTTTCCTATAAGACACAAGGATGCCGCGAAGAAAGGACGCCAGACGTGCACTGCACAGTTGATCTATGCATTGCATAGTGTTCACTGCCTTTGCTTCCTGGTCAGCACCCGAAAGGCACGCAAGCTGGGGTACAACAGCTGTTTACAAACTTAGGTATTACTTTATGGACACAAAATTTAAACAGCTAAATGCGTGAGGTAAAAGTAAATTTACATGATATATATATATGTGTGTGTGTGTGTGTGTGTGTGTGTGTGTGTGTGTCTTGTGTTGCTTCCACCCTCATGGACTTGGAGCCACGCTCTCTTTGTACTTCACCCCAGGAATTATACTTCTCCAATGATAAGACCCAGTCAACAGCAAATATAATTTAGTTAATAGAAATGACCTCTGCTGCCAATCTCTCAGCAACACATCTCTCTTATAAATTAAGGTACACCTGTAATTTAATTTATTTTATCATTATTTCTCTACTTGCATTTAAAAACATCTAAATTCTTATTAGATTAAGGATGTGATGCTTAGTGATTGCAAAATAGACAAAGACACAATATTGGCTAGTGCTTAAAGATAAAAGGATTTTAGAAGACATTGTATTTACTTCTCTCAATAAAAATCGTCTGTGTCAACTCTCTTTTCTAATTCTTACTAAAGGATCCACCTTCCAAGTAGAACTATGTTCTCACAGCAAATGATGCCGTTAAAGAACCTGCAACCAAAGCGAAACCCAGCAGGTAGAAATGCGCAAGTTGCATTAATAAGCACGTGTCTTTTGACAGCAATACTGAACTCAGTTTGGGTATAGGAAGGTACCCAAGGAGTACCACTGGAAAGGTGCTTGATCTGGGTTGGTTAAAATAAATCTGACCAGTCTAACTCACAGCCACTGGAATTCAGTTGTTCAAGCCAGGGGCAGATAGTTCAGAGCTTATAAATCTATCAAGTGATTCTGACAATCAGAAAACTTTGGGAGTCATTGATTTATAGGATTTCATTAGGTAAATTTTAATAGCAAAAGCTTCTCGCATGGTGTTACCTGATTTCTTACCTATCTATGTGACACAAATCCCTGTTCTCACTATGCAGTTCACAACCAAGCACACGGACTGTTTCTAGGGCCGACAGTTGCATGTGTACTGTAAATCGGTCCTATGGGGTCATAGATATTTGACTTCAACAGTTCGTTAACAGGAGCACTTTTTCTTAGAGGAGCTAATCTTCATGCTGTAAATTTCCTGAAGCTTTACTATAATAGAAAGCCAGCGAGGCTGGAGGATCCCAGCAGCAACCTGGTGTATATCCATTGTTTGATGCGCGATTCTCCAAAGTCATGCATCTCAGAAGAGCTGAGAGGTAATTCTAGGGTGTGTGGCATCCAGCCAGGGTACAGACAGCCACAGTCCAAGTTGTGCATATTCTTCAAGGATGAAGCTTATTCATATGGTACTTACTTATAGGACAATGAGCACAGAGATATAGTCAGATATTTTATACCTGTACTGCCATTTATGTAGTTAAACATTTATATGCATATTCATTTTTGGAAAGTAGGAAAATACATCTCAACACATTTCAAGTTGTCCAAAGTGGAGCGCTCAGCTCTTTTATTTTATTACAAGGTCCCCTAAATGGTGAATCAAGTAACTACTTTTACAATTCAGATTAAAACTGCTTTATATGAAGTGTCAAAAGCAATGTCAAAGTTCCAGAGGGACACAAATGAAAACTTTCTATTGATTTTTAAAAAGGAAAATTAAATAGACACTTGCAGAAGTCTATGCAAAGTTCCCAGGGCTTGAGCCAGGCAGTCATGCCCATCTTCCTAAGGGCGGGGCAAGGCAGCAGCTCTAGGGAGAGGCCCACCTGAAGAGACGGAGACTTCTGTGGAAAGAGGGCCGCAGCAATGTGGGTCGCTCTAATTGCAAGAATTCTTTGGCAAAAACCCTGAGGTGAACCGCCCTGCAATCACTGGGCGTCCTCTCACTACTGATGCTTCAGCGGAAGCCCCGCTGCTACAGTTCGCTGACTGGATCGCTTTCACAGATGCATTAGGAGAAGCAGGAAGGAGCTAGCTCGCAGAAGGAAGAGGTCTTTTCTGGACTTCCTCTCTACCTGTTCCCATTTGCATGTAAAAAGAGACATTCGTTCATCTGAGCAATACTGGTTCAATGTCGATTGTGTGCAAAATAGATACCCAATCTTAAAGATATTGCAAGTAATGAAACATGTATTCTACATTTATAGCACTTACGCTTTGTACAAAGAGAACTAAAAGGAAAGGAGAAGAGAGGCGAAGGGAGGGAAGAGGAAGGGAAGGAGAG
>PVJA010000245.1:166802-190893 GCA_004027025.1 Myocastor coypus | reverse complement strand
TGCCGAGAGGTTAATAGAAGATATTAAAGGTGAAGTATTTTGCCTAAAGCCTTTAATTGCATCTCTTCGGCACTGTTTCTTTGTAATGTAAATTAAGAACAAAAGAGAGCTAAAAGTACCTCAATAACAGTGTCCACATTGAAAGTCACAGGCCAGGTGGACTCCCAGCCCCATCCCAGAACTGAGCCCCAGAGCCTGACCTCTGGCTTTTATTGGTCTCCACTAGGAAAGGAGAGCCCCCTCCCCCAGGAGAGGAAAAGCTGCCAGGGCAGCAGTGCTCAGGTGAGGAGCCTGGGACGAGGTGGCACTTACCCAGCCACTCAGCTGATATTAAAGCCTGTGTCCAGGCTAGTGTGGGCACCAAGGAGAGCTCTGTGAACAGAGCACAATGCCCCCCTCTTTTTTTTTTTGTTTTGTTTTGTTTTGTTTTGTTTTGTTTTGTTTTGTTTTACCTTTTTGAGACAGGGTCTCGCTATGCAGTTCAGGCTGGCCTTGAACTCACTTTTGTAGCCCAGGCTAGTCTCGAGCTCACACCAATCCTCCTGCCTCAGCCTCCCAAGTACTGGAATTACAGGCGTGCGCCACCATGCCTGGCTAGTGGTTTCATTTTAGTTGAGAAAGACAGTAAGCAGACTCACTCTGTGAGAGAACATCCAAGGGTGATGAGGGAAAGCTCAGAATGGGCAGGAACCTTGCAGAGGGTCTGCAGTATCACTGAGTCACTGAGGAGCCCTGTTTGAAAAGTCTGCATTTTCAAAGACTTGGAGTAATTAAAGGAGCAGCGCACATGGGCAGCTAAGGGAAAAATGGTCTAGGGATGTGAGAAGTGGAAAGTACATGGCCCTGAGGCCAGAACAGGCGGGCGCACGGAGAGGGCACATGGGCAGGTACAGGACTAGAAGTTACTGCAACACCAGGGAGACAGTGACAGAGGAGGCGAAGAGCTGGAGCTTGTTAACAGCACATGGGCTGTAGAGAGTCAGGAGATGCTGGTTTTGGCCTCGAAAAGTAAAAATGAGAGACTTGGAGAGGCAGTGAGGGGAATGAGGGCCTCATTGGGCAGGTCAGGAGTTGCTTAGCAGGCAGAGTCGGGCAAGGCCCAGAGGCCCTGCAGTGGTGAGAGGCACAGATGAGAAAGGCCATGGACACTGGGCAGGCCGTGGAGGGCAGGAAGACTAACAGGCCCCAGCAGGCCTTGGGTGGACATGACGAGCCCACCTTGGCATGAAGCACATAGGCTGAGGCCTGGTGAGCATGGACTCAGCAGTGAGGTGTAGAGGTCACCAGCAACCTGGACAGATCGCCACAGGACCTGTTCATCCTGAATACTGTTCATCTTCTCTTAAGTCTTGCAAAAGGAAGTGTTACTAGGGTATCATTTTTTTCTAGTTTCCGACCTGCACCATTCTTTGTTCTGGATGAAGTAGATGCAGCCTTGGACAATACTAACATTGGCAAAGTAAGTTGCTTTCTGCTCTTTTAGTCTGATGTCTTTAATTCCAGATTCATGGTGTGGTCAGAGTGCAGGGTACCTTAGTACACAGGGTGGGGCCCTGCAGGAATGGCTGGTTATAGTCAGCTTTTTTTGTTGTTAATTGTAGTACTCAGTCTTGGGCCCAAGTACTTTTTCATGTCCCACTTGAGGTTTAGGGAACCTGGCCTGGGGACTGAGTGAGCAGCTCCTGGCAGGCAGATCAGTGAGGTTTCATGGGCCAAGGGAACATGTAAATAAAATTCCAAAGGAATTAAAATTCAAAAGCAGACCTCGCCAGTGTCATCCAATCTTTGCTGCGCTGTGCCCTTGTGTTTGTATTATTTGAGAGGCCAGAACAGAGGAAGCAGTTTCGCTCTGAGAATGAGTGAGTCAGCACTAAGGTGGGTGGATTTGTCTGCGGGGCAGGCTTCAGGGGTGCTCTCAGCCCAAGCCAAACTTGAAGAGCAGGCAGGAGAAGGTTCAGGAGGTAGTTTATTACACCAGCTCCCTGAGAGCCAGCCCCACCTGGTGGGGTCTTGGTCTTTCTTTGAACTCATGACTCCATGCTTGCCAGGCAAGCACTGTGCCTGCTGCTTTATATCCCCAGCCCACTGGGTCTTTTATAGGGAAAGCAAAGGGGAAGGTATAAAGCAGTTTTGGCACCTTATGATTAGAGCGCTGGGTGGCTAAGGGAATTTAAACATGTCAGGTTACATAATAAGGCCATCACTTACACTTAGCATGGGTTCTACAGAGGAGGAAACATCCTGTTACATTGCAAGGTCATTGGTAATACAAAGGCCGTGAAGATGCCTTACAGAGAATGTATCAGGCCTACAGACACGCATGCTTGGTCTTGGCTGGCATCCTAGGCAAGCTTTATTTAAAATGCTAATTCCCCCTTCAATGACATGGGTGAGCCGTGGGATGTGGGAGCGCAGCGCCCGTGGCTGCAGGCAGCTGAGGCAGGCTCATCTTTAGAGTTGCTGCACCTCACACTCAGGGCTGCACATGGGAAGCCGCTCTGTCCATGCCCATGGATCCATTTCTCCATATGTGTGCAAATGGTGCCTGGCTTATAACTTGGCCCTGTGAGCCTGCTGATGAGGCCCCCTTGAGATGTTTTCAGACACAGGGTGCTGCCAGGCAGTTCAGAGCCTGTGAAGCAGATCTCCCCAGTGCCTCAGCTCCTGCGGTGCTCGAGCGGGGTGGCAATGCTGTGGAGCTGTGGTGAGGTGGCTCCTAGGGGCATGGCAGTGTCTCTCAGCACTTCCTGGTGTCTCTCTGGGCCTCTGCTCCTAACGTGCCACAGGATACACAAGAAAACATAGCTGCCAGCTGTGAGTCTGTGGGGGTTTCACAGTGGCCAGAGGAAGAAAACACAGGAACAGAGCCTTGCCTCCATCTCTTGGGCCAGCTGCCCGCCTCCTCAGCTCCTTGGGCTCTGCCTTCCCATGCCTGCTTGGTTGTACTCATCCACTTTCTAGAGTGTAAGTCTCAAGCTGGGCGTGGTGCCGCACGCCTATGATCCCAGCACTTGGGAGGCTGAGGCAGGAGGATCATTGCAAGTTCGAGACCAGCCTGGGCTACAAAAGTGAGCTCAAGGCCAGCCTGAACTGTAGTGAGACCCTGTCTCAAAAAGACCAAAATAAAAAATAAATATAGTGTAAGTCTCACATGCCTGCAGCAGAGCCTTAGAGCTTCCACGGTAGGGCCGGCTAAATAGCTCATCGGATTAAAGCACCTGCAAGCAGGCGCAAGGAATTCACACCTACCACAGGAGTTCAATTCCCAGGCCTGCTGTGCTGGCCCTGTGGCGTACTGAGATGGCAATTGAGACTAGACTAAGCAAGGTGATCTGCACCTGTAATCCCAGCTTTTGGGAGGCTGTAAACAGGCAGATCACTACGAGTCTGATGTAGTAGTGAGACTCTGAACACACTGTAGACCCTTCCCTAAAATTAAAAAAAAAAAAACCTCCCATAATGCCTTGGATTATCATTGTGTTAAGTGCATGTGCAGCCCCCGAGGAGCTGCCACTATCTCAGGTTAGGATACCAGCCTTTGCGGTGGGCAGCCCAAGCAGCAGACAGCGATCCATTTTTGCAGCAGTCAGCTATTGGGAAAAGTGGCAGAGGATCCTTCTCGCTCCAGTCTGGGAGCTTTCCCTCCACACTGTGCAGGCCCAGTGCCCTGGGCCTGTGGTGAGCTATTTAACAGAAGAAGCTGGGGAGCAGAGAGGGAGGGGTCAGGGCCCTGACAATGACCTGACTCCCAGAAACATGCTGTTGCTGACAGGTCCCCTCACCTCCGGTAGTGCTGCAGGCTGGGGACCAAGCCTCCCACAGGTGGGCCTTGGAGGCCTTTCACAACCAGACCGTACAAGTCTTCCTTTCCTATTACTAGCCTAGGACTCAGCCCTGTATCAGAGTGGCTGCCAGCATGGCCTCTGATGCCAGAGTTCTGTGAATTCAGCCTCATAGCCAGGAGATCTCCCCGTGCCATCCCCACCTGAAGCAGCCACTGCTTCCTTGCTCTGCCTCAGCTGCTGGACACAGTTGCGACCAAGACCACAGCGTGATCTAGGCCGTAGAATAACGCCTTGTTAGATTACAGGCACTTGCAGTCCCAGTTGCTGATGAGTCTCCAGGTGTGAGTAGTTTGTTCACCAACTCTTTCATCCAGAGTCCTGGGAACTGAGCTTCAGGAGCCAGAGGTCACTCCCAGAAGAATTGGATTGTGGTCACGATTGCCTTGGGCCTGCTTTCCCCATTGTCAGGCTCTGACGTGCCACAGGACACCAGATTGAGACGCCTGCCCTTGCGCACCCTTGTACTTGCATGTGCGTGGCTGATGGCATTTCCCACCATGGTATCTCAGGTTACAGCCATATGCTAACACACTTTCGGACTAAGATGGAGCTGGCGGGTAGAGCGGGGCTAGGTTCCACCCCCAGCCCCTCAAGTGGAATTTTGTCCAAACTCAGATCACAGGCTTCGTGGATTTTTTTTCACCTCTTTGGGGAAACAGCAGTCCTGCAGTTGGGGCTTTGCTGAGTACTGGAGAGGCAAGCAGGTGCCTGGACACCTAGTGTGGGCAGAATCCCTGCCCCAGAGCCCCAGCAGGCCTTTGCCTCATGAGCCTTGTGCTTTTTATTTCCCGCCAGGTCTCCAGTTACATCAGAGAGCAGACTCAAGAGCAGTTACAGATGATCATTATCTCCCTAAAAGAAGAGCTCTATTCCAGAGCCGATGCCCTGATCGGCGTCTACCCAGAGGTAAAGGGCACTCCGGGGGTGGGGTGGGGGGCTGTGGGGGGCCTCCTTGCACCTGAGCACCACCGGCTTTAGCCACCCTGCTTCCCTTCTCCTGGCAGTGGCTTAGCTGGCTGGGTGTGGGATGAGCATAGCCTAAATGGTATTTTGAGTGAGAGTAGCTACTTGAGTATTTCTCTGTAATAGTACATAGGTCATGAAGATAAATTGCAAGCAAAAGAAACAAACTGCAGAGCAGTAGCTCAGTGGACTAAACACCCGTTTTTTTGTTTGTTTGTTTGTTTGTTTTTTAATTTTTTTTATTTTTTTCTTGTTTCAGAACTTTTGTTTGTTTATTTATTTTTATGGCTGGCTCAGCCTGCCCTGAGGTCAGGGCTGGCGCAGCATGTGGTGCCGGGGATTGAACCGCAGTCCCTGCAGCTGCCTAAGCTTTCCTAAGCAGGCGCTTTAGACCACTGAGCCATCCTGCCAGGCCCCTAAACACCCGTTTTGGCAAGCGCAGGAACCAAAGTTTGATCCCTGGTACCACATGCCGCTCTGGCCCCGCCCATGGTTGCACTGAGTTGGGCGTGGTGGCACATGCCTGTAATCCTAGTGCTGGGAAGCTGGAAACAGGAGCACTGTGAGTTGGAGCTGCATAGTGAGACCCTGCAACAGATACATTAAAATGGAAAAAACAAACTGCAGAGCAGAATGAGAATTTTATAACATAGTGCATATTAGCATATGGCAATTAATACTGTACTTCATATTTCTGTAATGTGTGAATATTTTAAGTAAAAACAAATGCATTGAATAACTGTCTCTGAGGGAAACCAAAGGCATCCATCCACTGGAAGCTCCCAGTGGTACAGGATCTAGAGTTGGAAGGCACCTCAAACCAGGTTGGCCCCAGAAAACTGTGGAGCAACTATTTTAAGACCTTTGGCTTTTGCATAGTTCAGTTTTATTTCCTGAGCTTTCCTTGAAGCTGAGAGATAATTTACCATCCTATACCCGCAGAAAGTAGGAAACCACCTGGACATATGCTGAGAAAAGAGAATCCTGGCATCCTGTGAGGCTGAGGCAGAAAGATTGCAAGTACAGGCCCAGCCAGGGCAGCTTAGCAGGACCATCCCAAAATAAAAATTGCTGTAGATGTAGATCAGTGCCGAGGCCTTGGTTACAATCTGCAGAACTGCAGCTATTATCCTAAGAAGGAAAATGAAAATAACGGGTGAAACCGGGTAACTGATGCCCTTTCAAGTAAGCATTTGTGGGTACTGGACCAGGCTTGCAGGGACTGTACTCCTCTGCTCCGTCTCAGCACACTGACCCATTCCTGTTTCCCTTTCCCAGCATGACAGAGGCATGTTCAGCCGAGTGCTGACCCTAGACCTGCGTCCCTACCCAGACACCGAAGGTGGACAAGGCGGCAAAGGACACCGAGGGTCCCAGTCCCGGTAGGGTAGAGTCCTGTCCTCTAGTTCCCGGCCGCAGACCAAGCCAGCAGGACCTTCGCCACATGTACGGTCCAACCGGGCTACTCAGGGGTCAAGTTTCCTAGGACAGTTAGCATTGGTTTTCTTAAGGGGCACTGTGTAGCATAATATCCTTTGTAATAAATTTGCCATTAGAGTGCTCAACTGTGCGTCACCTTCCCTGGCATGGGCTCAGACCCAGGGTGTGCATTAGTCCGGGATGATAGCTTGTGTGGAAAATCACTCAAGGACCTGTATGTTAGTTATGAAAATAGCAATACAGGTAATTTCAGACGTCTCCAGTGTAGTTTTAGAAACCTAAGGAAAATCCATAGTGAAGATGAATTACATCCCTTGTGGTGCAGCCTGTGTCAGTCAGTTCCTCCCCAGGCCTGGGTGCCCACACATGCCAGCCATCTGTGATCTTTCTGTGTGCTCTATGGAAGTACACAGTACAGACCCCAGACTTGGGAGCACAGGCCTGTGTAGCACGCACGGGAACCACAGAGGCCTCGGAGATTGAGGCAGTGTGATTACCAGTTCAGGCCCAGCGCAGGCCGCTTCTAGAGACCCTGTCTCAGTAACAAGCTGGGGAGGCTGGGGTTATAGCAGTGTGAAGGCCCTGAGCCCAACCACCCAGACAGCAAAAGCAGCATGAGCTACACTAACGAATGTGAGGTATATTACATGGCTAGGAAATACACAAGTACAACTGTGAATATGGCGCCTGGTCTGGAGGCGCGGCATCACTGGTTGCGTCCCAGGGTTGGGAGGAGGGCGAAGCACAGCAGGAGCATGGGGTGTGGGCTTCTTGTGTGCTCTGGCTCGCCCACACTAGCTCCTGGCAATAAATTAATGGTCACTCATCCGAGCTTCCCACACTTGTCCATGGTGAAAGGAGACATAAATGCGTGGTCCTCCCTTACAAGGCAAGGTTGCCATCACAGCCTAGTCCCAGTTGGCTCCAAGACATCAATCATTCCCAAAATGCTCATGAACAGTCCACCCTGCACAGCAGCGCCGTGGCACCTTCTGCACCTGCAAGTTTGCACAAAGTTTCTGATTGAGACCTCCATCCCCACTGCATTTTGTAAACGTGTCTTGAAAACTATAATTCACAGGTGAGCAGCAACTCCAGCTAAAAGCTCTCATGAACTGTGCTGCACCAAGCCTTGTTACAGTGAAAGAAAAGCTGAGCCAACAGGGTTGCCATTACAGTTTTACTCATGATCAGAGTGACAGAGATTCGTTCCCATGCTTCAAAAGGGTAAGGTCTCCAGTGTCTCCTCCTTGGCTTGTCCTTGTCCAGCTGACCTCCGCTTCTGTCCTTCCCTTTCCCAGCACCCCCCATGAGAAATGTGGGGGAGAGGCTGCCCCACCACCAGGACTACTGCAGGGAGGCATCCTGAGGCCCTCCCCGCACATGCGCAGCACCCAGCACAGCCACACCACTGAAGGTGCCTCAAGCTGCTGGACCTGTACAGAGCTTCTCTACCTCGCTTGCAGAAATCCCCTCAGCTTAAGGCACAGGCAGAGAAGCTGACCTGACAGATGGTGGGACCTTGCTCCAAAAAATAACTCAAAGCTCAGAACCGACACCGCGTGGCCCCACAGCCAAAAGGCGCAGTGCCAACAGCTGCTGCAGCTCGAAAAGCCAAGACTGCCTCCTTTAGGGCAGCGTCACTGGGTGTGTGGCTCAGAGCCCTACTCACTGTTGTCATTCTGCTAAAAACACATTTTCACTAGCAGATTCAACACCTCTTTACTATTAGCAATGTAACAGACAGGCTTCAAATGCTTTCTCTTATAACAGGTGTTTCCACATGAAAACTCAAGTCTAAGTGCCTGTGTGCAGTTTTCCTTTCTCTTTGGCAACAACCGTTGCTTGGATGATCCGGTCTCCCCTGTATCAGAGAAACGCACCCTGATGCAGAGCGCAGGTTACATGGAACTGCATGCCAGGCACATCCCTTCCCACATGCTGATCCCTGAGGTAGCCGCTCAGTCCTTAAGTGTTCCTGAAGGATGTCCCTGTCACCTCCCAGCAGGGAAGCACACAGAGCTCTGCCCTGGCCTGAGGCCACACATCCCTGTGGCTCTGGGGCACATGATGGCTTTGAGCTAAGATCCAGGCGCCAGGGCTCAGCTGCTCCTCGATGCTTAGGTGTGGCACTGGTTACAGAGGGCTGACTCAGCTGTAGGTTTCAACTGGTCTTAAGAGATCTCAAGACCCTCCAGCATCATCTGATAAAAGAAACAGCGAAAGGTAAAGCTCAGCTGAAGAAGTACTGCACTCTCGAGAGGACTGCTATCCCAGAAATCAGGTCTCACTGTGTCTTACATGCTAAAGAGACTGACAAGCGGGGCTGGGCAAATAGCTCCATGCCTGGCAAGGTCATGAGTTCGAACCCCGGTCCTGCCAAAAAAAAAAAGATACTGACAACCCTCCCTACTGTAAAAGTAGCTGTGGTCGAGCAATGGGCCTGCACATTAACAAAAGTCCTTTCAGGAACACAAAATAACACAGATGGGCAAAATCTAAGGTGACTTCAATCCATGAACATGGACGCAGTTTTCCTGTTGGTGGAGGGTGAGAAAACACACAGGCTTTGCAGAATGCCTCACTCCCTGCAGGAGAGCTGCCTGCTGCCCTGGCTGTGCAGGCTGAGGTATGGCCAGCACAACTGGCAAGCAGGCCATGGCTTCCTGCACAGTGCAGGCCCAGGGCTTCCCGAGCACAACTCCCTGGGAGTGTGGTTGCTGGCCTTGCACCCCTGCCCACTGCTGTATGGCAACGCTGCCAAGCAAGAGGGCCAGCCCTCTACACAGTAGCAGTCAACAGGAAAGAGACCACACAGAAAAGAGCCACCTGCCTAGAGGACACAACACAAGTTTCTCCTTTGTTCCACCTTTGTTACCAATACCTTTACCAGCAGAACTCAATCCAACACCTGTTGAAAGATTTCCAAGAATTTTATACAAATACAACAGTGAATTCATCTTCTCGAGAGGGGGCATGCACTGAAGGCAGCAGTTCCTGATGCAGACACGCAGGGTCCACAGTGTCCCCAAACCATCACTTTCTTCTTAACAGCAGGACACTGTGCCCTTGGCCTCCTGCCACCAACGCTAACCCACAACAACTCATGCTGCAGGGGACTGTTCTCAAATGACCTGGTTCATGTCACTGTGACATCTGTATTCATTTGCCTTTGTATTTTGTGACAGATCACCTCAACTGCGTACCTCTGGCACAGGCAGGCAGTGCAGGCTCAGTGGCCCTCAGCCACCATGAAACCACAAGTGTTTCAGGTTTTCAGCTTTTGGAAAATTTGCAAACCTTAAGGAATTGAACCTCCCTAACCTGAAAAGCTGAATTCCAAAATGTTACAAAAACCTCCAACTCTGAGCTCAGATTCTGAAGAACTTTAGATGAGAAATCCTCAGCCAACACTCAACCAGGGAGCCACGCCTTGCAATGTTTACATAAGCCACCAACAGCACTAAATGGTTCTGGATGCCATGGGTTCCCGGCGTCTTGCTGTACAGGCACTGAAGGATGTCCTGCTGAGATTGTCCTCCAGGAACTGGTACAACACAAATAACCAGTACCTGAAAAGCCTCTGGCAAGTGTTTTCAGGAATGGAGTCAGGGATCCATCTGGCTCTCCAGGGATCTAAAGCTGACACCATAGCTCAGAATGACAGATGCTACTGGGGAAATTCTCAATCAGAAAACAAGGCCACTCACACTTAAGATCATACTATCGAAACAAAAATTTTAACCCAAGGGCTTTCTGAAAAATAATTATGAAAATCTCCCACAAAGTTTATAAAAACCTGGAGAGGAAAAAAATGAAAATTAAGAGTCAGAAGAAACATAAAAGATGATGGAAAATTCTTGGGAGAGAGAACAGTGAAGCATAAAGGAGTCCATCCAGGGCCCCACATGGGACAGGACCGGGAAAGCAGGCTATAAGGGAGAAACCATATCCAACCCTGACCTCAAACACTCATCCTGCAGCTGGTGCAAGCAGCCTGGTCAGGCCCTAACGCTGCACACAGCTAGCGCTGGGACCAACATGCACACCTCGTAATCAAGTAAGTGCTTATTTTCTAATAGTCTATTGACCTACAGACAGGAGTCTTTCCTGTCCTGCAACCAGAAGGGTGATAAATAGTGAACGGGCTGGGGTCTGAGTGTGGCAGAGGGTGGCCAGTAGGAAGGCCGGATCATTCAACCTCGCCATACTGAGGGGCTTGGAATAACACATGACCTTGGAAGGAGTGCAGCAGGAGGGGGACAGCAGAAGGGTGCCGGGTCACTTTTCCTGGTGTCAACAGTGATGATACTGAAGCAATTCAAAGAAACTGCAATTTAACTGAACCTCAGGGACAGTCTCAAGCATCTAGTCTTTAGCACCCACAGACACCACAGCTCGGGGTGCCAATGGCTTGTGCTCTGGGCATCTCCATCTCCAGAAATCCTGGTCTGAGTCAAAGCACACTTGCTCAGCATGTGCTCCCATGCTAACAGCTAGCATAGGTGGTCAGTCACCTGCAGGCCTCCCTGGGCAGGGACTCTGACCCAGGGTGGCCATTCCTCCCACCAACAAATGGGGTCATTATAGCAAAGCTTTGTGATGGAAGACACCAACCAGTAAGACAAACAGGACACAGGCTCCCACACAAGCACAGCACGTAGTACCTGCATCTGGTTGTCTGAGTTTTTTGGGAGCTTCCATTCCATTCTCTTCCATTTTCCTCTTCGCACAGTCCTGACATGCATTTCCTGAAAGGTGACAACTTATTAAAAAGCTGTTCTATGCAATTCCTGAAAGGCAGCAACTTATTTAAAAGCTGCTCTATGCAAGAATCCACCCCAAGGGCCCATTTCTAAATCCTCCCTCACCGAAGCACCTGCAAATGATCCCTGCCATGGCTACAGACTGCAGCCATGAGTTACTGCCTCAGAAAAAACTTCTCTGCACCCTATTCAGGGAAAATCAACAGCCACTGCTGCTCCAAGGCACTAGGGTGGAGGGAAGCCAGGCACAGCTGAGCAGAGACGCTGCCCCCAGGCCGAGCAGGGCTGCAGAGGCCCTGGCAACCTGCTTGGTGAGGTGGACATGCACTGCTCACTGTGCCCCAGGGACCTTGCGCTGAACCTCAAGCAGGAGGGCATTCAGCTCTCCAGAGCATTCCCACTTGGAGCAAGCAAACTAGAAAACGTTTGCAGGGCTGTGTGGAGCCTGCATCCCAATTTCTGCAGGGAGAGGTCCTCCACAGGGCTGTGCCCTGTGCTTCAGGGCCCCAGACTCTGGTTTCAAGGAAACTCACTGTCAGGTGCAGGCCATGGCCCCCCATTCCTATGTCTGCTTCCCGGGAAGGGGCCAGTGCGTCCCCTCCAGAGCTGCACAGCCTTTCCAGCGCATTGTTCAGCACAGGCAAGACATTAAAAGTTGGGGCAGGAAACAAGGGAATGTGGAGGCAAAATTGGGCTGACAAAAGGAAGATGTCCTTACCCAGGAACGTGGTGCTATCCACTCGCTCAGTGTCTGGGAAGAAGGAGAAAAGTGAGCAGCACGAGAAAGGGCTCCTGCTCCCCTTCCTTGCCGCCCGCAAGCTGCAGCACACACTGCAGAGGCCCCTGGGCCCATCACCACCTCTTGTTCACCGCACAGGGCTGATGCAAGGTCTCTGTGACAGTGGGAAACACTGGGAGCCGGGTGGCACATGGGTGCCATGCCGTACTCAACATCAAAAACACCAATATCACAGCCAGTAGTTCTTGCTGCCGGGAGGAGTGCATGACACAGCAGCAGGCTAAAACTGCCCATTCTCATGCAGCCTGTGGGATGCTTGCAGCTGCTAGGACTGGAATGGGGGTCTTGGGAAGAGGAGTCCTAGTCACCATGTGGTGCCAGTGGCCAGCAGAGGTGAGGCACATACCCTGTCTCCCACAGAGCTGTGCCCAGTTGGACAAACAATGTGTTTGTTCTGTGCAGGGCCTGGGCACCCAGCCCCCACCCCCACAAAGCTCCTCTTTCCATCCCTGCATTCTCTGCTTAGCATCAAGGGCAAGAATGAGGAGACCCAGCAGTGTATGCCACACAGGCCTAGGCCAGAGCTCCCTTTCCACCCCACAGGGCCTCGCCACTGCCTGGAGACACCACAGGGCCAGCCATGCTGATCACTCGCACCCAAGAAGCAAGGCTGGGGCAGAACCAGTGTTCAAGCTCACCTCCCTATCCCAGCCACCCCATGTTCTCCTCCTCCACCAACCACCCAAGATGGCTGGCATCCATGATTTATGGCCCCGCCCACAAAGCCATCTACTCCCCAGGGTCTAGACACGGGTCTACAAAGTCCCCACTAGTCTTGGTCATTCCTGGAAGATGAACAGTCCCCAGGGGAAAGGCAAGGGAGTTAACTTGAAACAGGGACAGAGACAGATCAAAGTCTGAGAAGATCACTCTGGGCTCTGTAAACTCTAATTCAAGGTGCAGTGCCACGATCACAGACAGACCTGTCCCTGAGGAGTCATAGCTCAAACACCAGCCTGGGGCTTCCTTTCTTTGTTAAGGTGACCAAAACAAGAATAATGTGTCTCACTTCTGTGTGCACAGCTATAAATTTAAAATTCTGGGGGCTGGGGATACAGTTCAGCAGTACAAGTACCATAATAATAATAATAATAATAATAATAATAAATAATAATAAAAAGTCTGTACCAGATGTGATGGTGCACATCTGTAATCACTGAAATCAGGAGGCTGAAACAAAAGGATTTCTGCAAATTCAGCGCCCACCAGAGAAACACAAGATCAAGGACTGCCTAAGCTACACAGCAAGACTGTCTCAAAAGTAAACTGAACTCTGTCCCTACACACCATGCAGCCCAGCCTTCTAAATTTAAATTACATAGAGACGCTTGCTAACTGTGAGACTGAGGAGCTTAGCGTAGGGTGGTGATCTCTCCAAGAGAACAAGACAATAGGATGCTGGGACTCTGGCTCAGAAAGCAAGATGCCCGCACACCTGGACTCCGCTGCTTGCAAATCTGGGCACTGAGGTCTTGCACGTATCCTGGGAAGAGGTCAAAGCGGTCCCCATAGGACACCACCTTAATCCCATGCAAAAGCATGTCGGCCTGGTGCTTGTAGAAGTGGTCCTCATTGTCCTTGAGCACCACCATGTAGTGCTCCAAGTCCACCTTGTTTGGTACCGAGTACAGGAAGAGGGCCTGGAAGATCTGGTCGCGCAGAGTCTCTCCACAGCCCATAAACAGGAAGGACTTGGTGCGGTACAGGTTCTGCAGGACTTCCTGGGGAGCCGGGAAGGAAAGGGAACCCCAGGTGAGAGACCAGGAGCTTTCAACTAACATGAAGTCACACACATGTGCTTTCGTGTCCTGCTGCCTGCCAGCTATAACGGCCTCCTGAGGAGGGGTCTAGGAAGGCAATGTGCTCTTGCCGCGGCACTTGGGCCTGCCCCATGCACCCAACCACTCTCTGGGGGCCTCTTCCAGTGCCAATTGGAGGCTGCCTGTCTTGCTCCTCCAGAGCTACGTGTGACCCTATTATGGCACAGATGAAGACGCTAAACAACCAGCTCAGTGACACCTGAACTTGCCTCAGTGATCACAGATAGGAACTTGTCCCTAGAGAAGGGTGGATAGGATTTGGGAAAGGCGGGCAGCAGTGCCAGTGACCCCAGGGTGACAGAGAAGCACAGGCCAGAGGGTTCACTCCAGTGAGCAGTCACAGATTCAGACCTACAGCACAGGGCTCCTGCCCAGCCTGCTGCCCACGTGCAACAGCCAGTCCCCACGCTGCCACTGCAGGAGCACTACGGAGGCCCACAAGCCCAAGGGGAGGGGCGGGACCACAGCGCTACAAGGAGCCAGACACACAGCTCTAACACTCTCCACGCTGGTGCGGCAGCAGGAAGGCCTCTTCGTCATGGAGTCATGAAGCCAGTTCAAAAAGCTGGCGGGCTGCTAGGTACCCGAAGGACAGGACTGCAGACGGCAGGCTGCCTACGTGCCATGCAACACTGATCAAGTGTGCGCAGGACATGGGGATGGCACAGGAGATACAGCCCTGTCCCCACCCCAGCCGCCAGGGGAGGAGACCTCACAGACCGCAGCCACAGGGTTGGTGGCCAGAGTCTCCAGTGGTCACAAGCAGGGCCCAAGGCAGAGGGGCCATACCATGACCTCCGCATCCTGTGTGACGTCCTTGTATCCCGATGGGTCCAGTACCATGCCACAGGGGTCGGTGTACAAGCCATGGATATGGAGAACTCCATACTTGATGTGGCCTCTCGCCCACTGGAGAACCTAGTGATCCAAGCCAAGACGGAGACACATGGCCTGGTGTTAATTCAAATGGACAAAAGAAGTGACCTCTTCAGCACTCGGCTGCTACAGGCCACCTTGAGAGAGGAAGAGGCGTGTCCACACTAAATCTACCTTCTCCACCCTCATATGTGGGCACCAACTGCTCCTGGCAGCACCTGCGGAGAACCCGTGGCTGGCCGCAGCAAAGTAAGGCCACACTGCCTTTGCATCACCTTGCTCCTATGTCAGTTTTACACCAAGGAAAAGTCTCATGGATGGGAAAGTCCTCGGCAGTGGCCAGAAGTATCCACCTTGGAGGACACAGGGAAGCACCTTACAAGATGCAGGTGCGTACACAGGGCTCTCTGGATGAGGCAGAGGCCTGCTGGGCAGACAGGGACTCGGGCCACTGGACTCCCCAGGAGGCCACAGCCAACGCCCTGCTCCTGCCAGGGCCCAGCCCCACACATAGCACCCCGATGGCAGCTGAGACCAGGGCCATTCTGGGAGAGACTGCGTGGAGGGAAGCACAAGGCACTACAGGTGGTGACAGGAGATACTGGCAGCGATGACAATAATAAATATACAAGGATATAAACATGTCCACAAAGAAAATCATCAATGGAATGAGACTGCCTTCAACTTAGGAATAAAAAGGAAAAAGTTTAGATTTGCACCTATCAAATGGATGAAGAATACTTTGCGTTTATTTTTTCCCTCAAGTGCTGGGATTATAGGCACACACCACCATGCCATGTCACTTAACTTTTCCAGGCTAGGGTGGAGTTTGGAGTCTGCCTGCATCAGCTTTCCAGAGTCCTGATATTGTGAGCAGGTGCCACAGAGGCTGCTCAGGTTTTTTAACAGCCCTGTAATCCCTGTACTCAGGAGGTAGGGGCAGCCGCACTGCCAGAAGTCCCAGGCCTGCCTGCTACAGACAAGTGAGTTTAAGGTCAGCCTCTTTCACTATGTAGCCCAGGCTGGCCTTGAACTTGTGGCAGCCTTCCTGCCTCAGCCTCCCAAGAGCTGGGATTACAAGCTTGCACCAAAAGCCTGGCAGAATATCTGCTTTTGCACTGACACCAAATGCTGGTCAAGAGAGGGAAATGACACTCCCACACATAGCTGGGGTACTCAGCTGGCGTGCTGGCAGAGAGTTGCACCATGTGTGGCAGCGGGCTCTTAGATACCACCTCTGACCAGGAAACACTACCAGGAGTTTATCCTGAAGAAAGAAACATGGAAACACAAAAGTATAAGGACTCTTAGTGATCTGCGTGTTTACAGCCTCCCAAGAGCTGGGATTACAGGTGCACACCACCATAGCCAGTCTTAACTGCAGTCTCAGCATGCCCTGGGGGTGGGGCCCTGGGGAATCAAACCCCTGACCCCTGAGCCTGCTTGCAGGTACTTTAACCACTGAGCTATTTGGCCAGCACCTGCTTTGTTTTTGAAATGGGGTCTTGCTGTGCAGTTCAGGCTGACCTTAAACTCACTTGTCTGTAGCAGGCAGGCCTGGGACTTCTGGCAGTGCGGCTGCCCCTACCTCCTGAGTACAGGGATTACAGGGCTGTTAAAAAACCTGAGCAGCCTCTGTGGCACCTGCTCACAATATCAGGACTCTGGAAAGCTGAGGCAGGCAGACTCCAAACTCCACCCTAGCCTGGAAAAGTTAAGTGACATGGCATGGTGGTGTGTGCCTATAATCCCAGCACTTGGCAGCCTGAAAGGCCCTGTACTAAAATACATCAAAAAAGAAAAGAAAGGGCTGAGATGCAGCTCGGTTGTGAAAGTCCTGGGTTCAATTCCCAGGACCACTAAAAAAAAAAGCAGCAATGGAGTGGGGTAGGGTGTCTTGGGCTTCCTATTGCTTGTGACCCACATCTCCCACAGTGGCTACAGTGAATAAACACAGGAGGCACTCACAGGCCTCTGGGATGGACGCAGAAGGAGAGCAGAGCTGCAGAAGGCAGGAGGCCATGTGGCAAGGCACCGGGCACCACCACCCTGGCCCAGCTGCTCAAGGTGGCTGGTATGGCCTCCACACAAACTCATGGCCTTGCCTCCCCATGGGAGCCAGGCACCTGCCCTCAGCGAAAGGTCACTGCAGGTGCCAGCCCCTCAGCACTCACCCACCTTCGTCTTGTCCTTTAGGTCCAACGACTCCATGGGCCTGTTCTGCTGCTGCCCGAAGAGCTCCAGCAAGTTGTCATAGTTGGTGGTGAGCACCATGGTGCCCCTGTCCATGAGGCCGAGGATGGACTGCAGCACCAGTGGGTTCTGGATGTGCTGCTCCAGGCTGTCAAATACTTCCATCAGGCAGTCCTGGAAGAAGTTGGGCTTGGTGTCGCCTGTGCGCTGTGGGAGAGGTACAGAGTCAGGACTCCTGCTACCCCCAGCATGCTGTAGGCCTGGCAGTTTGCAAGGGTTTAGGACAGTGAGGCCTCCAGGGGCCTATGGGCCATCCACTCAAGGGCAAGAGGACAGGATGGGCTGGGCTCAGTCTCCCTAGCCACACCTCTGTCCTTGTTCTGCAGACTCCAGGGCCACACACCTGGCCCACTCTGCCTATTCCCTTGCCCCGGCTCTCCCCACTGGCCGCCTCCCTCAGCACCCACACTAGCCCTCTGTAGGACCAGAGCCAGGCCCTTGGCAGAACCTTCCTCCAGGCCAGCCTCTCTCCTATCTGCAATGCCAGCACCAGGGCCTGCACATGCTGCTCACACCTTGGGTCTTGCTTCTCCTGGGAAGCACACGACTTGCCTGGCCCCCTCAGGCCACTGTGACTCTCCAGGTAGTCCCTGACCTTCAGCCTACTGACCACCCACACCAAACCTTCTGAGAGGTCTGCAAAAAAATATAAAGAGTATCTCCTAGGGTGAGGATGGCAAGCCTCTCAGAGCTTTCTCTTTTTGGAAGAGAGGGGAGGGTCGGACTTGTAGTAATCCACCTGTTTACGGCCTCTCAAAAGCTGGGATTTACAAGTGCACACCACCACCATGCCCAGTCTCAACTGTCATCTCAGCATGCCCCAGAGACAGGGCCAGCATGGCAGGCCAGGGGATTGAGCCCCTGGCCCCTATGCCTGCTTACAGGTGCTTTAATCCACTGAGCTGTTTGATCAGCCCTCCCTCAGCGCTTTTGATGATACCTACAGCCTGCTGTAGGGTTGCCACCACTGCCCTAGCACAGGCATCCAGCCTCTACAGACAAAGGACAGGGCCTTCGACAACCAGCCATGCCACCAGCAGCCTGGCTCGCTCACGTTCCCCTCTTTCTGTGGTGGGGCCAGCAAAGACCAAGGAGCACACATTGGGCTGTGGCACCCACCCAACCCAAAGTGTCACTGGGTGAGTGTGGCCATGTGCCAGCAGAACCTCCTCACAGAGGCAGTGGCACACCAGGCTTGGCCCCAGGTGTGTGTACCAACCCCTACCCGTAACGACAGTTATCCCTCATTTACAGGATCCCACATCTGGCCTGGTCACTTGTGAAAGGCAGGGTAGGTGGGGGTGGAAATAGGTGCAGGTAACTCCTACAGCAGCCCACCACCCACCCGCCCACATGGCAGGATGTCATTCGCTGGGCACAGCAGCAGGACAGCTCTCAAGCACAGGGTCGGAGCCCCGGCTCCCCACACACAGGCTCCCTGGACCCTGCCTGGATTCCCAGGCAAGAACTGACTCGGTGTCGCAGTGCAGCCACAGTTCTGGGATCCTCAGAGCAGCCCTCGATGCCCAACCATCCCCGTCCCTGTCCCCGTCCACCTCCACAGGGACTGCTCCATCAGACATGGGCAATGAAGAGACCTGGTGCCTGCCTCTACCACGCCGATAAGACACACACACACACACACACACACACACACACACACACACAGCTTAGCTTCCCTGTACCTGTGTCCGGATGCCACAGCTGGCCTCTGACCAAGCCCAACCCCTGTTCAGGCCCCACCAAGGACAAGACTCAGTGACTGTCCCCAGGTCACCAACTGCATTCCTTCCTGCGAACTCACTTCCTCTGCAGGCAGATGTTCAATTCACTTAGCATTGGGGGTGTAGCCACCACTGAGATGTGGCTGGCCTTTGACGTGACAGCAAACCAAGCCCAGTGTGGTGGGGCACTGTTCACTGTGCCCTGCTTTGGGGCCACTTGACATCACAGTCGGACAAGGACAACGTCCTATGGGCTCACTAGCCCAACATGAAATGCTCTCCCAGCCTGGACCCAAGGTGGCCCCACTGGCTCTCAAGTTTCTGTGTGAGACTCACAGGTGACATCTTCCGGATCAGGTCGTGGGCCACGACCAGCAGGTCCCGGTCCTTCATCACCTTCCTCCGGAACTCAGCGACATCCCCGGGGTGCAGCACCTCCAGCTGCTCTGCAGCCTCGATGACGGCCTCGATGCAGCTGCGCCACGAGCACAGGGCCTGGATGCCCGGGGCCACCGCCGCACTGACGCCAGTCCCAATGACCAGCAGCAGCTCCTGAGGCTGTTTCCGAATGAGGCTTTTTAAAAACTTTCTGCTTCAGCATAAGGGAGAGGAAGAACAAAGATTAGCCGAGATCACTGCAGACCCAAGCCTGGAAGGCACTGTGGCGTTTGGGTCGGACCCAGCCCAGCCCTGAACGCACACACTCCGCCTCTCCATCCCTTCTGCATCCTCCGCTCCCCAGCAGAGACAAAGCTTTGGCGCTGCCTACTCTGGGTGCCCCTCTGCTGCTTGACCCTTGCTCTACCAGGGTCCCAAGTGGCCAGGCCTCCTTCACCTCCTCTTCAAACTGCCCATAGCAAATGATCCCTACTGGCAGTGACAGCAAGGGCCCCGCCACCCAAGGAGGTGCTTATCTTGCACAGCTCGAGACAGTGCCACCCACAGGAGGGCCGCCTTGCCCTCAGAGAGAGCTCCTTGCATACCAGGCCTGGAGGCCCAGCCTGCCCCCAGTTCCTATTTCATTTCTGTCTTTGTAGGCTTATGACAGATCCTCCTAGACTCTGTGAGATCAAAAAACTTGCCTGGAAGGTAGACATGAGTTTATTTACCTTGACTTTTGTTCACTTTTATTTGTTGTCTTTTCCTCTGAATCCATCTGTGAATCCTAAACAGGAAAAAGTAATTGGAACCTGTTTATATTTCCCAGATAAATGTTGTGTGGGTGCGTGTGTGTGACAATGAAGCTGAGCCTGGGACTTCAAACCAAGCCACATCCCCAGGCATCTTCCTGCCTCAGCTTCCCGCCTGCTAGGATGGCAGCTATGTGTCACTATGCCTGACTCTAAAGTTTTTATTAGTATCCAGAAGAAAATAAGTCTAGAATTAAAGGCCTCAGATATCCATTTAAATTAGAATATTTGAAAAACATACACAAAAAAACACATAACCAAACTCAGGAGGCTGAGGCAGGAGGATCAACTCCAGTTCAAAGCCATCCTGAATGACATAGTGAGATCTTGTCTCAAAACAAAACAGCCCACAGAATGTTTCCTAAACCACACTGCTAATCTCACATGGCTCATAACACCATCAGAGGCCACTGTCATCCCTCCCGGACAGGGAGGAAGGACAGCTCAGAGGTTACAGTGGACTTGTGGGCAGTGCCATACTCTGGAGATCCCTTAGACACCACTCCCAAGGGCTCCCTGTGCACTCACCCAAGTGCCTGCTCACAGCAGGGCATGCAGGGGCACTCCTGTGAGAGAGACAGGCTCTGTAGCACTGGGCCCCATATCAGGTACCAGGCCTCACCTTGACCAACTGAACTGCACGACAAGAAGCAAGGAAGTCCGGGCTGACGACGGAGATCAGACTCTTATACATCTGGGTCTCTACCCACCCAGCTGTCTACACTCCAAGGTGTTCCAAAGTCACAGCCGACTACCCTGCTGAAGAGGTACTGGTGTCCCTGCCTGCCCAGCTGCCGGCCCTTTCACGTTCCTTACAGTCCTGCTCGCTGGAAGCTCTTGCAGGTCCCTCTTGCACACACTGACAGAGCGCCACTCTGACAGCAGGTGTTTGCCACACAACCCGCATCTTCATGCCTCGTGGACACCTGCTGCCCCCCCCCACTGCTGACATGTGGAGGATAGGTTGAGTGACCAGATTCCACCTCACCAGAAAACCCCACTCTGAGCAGGGGGCACTGACTTGGCTGCAGCATGACTGAAAGCCACTTTTCTTAGTGCTGTGACCTTTTCTCCCCTTGACTAGAATGGAGTCACCAACACCAGTCTTCAAGGGTGCACACACGTCCTAGGAGGCTGCAGAGCTAGTGAGTGCCCTGAGGTCACCCAAGTGTGTACCCCCCCAATCTCCTTGATGGCCCAAAGCTGCTGTCACCTTCCCTGAGGCTGAGCAGCCCCAGTCCACAAGCCAGGAGGAACGTGAGGCTCCCCAGGTGCCTGCCAGAAGGTGAGTGAGACTGCCCCTGACCGCCACCCCTATAGTCAGCAGTCACACAGAGTCGGGTCACTCTGTGCCACCTACCGGGACCTTTTCAAGAAGAGTGAGGCTCTCCACCACATGACGAGAACCTTCACGCAGAATCAAAGCACCACGGCTCTCAGCCCTGGTCTTTCAGTGACTGCCCTGGCTGCCCTCGGCTGGACCTCTGTACGGCTTCCTGCTCACTGCCATGTACCCACAGCTTGGACACAAAGTTCAGACTCTGGCCTGGCGGCTCACTGCCTACAACTGGGGCTGCCCCCAGCTTCCTTTTTCAACAGCCCTCAGGACTCGGATCTTGGTGCTCAGCCCTGCTACAGGGGAGCTCAAGGTACCCAGGAGCAGACCACACTCCTCACCCCACTGGCCCCTAACCACCCCCACTGCTGTAAGCCTGGTGCTCCTCCAGCCTAAGGCAGGAGCCATTGCCTCAGCTTCTGCACACATCCCAGTATGCTTTCTAAATCCTACGCGAGTGTGGGGAAGGCTGAGATACATGACAGTTATGTAAAACAGCTTTAAATTTTTAAAAATTATTTTATTTTATTTTACATTTTTCTTGTTTCAGAACTTTTATTTATTTTTATGGCTGGCTCAGCCTGCCCTGAGGGCAGGGCTGGCACAGCATGTGGTGCCCGGGATCAAACCGCAGTCCCTGCAGCTGCCTAAGCTTTCCTAAGGAGGTGCTTTAGACCACTGAGCCATCCTGCCAGACCCCAGCTTTAAAATTTTTAACTTTTTTTTTGTGCAGGGTCTCACTGCACAGTTGGAACTCAGCAATCCTCCTGTTTTCTGCTTCCCTAGCACTGGGATTATAGGAGTGCTGTCACTACACCAGCAACCAGTTTGCTGGCTCAGCAACAGAGACTAGGGGCGGGGGGAGACAGGGTGGAAGCATAGGTAAATTTTTTAAAAATTCTTTTTGCTAGTTCACACTGAGCACAGTGATACAAGCCTGTAATCCCTACACACTAGGAGGCTAAAGCAGGAAGATTACAAGTTCAGGTCCAGCCAGAGTTCAGGTCCAACTTAGACCACCTCAAAATGATGGGGAGAGGGGAGCTGGAAGTGTATATGAAAGCCCTGGGTTTAATCCCCAGTGGTCAAAAAAAATAAAACCTCTAGTTTAAACCAGACATGGCAGGGTCAGTGAGATAGCCCAGTGGACTAAGCACCTGCTTAGACAAGTACAGGGACCAGGGTTCCAACCCAGGCACCACATGATGTGCACCTGCAAGCACACTGAGACAGCAAGTGAGACTGGGTGATCAAGATCGGGTGTGCTTGTGCACACCTGTAATCCCAGCACTGGGGAGGCTGAAACAGGTGGATACTATAAGCCGGAGCTGCATACTGAGACCTTGTGACAAATACATTAAAAAAAAAAAAAAAAAAGCCAGGCATGGTGGCACACACCCATAGTTCCAGTTCTAGGAGGCTGAGGCAAGACAACTACAGGCCAGAGCTGGCTACACAGCAACATCCTGCTTCCAACTCCCTTAATGATTCAACTGCTTGTTTTTCCATATACAGGTGGATCCCAGTTACAAATTCAAAGCCTAAATGCTGTATTTATATGCCTGCAAGAGGGTATGAGCAACTCCAACACCAGCGAGCTGTGCGCAGCAGGAATGTTCTTCCCAAGGCATCCACCACAGGTGAGTGCTGGCACTGTGGGCAGGCCCTGCCACCTGGCTACACTTCCTCAGCACCCCACCAGGCCTGCAGCTGCCCCCCAAGAGCCTTCCAACAGTCACACAGCTCCCAATCTGATAGGCACAGGCCCTCCAGATGCCGAGACCAGCGTGGACCTCCAAGAGCCGAAGCAGCTCGGGACAGACCCCTGACATCCGCACTCAGCACAGCGCCCAGCACAGTGAGCTGCCGGGCTGCCCATATTAGGCATTTACAGTTCTGCACAACACTGTATGTTTAAAGACATTACCTCATTTCCTGTGTGCAGCGGCATAAAGATCAGAGCCAAATCTCACAATAACCTGGAAGTTACCCAAAATCTCCCCAGGTTTTCTACCAGGGACAAGGAGTGAACTACAAACAGCCCAACTGTCAAAGTTTGTGAGGCACACCCAGCCTCTGACACCAGGCTGCCACTCACAGCCACAGCTGCAAGCCAATGGGATTCCAGACCACAGGAACAAACCCTCAGAGACCTTTCACACACTGCATCCCTCGGTTTCCCTGGTGATCATGTCGTCACCAGCTGGTGGCCCAAAGCCAAGTCAACGCAGCAACCCATTCTATCACAAGGAACTACCAGCATTTTCCAAAAGCAAAATCAGCCCCAACAGATTCTTAGCAGTTCCTGCCCTTTTCATCCAGAGCCTCTAATAACAGTATCAGCAGGACGTTTCCTGCTTAGCACAAGGTCACTGGCTATGCAGCACCTGCACAGTGCCTCACTCTGCCTGCACCTTAGCCCTCCGTGCTCTCCACCAGGGCCTAGTTCAACTACAACAGCCTACAGGACTGAGGCTATTTCCATTCAGCTGGCAAAGCAGGCCTCCTCCAGCACCAGCCTGCCATGGCAGTCTGCCCCCAGGCCTCCTCCAACACCAGCCTGCCATGGCAAACTGCCCCCAGGCCTCCTCCAACACCAGCCTGCCATGGCAGACTGCCCCCAGGCCTCCTGTTCCCCACCTCAGGCACTGCCACTGCCCTTCACTACACACTATAGTTTCACTTCATGAGTACCATGAATTATAAGGTAAGTGTCTCAGTTACTCTTCTCTCGCTGCCGGGACAAACACCTGACGCCCAAAATGAGGGAAGGAAAGGTTTCAGCTCATAGTTAATGGAGGTTTCAGGCCATAGTTGGCTGGCTCCAAGGCAGAGAGGCATGAGGCAGAGGGCTTCGTGGTGGCAGCAACAAGCAAGAGCAAAATGGAGCAGCAGCAACGTGGCAACAGAGAGCAAGCCTGTCTCCCTTAAACTGCATTCAGGCTATCTGCCCCAGGCTGGGAGTAGCACTCACACCATAACCCCTGCAGCACTCACACCATAACCCCAGCAGCACTCACTCCCATAACCCCAGCAGCACTCACACCCATAACCCCAGCAGCACTCACACCCATAACCC
>PVJA010000245.1:143344-166702 GCA_004027025.1 Myocastor coypus | reverse complement strand
CGGCACTCACACCCATAACCCCAGCAGCACTCACACCATAACCCCAGCAGCACTCACACCATAACCCCGGCAGCACTTACTCCCATAATCCCAGCAGCACTCACACCCATAATACCAGCACCCAAGGGGTGAGGATGCCACTCAACAGGAAAGCCCTGGGTTGTACCACTAGCATCTCAAAAAACAAGTAAAGCAAGTTAATCACCCACCTTCACCTGCGCAGCCCTCACCAGGGCGCAGCACCAAGTGCATGTGAGGGGCTCCACGTGTGCTTCACCATTCGATCTACTCAGTAACCCAACGAAGCGGACACTGCTTTCACCTGCCTGGCCTGGGATGACACTGAGCCCCCTCAAGAAGCCAACAGCGTGGTATAGTCATGCACTGCTCTAATTTGGGGGGCACATGGAAAGTCAAACATCACCCTGATACTGTCCCAAGGCCAGCGTGCACTGAAGTACATGTGGTCTACAACCTGTCCCACAGACAGCATGTGACATGAAGCTGAAGAAGCCTCTTGCTTACTGATAGGCCAGCACTACACTGAACTTCTGGCATTTACCAGCCTGAGGACCCATAAGACATTCTAGGCTGTAATTCCCAGGATGTGGGAAGCTGAAACAGGAGGATCACATTTCTTTTTTTTTTTTTTTTTTTTTTTTAAGCTAGTTGCTTTAGTTTGTTTGTTTGTTTATTTATTTTATTTATTTATTTATTTATTTATTGTGGAACCAGGGTTCGAACTCACAACCTTGCACTTGTCAGGCAGGCATTGGTGCCACAGAGCTATCTCCCCAGTGCCCCCCCCATTTCTTTTTAAAATGTATTTAGTACAGTGTCTACAGGGTCTCACTGCATAGGTCCTCCTGTTTATAGCTCCCAAGTGCTGAGATTACAGGGGTGCACCACCACACCCAGTCTCAATCGTTGTCTCAGCCTGTGGAGGGGGTGAGGGTAGGACATGCCAAGAACAGAACCCCAGTCCCTGAGCCTGCCTGCCTAAGCAGGTGCATTAGTCGACTGACCTATCTAACTGGACCAAGGAGATCACATTTCAAGGCCACCGTGGGCTACATAGCAAGACCCTGTCTTGATGACAAAGAGAGAAAAAGAGAGACAGAGACTGAGAGAGATTCTAGAAAGTAATGTGATGACACTCACAGTTTTAAGCTGGAGTAGGACCTTCTTACTATGTGACACCAAATACCTTCAGTTTTTTCTGAAGTGAAAACTGAGACTTTTGGGCAGTGTCTCCCAAGAGCACAGTGAGCTAGGAGCTCTCTGCTGGCCTATGTCCCAGACTCCAGCTGCTCTCCTGGCACTGTCTGGTCCACATGACCCCAGAATTCTCTCAGGCCTCTGCCTCCGAAACACACCTCCACACATTGCAGGGGCCGTGGCCCAGCCTCCCTGAGGCCTCTCCCACCACAGGTCCTTTTCAGAAAGGTTGCCAGTGACCACTGGCTGTCCCTCAGGAGGTCTGGATGAGGCCAGTAGCTCACATTCAGTCTCTGCCTGGTCTCTGCAGGCCTGTCATACATCCATCCACATTAACTTTAGCAGGGAACAGATAAGCAGGCTAAACCAGGAAACAATGGCTTCCATGACTTTCCCCAGGCTCGGGGAGCCTGGGGGAAGGAAGCAGGACACAGCAGGAAGGTCAGTGCTTAACGTTTTTCTTTTTCTAATTCTGCATGTCTATGTCTAGTAACCTGCACAACTAATTAGAAGATAGTATTATGTAATACATCACTGTTGAATTCCTATTATTTTGTTTGGTAAAATGCTGTATCAGTTCTCATGTTTTTTTTTTTCTTATCATTGTGCATTCTCTTTAATAAATAAAATAAAAAGAGAATACTAATTACAAAAAGGATACAGCAGGAAGCACCTGGCCAACGGGTCCAGCTGTCCCCACTGATACCTGGAGGACTCAAGAGGGATCTGAGCCTCTGACCCCTTTCCATGTGAAAAGGACTGACACCCTCACCTTCACCTTTCGAGTGGAAACATTATCCTGGAGAACATTTTAAAGAACAAAGGCTGAGCTGCAAGGTGGTGCCTATAATTCCAGCACTGTATAGGCTGAGGCAGGAGAATCACCATGAGCTCCGGGACAACCTAGGCTACAGAGTGAGACCCTGTCTCAAACAAGAACAAAGCCTGGAACATCTCAGGGTGTGACAGAGAAGGTTCCTAGGATTCATTAAGACAAAAACTTCAGTCCCTCTGTCATGCTGGTCACCTGGGGCTGCTGTCCTGGACGGCAAACACAGCCCACAGACCTCACCACAGGAAGTTTTACTACTCAGGCCTCCCCAGGCTCTGCTCCTTCCCCCAGGAAATCCCCAGAGACTTTCCTGATGTTCTCTCTACTCCACCATCTGCCACCACCTTGAAACCCTGCATTTGTCTGGGCACTGTTGCTTCCCACACACACCTGGCACTGTCTCAGTAATGCCACTGACAGTCCAGCAGCAACCTGGCTGAGCTCTGCCCAACGGCACCCTATGTCTTGCCCAAGGGAGACATGTGCACTTCCTGAGTGGACAGCAGACGCTGAAAACCTGATGAAGAGGCTGTGGTCACCACTCCTGCCTTCGCGGTCCAGGCCGCACCGCCTTTCTCAAGGAGACCACTCAGAAGGCCTGTGTCCAGGTCCCGGCGTGGCTCTGGGCCCTCTTCACCACACCCATCTCCAGCCTTGAGCTCTGCCTGATCGCTAGCCTCACCTTCTCAGGCTCCAGGAACACTGCTCTCCTGCTCCCCACCAAGCACAAGCTCCCTTCCCTCCTGAAGCATCACCCCCCCACACACAGGCCACTGCTGCTCCCACTGCCCCTTCCTTCCACCAGAGGCCCTACCCTCTCCAGAGAGGTAGCCAACACAACCACAGCCACCCACCCTCAGGGTGAAGCTCTGCTCTGGGGTCCCATGCCAGCTGCACTCAGGCCACCACAAAGGACGCCCACACAGCTGTTCACCCCTTCCACCCAGCTCTGCAGCAGGGGCTTACATCCCCAGAGACAGTAGAGACCAGGGCTGTACCTGCTCCTTAGTGGACACTGGCCTACCACAAGAATCAGCCAACTATGCCTTTTTCTGCTACCTAGGGCTGCCCATTGTGTCATACTCAGGAACTGCTCCAGGCAAGCCAGACAGTGACAGGTGTGGCCCAAGGAAAGGATGACCTTTGTCCTTAAGATCTGCAGGCCCAGGAGGCACCTCTTGATGAGGATGGGAGGTGTAACATTGGGCAACAGCCTACAGACGGGAGGCATACCGGCTTGGAGTCATCTATCTCCTACCTAAATCGCCTCCTCCCAGGGAGAGCATGCTTATGCCTGCATCTCTCCATCAGTAGGTCACTATCATGAAGTCCTTTTGCAGCCACCACCGAAAGGAACTAGTTCTAGGAATGCAAAAATCCAAGTGAGGAAGAGACGATGTAAAGGACCCCTATCTGCCCAACTCCGGGCACACAGTGGCATTAAAAGTTAAAACACTGCCGGCTCAGGCCTCTGCAACAAGGAGTATGGCACATGGGGACTTCAAAGCAAGCCTCCTATTCAGCTATAAAGTGCTGCTTAAGCACTAGCAAGGCTGAGTTGAGGCAGCAGGATGGAGTTCGAGGCCAGCCACATGTCGAGACCCTGTCTCCAAAATTTAAAGAGCTCCTCAGGTGACTGGCTATCTGTTTCTACCTCGGCCTTTATTGTTAGAAACCTCGGGAATACTTTTCGGATGCTCCCCGTATCTCAGAGGATGGGACAGAAGCCTCTGGGTAGGTGACCAGTAGAGTGACCCTCGAGGGACCTCTAGGGCCTAAGGGGCAGGTGGCCCACCCAGGAAAGGTGCCGGGGCCTGCACAGGCAAGGGGACTCCGAGGAGGCCTTGGGGTCTCCAGGGGCGGATTTTCTGGAACAGAGGACCAGAGCTCTGCTGTGGTCCTGGGGAAGCCGTGGGCGTCGAGGGAGGCTCTAGGAGGTTCTGGGGTCCCAGGGTCTGGAAGGCCAGAGAGGCCCAGATGGGTCCCCGAAAATGCTAGGAGAGACCTGGAAACAGGAGCGTCGGGGTCTGGGGTCGGTCCTGGGGTCTCTCTAAGGTCGTGGGGCTCAAGCAGCCGGCTCGACCTACCCCGCCGCGCTCCTCACCTGCCTCCCGCTCGCGGGCGGACGACGGCGTCTCCCTCGCGGTGCCGCGCGCCGTCAAGCCAGGCGGGGCCGCGGGACGGGGCTGCGCGCGCACCAGGAGCCACACCAGCGCAGGGCACAGGGCCGGCGACTCCGCGCCAGCCGGCAGCGCCGACGCAAAGCCCTCCCCCGTGCGCGCGCCCCGGCCGCGCAAACGTTCCGCCCTGAAACCAACGGTCGCGCGGCCGCCCGAGGCCCCGCCCCGGAGGTGGGCGCGGTCGGCCGCTCGCCACGCCCCCTCCGCCATCCCCCCCCCCCGCGGGAGTCTCGCGCAGGCGCAGTCGAGTGCGGGGGGGGGGGAGCCGGACTGCGATTGCAGCTGCGCTAATCGCCGAGCCGTGACAGTCTTGGCTTTCCATAACAAGAGCCGGTAGGGTCAGAAGTCACTTCCTCTTCCCAGGCTTCCCGAACGCCCTCCCCGCCCGGCCTGAGCCTCAGTCGTTACTCCCTCTCACCTTAGCACCTTTATATAAGTTTGACTTTAAAGCTGGCTGTTTAACACTTGGCGTGGTGGCACCCATTTGTAATCCATCCCAGCACTCGGGAGGCCGAGAAGATCGCTGCAAATTCAAGGTCAGCCTCAGCCTGAACTACATATGAGACCCTCAACAAACAACAGTGAAACAAGAGTGCCAACACCCAATGAAGGCTTACGGGCCCCTGCCTGAGCCGTTGAAAAGGGCACTCTTCACCACACCCCTGCAACGCAGACACCCTCACTATCACTCCAGCTTAACCACTGGCGCGTGCACGTGTGAACAAGTGTCTGCCCCAGAATACTCAAGAGCAGAATTCGCTTCGCTTCTGTACTGACGGTGCCTGTGCCAGGTGGCCCGATGAGAAGAAAGTACATTTGAAGTGTGGGTGTGCACACGCGCGTGTATGTGCGTGCACCTCACTACCAACCTTGGGCCCTATTGGACACGTCCCACGCCTCATCGGCTGCAACCGGCACCTGCGGAGGTCCCAGCCCCTTGCTGCTCCAGAGCTAGGCAGAGCCCCAGCTGGTGGCTGTGGCTTTCCTGGTGGGTGTGGCTTTGCTGTGGGTGTGGCTTTTCTGGTTAGTGTGGCTCTGCTGGTCTGAGGAGGGTGGCATCTGGCACCGGAAAAAGCCTTTGACCCTCACTGTAGGCTCTGCCGGCCTTACCCAGACCCTCTTTACAAGCGACTCAGCTCTCTGCGGAGGTGCCCTTTCCTGTCCATGTCTAGTCCCTTTGTAGTGGTGGCATGGGGACAAGACAGCCACAGAGCAACCACTGTGATGCATGGCCAGAAAACCAGTGCAGTCTCTTTTGGGAGAAAAAGATAATAGACCCGGGTTTTAGGGTGGAGGAGGCTAGGAAGAAAGGCAGTCCTGTAGGCGAGGGACACAGACTGGGAGAGACGCATAGCAGAAGGTCTAGTGTAGAATATGTAAGGAACTCTCGAGTTCAGTAATAAAGATAAAAAACACAACTTAAAAAGGTGAGCAAGGGCAGGCCAGATACAGATTAAAGCAGACAAAGACGCCAGGGGTTTGATCCCCGGCCTGCCCTGCTGGCCCACACTGGGGCATGCTGAGACTAGAACGACACTGGGTGTGGTGTCCCACACCTGTAATCCCAGTGGCTGAAAAACAGGAGGATCACTATGAGTCCGATCTGTGTAGTGAGACCCTGTAGTTCCTGTACTAAAATGCATAAAAAATTTAAAAAGAAAATAAACATTATAATCCCAGCACCACTTGGGAGGCTGAGGCAGAAGGATCAGTGCAAGTTTGAGACCAGCATGGGCTACAAAAATGAGCTCAAGTCCAGCCTGAACTGCATAGCGAGACCCTGTCTCAAAAAGACAAAAAAAGAAAAAGTATTAATTGTTCCTTTCAATAGGCCAGCAGAAATCAGTAGTACAAGTATCCAAGCTATCCTACATATATACTTAAATATATATTTTTCCTTTCTTTTGTCCTCCTCATTCCAGTTTTATCTTCCCACTGAACATACTCTTTACTTTCCACAGCATCTATTGTACCTTTTAGATTTTATTTACTCTTTCAGGTTCTTATACTAGCGAGACAATAGGATGTTTGCACAGGCGGGTCTGATTTATTCCAGTATGGTCTCTAGTTACATCCATTTACCCATAAAAAGCCTTGAGTTTGTTTTTGTTTATATCTGAATAATACTCAGGAATTGATAAAAAAAAAAAAAAAAAAGATGTGCTTTATTTCAACATTATTTTCATGGAGAGATGCAAATGAGAACTACACTGACAGGCCTCTACACATCACTATGATGGACAAAATTCAAAAGACTGACCATACCCAGTATTGGCGAGGATGGGGAGCAATTGGCTCTCACCCCCACTGGTGGGAATACAGTGGTCCAAACTAACAGAATGGCTAAAATAAAAACACGAACTGCTGGTGAGGACTCAGAGAAATTAGATGGCTCAGGGTTTGTGGCCACCATTTCTCCATTATAATAAATTCCAAAATAATCCGCTTCTAAAGAAATTTACTGAGCTGGGGAGATAGCTCCGAGGCACAAGTGCCTGCTGGGTAAGTGCAAGGTCGTGAGTTTGAACCCTGATCCCACCAAAGAAAAAAAAAAAAAAAAAAAAAGAAATTTACTGGGGCCCAAATGTTGTTGTCGTTATTGTTATTATTATTATTATTATTATTATTATTATTATTATTATTATTATTTTCTTGGTTTTCCTCTTGTGTTATGCAGCTGAGACTGGACAGGGACTCACAGGTACTCTGCCCACCTCACCCTCCTGAGAGCCAGATGATGGCCCTGGGCCACCACACAGCCCAAAAGTTTGGAGTGTTCTGTTCTTTTTTTTTTTTTTGTCTTTTTGAGACAGGGTCTCTAGGGGCTGGGGAGATAGCTCCGAGGCACAAGTGCCTGCTGGGCAAGTGCAAGGTCATGAGTTCGAACCCTGGTCCCACAAAAAAAAAAAAAAAGAGAGACAGGGTCTCGCTATGCAGTTGAGGCTGGCCTTGAGCTCACTTTTGTAGCCCAGGCTAGTCTTGAACTCACACTGATCCTCCTGCCTCAGCCTCCCAAGTGCTGGAATTACAGGTGTGCGCCACCACGCTCAGCTAAGTGTTCTGTTCTTGTCTGCAGCTCACTCATGACCAAAGCTGATTAGTGAAGAAGCTGGCAATGGTAGAGAGTTTTAGTAGGCCTCCCTGGGCCCTGGGAAGATGGCAGCCTAAGGGCCAGCTTGGAAGGGCCCTTGGGGTGGAGACTTAAGGCCAAATGACGTTCTGTGGCTTTCCAGAGCAAGGGCCGCCCTGTCCTCGGTCAGCCCTGCCGCCTGCAGTTCCTGACCGCCCAGGTCCCCAGCTGTGGCTTCAGCCCTGGCTCCAAGCCTGGATGGATGAGTGGCTTTCTGTGAGGCCAGACGGAGGCGGCAGCGCCGTCGGCAGCAGGTGACTGAGCAGGACCGTTGACAGGAAGTGGAAACGGAAGAAGAAAGGGGCATGCCTGTAATCCTCACGCCCAAGAGGCTGAGGCAGGAGGAGGATGGCCAGGAGCCTGAGGTCAGCCTGGGCTCCACAGTGAGTTCAAGGCCAGCCTGAACTTCATAGGGAGACCCTGCCTCATAAAACAAAAACCAAAACAAACAAGCAGCAAGCTAAAGGCTGAACCATGGGCCTCTGGGAGACAAGCAATTACAAACCAGTTCTGGCCAGCAGGGACCAGAACCTGGGGAGAGGCCGCTCTGGCAAACATTCGGAGATTTTCTTTCTCTTTTTTTAAAAATGTATTTTTAGGGGCCCGGCGGGATGGCTCAGTGGTCTAAAGCACCTGCTTAGGAAAGTTTGGGCGGCTTCAGGGACCACAGTTCGATCCCCGGCACCACATGCTGCGCCAGCCCTGCCCTCTGGGCGGGCTGAGCCAGCCATAAAAATGAGTGAATAAACAAAGGTTCTGAAACAAGAAAATAAATAAATAAATAAATAAATAATGTATTTTTAGTAAAGGATCGGGTGTGTAGTGATCTTCTTGTCTTCAACCTCCCAAGGGGTGGGATTACAGGTCATGCCCCCCACACCCAGTCTCAACTGCCTCAGAGCTGCCTGGAGGCGGGGCTGGCAGGGCGTGCCCCTGATCAAACGCGGGCCCCTGCCTCTGCTTAAGCCCGTGCTTTAGTCGGTTGAGCTATCTGGCCGGCCTTTACTCTGGCACGCACTCTCCTTGCAGCCTGGCCAGGTCGCTCTTGGTCCCTCGCCCTAGAGAAGGGAAAACTGCCATGCGTGGACACACCTGAGGGCAGCTCGCTGGTGACCGGCCGCGATCGCCAGCCACCGCGCACCCTCCACCTTCGCTGGTGACACATTGAAGCGAGTGGACACGGTCCAGCCATAAAAGGAGCCCACTGCATCATACAGGTGGGGCAGGGGTGGGTCTCCAGGGCGTAATGCCGTGTGGCGCACTTCCATTTACGGCATGGTTTTTTTTTCTTGTTTTGGAACTTTTGTTTATTTATTTGTTTGTTTGTTTGTTTGTTTTTATGGCCGGCTCAGCCTGCCCTGAGGGCAGGGCTGGCGCAGCATGTGGTGCCTGGGATCGAACTGCGGTCCCTACAGCCGCCTAAGCTTTCCCAAGCAGGCGCTTTAGACCACTGAGCCATCCTGCTGGGCCCCCAGCATGGTTTTAAAATAATACTTTTTGTAGAAATGAAGCGCAGGTCTGTGATTTCTGGGTTTGGCGGCGTGGGAGTCACGTGGGTTGGCGGTAAAGGGGACTTTGGGGGAGCGACAGCTCTTTCATGGCTGTTGAGACAGCGTCTCACTGGGTAGCCCAGCTGGCCTCAGACTTGGAGGGACCCCAAGTGCTGGGATTACAGGTGTGCACTGCCTCGCCTGGCACGTTCTCCCAGATTCTCCATGGCTCCAACCCGGCCTGCTCGCCTCTGTTGCAATCCAGGTCATCACCTTGCACGGGTGTCTGGCCAGCTGTCCTCATCCAATGCCTGTGGCCGCAGGGCATTCTCCAGCTGCCCATAGAGGGTCATCCTAGCTCCTGCCCCCACCCTGGCTGTGCCTCCCGAGTGTCAGCGTGGGGCCTGGACGCAGCAGAGCACGCATGGTGTCCCCTGGCAGGCCACATTGCCACCTGCCCTCCCCATAGCCCTTTCCTGGCCTTTAGTGTGACAAGGTTCAGCTGGGTGACTCTGTTGCCAATATGCCATCTCTGTGAGGCACTAATGAATGCTCCTAGGGGCAGTCATTGCTGGGCACACCCTGCCCTGGCCGGTACAGATGGGGGAGCACCAGAAGAACGGGCCCTTCACCTGACCTCCGAGGCCCCAGGCCCTGTCACAGGCCATCATGAGCCAGGGCCAGGCGGCTAGGATGACACAGGCACAGAGACAGTGTTTCCCTTAAGCTCCCGACCCACTAAGGGCCGGTTCTCTTCACAGACTCGACTTTACAAATAGGGAATCTAACCAGGCGTAGTGGTGCACGCCTGTAATCCCAGCACTTGGGAGGCTGAGGCAGGAGGATCATTGCAAGTTTGAGACCAGCCTGGGCTGCCAAAGTGAGCTCAAGGCCAGCCTGAACAGCATAGCGATACCCTGTCTCAAAAAGACAAAAAAAAAAAAAAGAGGGAATCAGCTAGATATGGATCATTCCAGCACCCTGGAGGCTGAGGCAGAAGGATCTTGGTGAGTACAAGGTCTGCTTGGGCTATCTAGTGAATTCAAGGCCAGCCTACACTACAGAGTGAGTATCTTAAGTAGGCAGACAAAAACCCAACCGCAGCTAGGGAAACTGAGGCATTGAGAGGGGAAGGTCCTCACCCAAGGCCTGGGGTGAATGTGTGTAGGTCAGACTTGTCCAGTGTGGCCTCTGGTCCCCTCAGGAACCAGCAGTCCCTCTCAGCAGGGTCTTAGTGGGAACAAGAGGGGGCCAAACTTGTAGAGGCAGGCAGTTCGACTCCAGAGCCAAGTGCATCTGATGCCGTGGGTGGAAAAGTCGCTACAGGCCTCGGACAGGTTTGCCCACTCCTGGCAAGGAGTCTGGTCGCTTTGGCTGATCCGTTGAGCTCGCAGCTGCTCTGGGCGTTAAGCCAGCCTAACTTTGAGACAGAGTCTTCCTAAGGCACTAAATTATCTCAACTGCACTGGAACTTGTGATCCTCCTGCCTCAGCCTCCTGAGGGTGCTGGGATTACAGGCAGGCACTGCTGCACGGGCCATACCTTCCAGGTAGAATGTCCCAAGCAGGCCGCTGTGTAGAGATGGGTGGGACAGGCGCTAGCCAGGGCCTGGCAGGGCTGAGGCAGGGCCCAGCTCCTTTGGAGCCCCTGAGGGCCTGCAGAGGGCGACAGGTGTCTAGGAACAGGAGACTGAGCATGACAAAGCTTGGAGCTGAGGGTGTGGCACTTGCCGAGGACCTGGGGCCCTAAGTGGGAGATGGCAGGAGCAGCCGCCTGGAAGCTACAGGTCTGAGCAGGGGTTCTCAGTCGGGAGAGAGCACTGTCTCGTGGGCGTGGGCCCAGCCATTGGGGGAGCTCAGCCTCCTTCTAAGGGAACAACCCATCCCTAGACTCCACCCTGGCAGCCTTTGGGATGCCGCCTCCTGTTAAGGTTTCAACACCTGATCACACACCACCCCTGGAGGAAGGCTTCCAGTGCTCTAGCGCATTTTCCAGATCAAGAGATCAAGGCTCAGAGACGCTGGGGGTCTAGTATCTTCCACATTCTTTCTTGTTTGTTTGGTTTGGTTTTGGTTTGTGAGACAAAGACTTGCTACCCAGCACGGGCTGGCCTCAGACTCCTGGTGAGCCTCTGCCTCAGCCTTAGCCTCAGCATGTGCTACCTTCCTGAGAGTCTCACTTAAGTCACTGAAATGCCTGGGCTAGGTTTAGACTTGTGGTCCTCCTGCCTCGGCCTCCTGTGTGCTAGGATTACAGGGCTGCGCCATCATGCCTGGCCCTATCCGTTTCACTGAGGCAGTTTGCCCAAAAGGGACACAGGAGGAGCCCTCAGGGGCACTCAACTCACCCTCCACCAACCCTTTTATTCTGTGCACTGTTTCTGGACTCCACATCTCAGGGACATGTTGTTTCCCGCTGCTGGACCAACCCACCCTGTCTCTGCCCCAGTCCTCAGCCTGGCCTAGGGGAGGAGGAGTCCGAGATCCTGAGGCCACTCAGTCCTGCAGCTTGCTGGAGAACACCTCAGCTCTGTCCAGCGGAGGCCTGAGGCTCACCGACGCGTAGGCTGGCTCTGAGGCCCCCAGGGACTTGGGGACTGCTTCCTGCGTGATTTGCGAGTCGTGGGTGGTCTCCCCATCAGAGCCGCCCATGTCCCTGGTGGAGGGGATGGCAGAGCTGCGATCAGGAGGGCGGAGTGGACCCTTGGCCCTCACACTCAGCCCTCTCCTTATAGCTGTAGCCTCAAAACTTTGGTCCCCTGCCAATCCCCGGAATAAGTAAAGTACCACCCTCTGGAAACTATGTGAACCCCCGTTTGGGGTCTCACAGTGGGCCAGACAATAAGAGGCCACTGTCCCCATATCCCCAGGCACCAGATGTCTAAAGAGCACAATCAGGCCGAAGTTCCTGGGCTGGCCGAGTCCCCAGGGTTCAGGGGTTTTTAGTAACTCAGCGCAGCGGTGCCCTCTGCCGGTAATGTGCGCGCATTGCACCCTGGCTGCTCTAGGGCCCCATTCTGCCCAGGGGTCTGACGCCTCTAACCCTGGCCCACATGGACCGCATCAGGGGTGTTCCCTGCACTCACACGAAGCTGAGGGCAATGGCGCCAGCGAAGCCCACAAGCAAGAAGAAGGGCAGGGAGCCCAGGATGGAGGTGATGACAATCATGCCGCCGCTGCGCCTGCCGGGCCACGTGTCGATGGCCGCGAAGGGGGTGGCTGTGGAGGGGGCTGGGTTACCACCTAGACCATCACAAGGGTCCTGCTGCCTGGGTGCTGTGGACCCGGAGGGAAAGGGGACCCACGACCATCGCCTCTCACGTCTGTCCTGACTTCCTGGCTTTTCCTTTGGATTTTCAATTTATTTATTTTTATTTTTTAAAATATATTACAGCCGGCTCAGCCTTCCCTAATGGGGTTGGGCGGGCACAGCATGTGGTGCTGGGGATTGAACCGCAGTCCTTGCGGTTGCCTAAGCTTGCCTAAGCAGTCGCTTTAGGCCAGTGAGCAATCTTGCCAGCCCTGGACTTTCAATTTATAAACTGACTCAAGTTTTCTGATGGGCAGACAGGGTCGAGAGTGTAAATAATCAAAACCGAGCGAGGGGCTGGGGAGATAGCTCCGAGGCACAAGTGCCTGCTGGGCAAGTGCAAGGTCGTGAGTTCGAACCCTGGTCCCACAAAAAAAAAAAAAAAAATCGAGCGAGGGTGGGTCCCCTTTGGGGGCCACACCTGGGAGGATGAAGCCTGCAGTGACCATCAAGGCTCCATGTGTGGCCTCAGATGCACGCTTTCCGCACAGCCTGGCTTCTATCAGGGTCCCCAGGTGACCCCTGGGTCTTCTCCCACTTCTGGAGGAGACCCGCGTCCTGCAGGGCAGTGTGAGGGCTGCCCAGGAGTCAGCAGGAACCCCTCTGAGGATGTCCCCAGGGACACAGGATGCTTGACCTTGCAAAAAGATGCTGACTGGGGGGCTGGCCCAGCCCCTGAGAGCATGCCAGTATCCTGGCCCTCCAAGGCAGAGGCAGAGCAGGTTAAACTCTTATTTTTTTAGACAAGGGATGACTGTGAAATTCAGGCTGATCTTGGATTTCTGGCCATTCTCCTGCCTCAGCCTCCTGAGTGCTGGGATTGTGGTTATGCACCACCATGTCTGGCTTCAGGTTAAACTGTTTTAAAGACCAGCTGGTAATGCGGGGAGATAGCCTAAGCCTGGCCTGACTTCCAAGTCCTGGGGCACCACCCCTGCCTACCCCTACTTACGCTGCTTGGTGTAGATGGGGTCCGACCACAGGCTCTCGTCCTGCACCAGGCCCAGGGACATGTTCACCAGGACATACTTGAACCTGGAAGGAAACAGAGCCAGAGTTCCAGCAGCCTGCGTGTCCCAGCCTCGGGGAGCCGGAAGGAGCAGCACAGCCACAGAGGGGGCTCCCAGGCAACGGGAGGGGGCGTGGCCTGGCCCTCTGCCACTCTCACACCCTCCTGTTCTGATCTGTATCTAAGTATCCCCCAAAGCCTTGTTTGCTCACAGGGGAGCTTTTCAAAGCTGGCTGGACCTCACTGTGCAATCCTGGGGTTAAGGGCACGAGGCACTAAATCAGCCCGATGACTGGAATTAGCACAGCTCTGGAGGGGCACAGAGGAAGCCCTGCGCTGCATGTGGGCGGCCCCAGTCGGCAGGCTTCTATCCTGGATGGGACCTACAAGGACAGGAAGAAGGCGGCTGCTGCTAGCTATGTCCGGCCTGCACTGCCATGGACTGTCACTCCTCTCCCATGCTGTCCAGCCTCGCAGTCAGCCAAGGACTGTGGACTGGAACCTCCGTCAAGAGTGAGCCTGGTGGGGCTGGTGAGATGGCTCAGTGGTCTAAAGCGCCTGCTTAGGCAAGCTTAGGCAACCACAGGGACCTCGGTTCCATCCCCTGCACCACATGCTGCGCTAGCCCCACCCCCGGACAACCCCTGCCTCCTCTGACTCTCAAGTATTTTGCCTTAGCAAAGACAAAGGTATTGAGATGCCTCCAGAGAGCCTGTGGTGGCCTTCTGCAGGACAGGTGTCTCCATGTTGCTCAAGGGGTGCATCTGCAGGACAGAGCCCACACAGCTGCTGGCACCCCTGCCCTCTGCTATTCAAATCTGCTTCTTGGGATCCCAAAGGGAACTGAACAAAACCTGGAGTGATACCCACCGCCCTTGTGTCAGAGGGAGGTTTTGGGCACAGGGATCTCCGGCAAGTGTTTTAAGGGCTTCAGGGCTGACACACAGTCAGTGGAAAGCTACAGATGGTATATACACTGCCATGTCTACAGCCTGTGGGTTTTAACACTTAAAAAGCATTCTGGGAGGCGCAGGCAGGACCACTGCAGCTTCTAGCCCAACCTGGCAGTTTAGTGACTTAGTAAGACTCTATCTCAAAAACAGGGAAAAAAAAAAGAGCCAGGCATGGTGGCTCACACCTGTAATCCCAGCACTTGGGAGGCTGAGGCAGGAGGATCGGTGAGTTCGAGACCAGCCTGGGCTACAAAAGTGAGCTCAAGGCCAGCCTGTACCGCATAGCGAGACCCTGTCTCAAAAAGACAAAAAAAAAAGGGAAAAATAAATTAAAAACAAAAATTTGAGAAGCATGTCTGCAATCCCACTGCTCAAGAGGCTGAGGCAGAAAGATCACTGACTGGAACTCTGAGGCCAGTCTGGGCTCCAGGGTGAGATCCTGTCTCAAAAACCAAACCTGTCCTGGGCAGGAGAAGAGGACAGCAGGACCCTTGCCCCAGGGCCTGAGGCAGAGACAGCAGGCAAGCAGATGGCGGGTGGGTGGGCAGTGCTCTGGGTCCCCAACAGGCCCAGAAGCTCTAGAGACCCTAACCTAGGTGTCTCCATGGCAACCAGAGTGGGTGTAACCTGAGGTCTAGCCAAAAGCCAGGACCACCCCTTCTAGGACAGAGACAGTGCAGAGGCCCTGGAGGAAGGTGTTCCAGGGCAGGTACACCATGGGGGTCGGGGCCGTAGCTAATGCCCTGACCACACTTCTCCATCCTCTGTGCTCAGCCAGGGCAGATGCGTGGCTGGTGGGGCCCGGTCCACACTGAAAACTCGGCCCCTGTTCCAAAGTTTAGGGCAGAGATGGCAGGGCAGTAAGCCAGGTTGAGCCTTCTGAGCCCCGGGCTCTTTGTACCTAGTGAGGCCCAAGAACCAGGCTTTCCTGAGCCCCAGCCTGTGCCAGCACCCAAACTCTGGAGACTGGTGGCTTCTCCCGCTCTCTTCTCCTGGCTCTGCTGCCTGTGGCCCCTCACACCTACCTGTAGGCTGTGGCTGCTGACAGCGGGGCATTGCACAGGCCCTGGAAGTTGGGGTCCCACAGGCAGCTCCTGTTGTCCCCTACCCGGACCAGGTAGGCATCCAGGATCCCCAAGGCCTGGTTCACATCCCCAACAGCATCCAGGTTGGGCAGATCGCTGCAGGGCGTCAGGTCAAAGGCAGCGGCCTTGTAGGGACCTGTCTTCCCGCCCAGGGTTTGCTGGAACGTGGCTCTCAGGGGGGTCTTGTCCCTGTCCTGCACGGAGGTGTTCCTGGAGCCAGCTGTGAAGGCAGAGCCCGGAGTGAGGATGCCGGCCACACCACCTCAGCACACTCACGCAGCCATTCACTGGATCCTGTCAGGCTCTGACCTGCTGTAGCTATGCACTGCCCCCCTGCCCCCCACTCCCCATGCCCCGCCACTACAACGGGGGAGACAGACAAGGAGCACCTCTCAGCTTTGTGTGCTGTGTCCAGCTCTCCTACCTTATCTGACTTTAAAAATGTTGCTTTGTTCTATTGGGTAGGGTCTCACTGTAATTCAGGCTGGCCTTGCATTGTCAATGATCTTCCTGCCTCAGCCTCCTGAGTATTGGGATCACAGGCGCATTCCCCCACTCCTGGCTTCCCCATCTCAACTTGTAGCACTCCTGCCTCCCCCGATGAAGACCCAAACACCTGCCAAGACAGCCTGAGATTCTCTCTTCCAAAAAACAGGAAGAAGGCTGAGGCAGGAGGATCGTTGTGAGTTCGAGACCAGCCTGGGCTACAAAAGTGAGCTCAAAGCCAGCCTGAACTGCACAGTGAGACCCTGTCTCAAAAACCAAAAAAAAAAAAAGAAAGAAAGAAAGAAAAGAAAAACAGGAAGAGGAGCCTTGTGGGTCAGGGTGATCTTGGCCAACTTGTTCTACTTGTCTGCTTCCCAGCCTGTCTTCGGTGAAATGGCCCCAAATAGGGACACGGTGCCCACAGATTGGCTCAGGTCTGTGGTTGGCAAATGTTTGCTGAGAACAAAATGGTTGCCCCAATGAGCTCATGTAAATGGCCGGTTTCGCCCAGTGAGGGCAGCTGACCCTGGGCCCCTTCTCTGGACAGGCTGGGGCTCCTGCCCATGAAGGCCCAAGGCTCAGGCAGGTCCCACAGGTCCCAGTATGTGGCTTTGCCTCCCAACCGTGGCCCTTGGGGAGCAGAAGGAAGGGCCTGTGCTAGGCAGGTGCTCAGCGGCTGGTGCCCGGTGCTGGGTGCCAGGGGCAGGTCTGTACCTGCAGCCACCTGGGTGAAGCACTTGGGCAGTTGAATGGCAGCAACTGTGGGGATAGCATGTCGCCCTACCTGCCTGCTTCCTCTTGTGGGCAGAGGTCAGACCCCTTCTGGAGTAGCAGGAGCAAAGCAGACCCCTTACCCAAGTCTGCCACGACGTAGAGGTAGACCCTGTAGCTGCCCTCAAGTGGCTCTGTGCTGTCAAACATGCAGAGGGGCTTTTCCAGGGCCACCGTGGTGAGCGTGGGGTTGTTGGTGGCAAAGGTGATGCTGGCCAGCTGGGGCTGGAGGTCAACGGCTGGAGGAGGAATGTGGATAGTTACTGACTCCACAGACTGCCCGCACCGGGCACTCCCCACTGCCCCCTGTTGTGTGCCAGGCACTGGGTGTCACCAGCAATGGGCCACCTCCTGAAGCCTCAGATGGCCTGGCCATACCCTGCTGGTTGTCCTGTCAGAACCCTCTTTCCCCGAAAACTTTTCTTTTCTCCTTCTTTGGTGGTTCCAGGAACCAAACCCAGGCCTCTGCATGGCGCTATATTTCCAGTACATACATCTATATTTGAAGATGCTCCATATATTGCCCAGGCTGGTCTTGGACTTGCAATCCTCCTGCTTCAGCCTCCGGGTATCACCACCACGCCTGGCTTCCCCCTGCAGGTATCCCTTCACTCAGAGCCCCACTGCTGCCCCTCTGGGTGGCTTTGCCCCGTGGCCCATGTCCACCACCCCTCCCGCTCTTCACCTGAAGCCAAGAGCAGGGCGCTTTTACTCTATACCACACTAGCTGGATCCTGTGCCCCACCAGCCCCTTCCAGGGCCCGCCCCGCCCTCCCACTCAGCTTCCCCCCCCCCCCCGCCAGGCCACACCAAGCTCTGGCCGTGGGGTGCACAGCCTCCCTCCTCCAGACTCCCCATGCTGCCCTTGGGCGGAACCGTCCTGCTGCCCGTCTGCAGCCCCCAGTGTCTCGGTTTCTCCCCAAGGTCCCTTACAGGGCAGAAGCCACTGTGAGCCCTGGGATTCACACAGTGGGGAGATATTATTACTGTAGCATTTTGTCCCCATCTCTCTCTGCATATTTGGACAAAGCAAGAGAGGAGAGAACTTCCTGTTTCTCTCATAGGAATCCGCAACGACCTGGGTGCCCAGCACTGGGAATCTGTGTCCATTCCTAGAATGAATAAGGGATGCCCCAGGGTCGCTTCCCGTCCAGTCCAGGCTCCCCTCAAGCCTCCCGGGGTGGGTCTTCTGCACCAAGATGGGGCCGCGCCTCCGCCCAGCCCGCGGCCCCCCGCTTACTCCAGCCAATCCGCAGGCAGCCGAGCGCCAGCATCGCCCAGAGCGGAGGCATCGCCGCAGTGGCAGCAGGCGGCCTGGCGCGGTCCAGCTGTGCGCTCACCTGCCTGCTCCTGCCCTCACTTGCCTGGCTGGGCCTCCGCAGCCCCGCCCCCGTCCGCTCGCACGCCAATCGTCGGCCTCGCCCAGGGTCTATTTGCATAAACCCGCCCCACAAGTTGATCTTTGGGTCCATAGCCGCAGTGAAGTGCCCACTGCGTGCTGGGAAGAGGCTGTACAGACTCCTGGGAGAGTTGTCCTGCTTCAGGGGTCGCGTTCGGGGCGCGACCTGTTTCCTTTGGGAACTAATTCCTACCTCTGTGGAGCCCTTGCTATGCGCTAGCATGAAAAATTATGCGACACTGCTAGATTGGCATTTAGCTCCCAAGTGCAAGGTCAAGGTCACCAAGAAGGGGCAGGGCCTCACCAGGCTTTTGTAGCTTCCTTGGTGAGAGGGAGACTGCTGGAACCAGGGACTCAGGGCACAACCCGGGGCAGCTTCCACAAAGATGGAAGAGGAGCCAGGAGAGGTAACACACACCTGTAACCCCAGCGCTCTGAGAGGCTGAGGCAGGAAGACTGCAAACTCAAACCCAACCTGGGCAACTCAGAGAGACCTAGTCTCAACATTTTGGGAAAAAAAAGGCTGGGAATGTAACTCAGTGTGATCACTCGGGGTTCAATCCACCAGCACTACAAAAATAAATAAGTTTTAAAGTGAAAATGGGGCCCGGCAGGATGACTCAGTGGTCTAAAGTGCCTGCTTAGGAAAGCTTTGGCGGCTGCAAGGACCTCAGTTCGATCCCCGGCACCACATGCTGTGCCAGCCCTGCCCTCAGGGAAGGCTGAGCCAGCCATGAAAATGAATAAATAAACAAATAAAAGTTCCAAAACAAAAAATAAAAAAAATAAAAAATAAAGTGAAACTGTTGGGTCTGGGGAGATAGCTCAGTGGTCTACGTGCCTGCCTGGCAAGTCAAGGACCTGGGTTTCTTTCTTTCTTTTTTTTTTTTTTTGTCTTTTTGAGACAGGGTCTTGCTGTACAGTGCAGGCTGGCCTTGAGCTCAGTTTGTAGCCCAGGCTGGTCTCAACTCTCACCGATCCTCCCGCCTCAGCCTCCTGAGTGCTGGGAGTAAGGACCTGGGTTTCATCCCTGGTACCACATGCATTACCCGTCCTGGAGCCCTGTGTAGGCCCTGATACCAGGCATGGTGGCACACACCAGAGAAGGCTGAGACAGTCTGAACTTTGTAGTGAGATCCTGTATCAATAACTAATAAACAGATAAAGTTTCAAAGTAAAACTGCTGAGGGGGCTACGGATGTCGCTCAGTAGCAGATTGTTCACCCAGCAAGCATGAGGTTCTGAGTTTGATTCCCAGCACTGAAATTAAACAGATGAAAGCAAGGGGGGAGGGCTTTATGTTCTGGCCTAGTGTGCAGCTTCCGCTCCCTTCTGTGCAGGGTAGAGGGACAGATGCTTATCTGTGACCCACAGAACACACCCCAGTGTTTATGGACTGGCATTTCTTGTCCAACCATTGCTTATGAAACTGGGTTTTATCAGAGGCCGCCAACTTGGTGACAGGAGCTCAGGGAAGGGTCGCTCCCAAGGGGACAGGCTGCAAGCCGGTGCTTCCCCACGACGTGCTACTGCTGATTCGTGTGAGAGAAAAGGGAAGTCCTCTCCTCTTGCTTTATCCTCCAAATATGCAGAGAGAGATGGGGACAAGACGCTACTACAGAGCCGGGCGTGGTGGCGCACACCTGTAATCCCAGCACTCGGGAGGCTGAGGCAGGAGGACTGGTGCAAGTTCAAGACCAGCCTGGGCCACAAAAGTGAGTTCAGTGCCAGCCTGAACTGTACAGTGAGACCCTGTCTCAAAAAGACAAAAAAAAAAAAAAAAAAAAAAAAAAAAAAAAAAAAAAAAAAAAAAAAAAAAAAAAAAAGCCAGTTTGGGCTACTAGATCCTGTCTCTAAAAACAGAACAATGAAAGATAACAACATAAATTGAACAGAGGAGGCTCTCTCAAGGGGGCCTTGGGCCACACCAGGGGGTGTCCTGGGTGCAGGCTCAGGGGCAGGAGTATTCACATCACAGTGGCCTGGAGCCTGGAGGTTGGGGTTCAAGCAAATGACCCAAGGAAGGCTAGACTGGGGGACCTAGGACAGCGATGGGGTGCAGACCTGTAGGCCCCCTTTGTACACAGATGGAGAGATGTCCAGCACAGTGGGGCAGGGTTAACTTTCAGTGTTTTTCCTGCCGCCAGCATCAGCTGATTTAAGACTGGTGTGGGACCAGGGCCCTGGGCTGGGGGGGCCTGTCTTCTGCAAGGACATCCGGGAGTGACAGGACAATTTACAGCCTGCTTTGAGCCTGGGTCTCATGCACAGGGGTCTAAGACCATGGAGCCCCAAGAGGCTTGAGATGCTTGTGCCTGAGGCCTGTTCCTGTGGGCACCCAAACTGGTTTGTCCAGCCTGGAATGAAGCTGGGTGAGATGTCACTCCTTTTTACCAGCAGCCCTGGAGCCTGTGGCCCTGCTGCTCCCCCACCCTGGGGCCCTTGGATTCCCAAAGGCTTTCCTGCCCTCCCTTCCTGGGCCTTCACAGCCCCCCACCCGGTGGGTGAGTCAGAGCCAACCAGTGCCATTGAGCTGGCCCCACAATATCCCAGGTTCTTGGGTCCAGAAATGAGGACAGCACGGCCTGGCAAAGGCCTCACAGTGTGCAGATCTCAGGATGGTACTGGTTCTGGCAGATCTCGGGCCAAAGGGTGCCGGTGGTGGGGATGACACAGGGGAAATGACCTCTCCACTGGAACAGTTCCTGGATGAGTTCGCATTTGCTAAAGCCAAAGAATGAATTTTAGGAACAAACAGAGGTTAAAAGCAGAATACTCTTTGGGAAAGAGTGCTTCTGTCTGAGAAAATCACAGGACGGGGACCTGAGCGGGTTGCCCAGGAAACTGTCTCTTCTGGGTTATTTTTACAGGGCCAAACCATGCGGGGTCTAAGGTGGAAAAAATGGGAGCTCCCTTAGGTGGACATGAGGTGGAACAAAACTACGGTCAGCCGGTGGGATGACAAGCACCATTGCTCAGGTAAAATTGATTAAGTCCAGGGCCACATGGGGAAGTTGGTCACATAGCAGGGGGTACCAATATAGAACAGGACTTTGCTAGGTAGCTGACTCCTCCTCAGGGTGACGATCAACCCCAGAGGCTAATTTTTAGGGAAGCCAGCATTGGTTCGATCTTTGGTACTGTAGGAGGCTCAGGCAGGAGGATCATGGAAAGTTCAAGGCCAGCGGGGTCTAGGTAGGGAGTTCAGACCAGCCTGGACTTGCATATTAAGACCCTGTCACAACAACCATGACAATGTCTGTACCAGGAGTCATTAACACAGTGCTGTGAGCGTCAGGAACTTTGGTGCCAGGCGCCCCCTGGTGGCGTCCTGCGGCATTGTGGTGGGTAGAGGCGCCTCTCCGCCCCGCCCTGGTGCCGGGATTTCCATTCGAAGAGGAAAAAGAATGAGTCTTAAGGTAGAAGCTGTCTAAGGTCTCATTTTAATGCATTTGTGCTTATGACAACGCAGCCATAGATTACTTATAATTTGATTTGTTATTATAGCTGGGTGTGGGGTCATATATCTGTAATTCCATCACTCAGGAGGCTGAGGCATGAAGGTTGCCTCAAGTTCTATGCCTTCCTGGACTACACAGAGACCCCACGTTACTTTCAAATGGAGAAACGGTCTGAGGTTCACGTGCTCAGGGTCCCAAGATGTCTGCCATCCCCAGAGGGTCTGAGTCTGGGGGAATCCCTTGTGAGGACGAGGCGGTCAGGAAGCCTAATGTCAGCAGCTCAGAGGAGCCAGGCAGAGGAACGCACTAATTGCTGACTCTCAATCGCAGACTTTCTCAGACTGGGCTCAAACTGGCGATCCTCCCGTCTCAGTCTCCCGGCACGCTCCGATCACAGGCCCACCCGGCCGCGCCCACTCCCTCGCCTTCTGAGCCTCAGCCTGATCCCCCTGAGACCGGTAGGTTCGGGCAGGCGATGTACGCAGCTCCTCTGCGTCGCTGCGCGGTCCCTGCGCAAGGATCTCGGCCGTGCGCCACTCTGCCTCGTATAGCTGCTGTTTCTCCGCGGCTGAAGGTTCTGCTCTGCGGACGTTTCCACGCCTGCTATTTCTACATGGTGAAGAGTTTATTGAAATATTTCTTTTCCATTGAATACCTTTTTTTCCCCCTGCTGTGCTGGAGATTGGATCCAAAGCTTTCAGCGTGCCGGGCAGGTGGAGCCACACCCCAGCCCGACAGCTATTTATCTGCTTTTTTTTTTTTTTTGGTCACAGAGTCTCACTAGGTAGCCCACCTTAGCCTCAAATTTATGGCAATCCTTCTGGCTCAGCCTCTGAATGTTAGTATTACAGGAGAAGGTGGTATTACAGGAGAAAGGGTCTTTTATTTTTAATTAGTTTCCTTTTCTGAGATAGGGTCCTGTTAAGTAGTTCAGGCTGGCCTTGAACTCATAGCGATCCTCCTGCCTCAGCCTTCCCAGTGCTGGGATTACAGGGGTGCACCACCATGTCTGGCAAAGAGCTCTTTATATTCTAGATCACATATCTTCAACGAGGACAATCGCATTCCTAGAATAAAGGGAGCTCATGAGAACTCGCACTCTTTTGATGTAAAAACCACGATATACTCGTGGTACAGACATTTGCAGTATTAAGTTATCAAGGGGTAATTAGGAAAGAATGTTGGTTGGGGCTCCTTTGGGAGGCGAGGGGGAAAAAAGCAGAGAAACTGTTCTAGAGACAGCCCCTGGGTGGCTGTATCTTGCAGAGAAAAAAATCTTAAATTTGGATAGTGTCCAATGAACCAATTATTTCTGTGCTGCTGCTGCTTCTGTGTGCTATTTTAGAAACTTTCATCTAACTCAGGTCATGACAAGCCTCTGTTTTCTTGTAGAAGTTTCAGACTTTTAACGCATCCATTTAGGTCTAGGATTTATTCTGCAGACACCCCATGTTAATTTCCACGTATAACAGGAGAGTGACCCTGGTGCTTTTCTGCACATGGGCGATGAGCTGACCCTAAACTATCGGTTAAAATTCATTTCTCACCGACTTGTCACTTCTATCAGAATCAACTAACCATAAGCCGGGTGTGGGGCTCACACCTGTAATCCCAGCACTCAGGAGGCTGAGGCAGGAGGATCAACATGATTTCAAGGTCAGACTGGGCTATGTATCAAGATCTTGTCTCAAAAAACTAAAGTAAAACAAGAAAATCAGCTAGAAGCTGGGGAGATAGCTCTGTGGCACAAGTGCCTGCCTGGCAAGTGCAAGGTCGTGAGTTTGAACCCCAGTCTCACCAAAAAAAAAAAAAAAAAAAAATCAGCTAATCATGTGTGAAGTGTGTGTGTGTGTGTGTGTGTGTGTGTGTGTGTGTGAGAGAGAGAGAGAGAGAGAGAGAGAGAGAGAGAGAAAGGGAATTAAACTCGGCTCACACTGAACTACATTGCCATTTTTACATGTTTTAATTTTTTATTTTATTTGTTTTGTTTTTGCCTTCTTTTTTTTTTTTTTTTTTTTTTTTTTTTTTTTTTTTT
>PVJA010000245.1:74783-143244 GCA_004027025.1 Myocastor coypus | reverse complement strand
GGCTAGCCGTGAGCTCACTCTATAGCCCAGATTGGTCTCAAACTCTCAAGGATCCTCCTGCCTCAGCTTCCAGAGTGCTGGGATTATAGCTGAGCCTCACTGCTCCCTTTTTTTTTTTTTTTTTTTTTGAGACAATATGGCTAAATTTGATTGTTTGTTTTGGTGGGATCGGGGTTTGAACTCATGATCTTGCACTTGCAAGCTAGGCACTTGTGCCACGGAGCTATCTCCTTGGCCCTCTTATGGCTAAATTTGAACTTGAACCCTCTTGCCTCAGCTTCCTGAAGCAGTGATGATGGCGGGCAGTATTCTAGTCCTCCTTGCTTTGCCACGAGCTTCTTCCTATTGGTTCCCTAGCACTGGGCCCCATGTGCCTCTGCGCTGTCATCAGAGTTGCTCCTCCAACGTCGAGCAGGTACCAGCCAGCCCCATTTCGGCTTCCAGCACCCTGCTTCCCCCCCCCCCCCCCCCCCCCCCCCCCCCAACCACCAACTCGCCACAGGGACTGCCTTGCAGGCTTGGGCTGCGGCCAGTTTGGCTGCACTTGGCGCAGGTGGCTCTGAGCTGCTTGTTCTAAGCGGTGCCTGGGGTTGAGACGCGCAGGGCGGGCAAGGATGAGGGTGCAGCATCAGACTCCCAGTGGCTGATGCAAAACAGGAGGACCGCGGCATGGTCTGCGCCTCCTACTCACGCGGAAAACTGAGGCCCGGATGCGGGCTGGGCCACCGGGTCCTAAGCGCACCTGCAGCGGTTTTTCTCCTTTGCCGTTGATGTTCCTCCCACTGCCCTAGACCTAGGTGACAGACCCTGGGGCCTCGAGGGGCAGTCCAGGCTGGACTTAAATCTTCGAGATCCTCGGGCCTCAGTTCCTACACTAAGCTGGGCGACTCTCTGTTTTCTTAAAGAGAGCGCTCCAAGGTGGCGGGCAAGGTGGCGCACATCTGTAATCCCAGCACTCCCGATGGAGTGCAGAATTGCCTCTAGTTGGAGGCCAGCCTGGGCTACAAAGAGAGCTCAAGGACATCCTGACCTGCGTGGTGAGACTCTGTTTCAAGCATGTGTGTGTGTATGCGCGCGCGTGCGCGCACACACACACACACACACACACACACACACACACACACAGTGCTCCTTACTATTTCTTAGCTGGGAAGCCAGCATCTTATAAACGGGCCCTGGGCTGGACTTTGGGGATCCCCACGGATAGTGCCCCTCAATAGAGTACTGCTGCAGCGGGCCAGTCTGGGACCATGGCCCTGTCTTCGCCCGGCCTGGGGCCGGCAGGGGCTCACAGTCCCCATTCACGTCCTGGATCACACGTCGTCCACTGACTCGTCGTGCGTTTAAGGGGGCGCCACTGTGTGCCAACTCTGGGTGCAGGGTGGGCACGGTGGCCAACGCTGGGCTCCCCGCCGAGGCCCCGGGGCTCGGGAAGGAGGCTATGTGGTCTGCCGCGCCCCCAAGTAGATCCAGGCTGAGGGAGGTGGGTGCGGCAGAACTGCGCCCCACGCCCTGAGCAGGAAGTCCGGCGGCGTACCACACGGGTGGTCGCGCGTCGCTGGTGTCCCGGCTCCGAGTTGGAGGAGACGCTGACTTCAGAGGGCTGCGCGGGAAGCAGTGGCCGTGTCGGGCGGGGACAGCGAGGTTGGCGGGGCGGAGAAAGGACCCGAGGTGACCTCAGAGGAAGAGAGCAGAAGCTGGGCAGGGTTGGGACGGAGCCTGGCTGGGGCGGGGCAGGGCCTTGCCGGGTTGGGTGCGGGGCGGAGCTGGGACCGGCTGGGACCCGGCTGAGATGGGGCCCTGCGTGGTAGGAGTCCGGTCAGGGTCAAGGTCGGGGCCGGGGCGAGGTTCCTTCCTGCTCCTGCAGTGCCGCCCCGACCCCCACCCGTGCCAGGGCCGCAAGCAAAGCGGTGCTAGGACACGCGGCCTGGATGCCGGCCCCGGAATGCAGGAGCGGACCCCGGAGGCGCCTGGAGGCCACATCGCGCCTGCCTCCTTTAGGGCCTGCCTGACTTCGCCTGACGCCCCAAGCCTCATTCCGGTGAAGCAGCCGCGTGATTTCCACCGCCGCAGTTTCTGCCTTGGCCAGGGGCTTCGTCTGGCGACACCGGGACACCACGCTGCTGTGCTAGCCTCAAAGCCAGGGAAGGGAGAGGCCAAGAGGGGTTCACCACGGCCTCCCCGTACCCCACCAAAACCTTCAGAGCCGGTCCTCTCCCCTCCTCCACCCTCGAAGAGCATGGGGACCTCCTGTAAACGCCAAGAGAGCCACACTTAACCCAACGCCCACCAAGGCTCCAGGCCTGTCCTGCCCAAAGACGCATTTCTACCTTTGCAGGTGTCAGCACATCTCTTGGCATCCTCAGGGCTCGCTGATTGCTGAGATCAATCACTCTGGGAAGGCCAGGACTGTGCCTGCCTGGCCCTGCTGTTAGGCCTTGTGCGGCAACAGTGGCAGTCACTGAGCTTCCTCATACTCCCGGACTTGTGAGCTACAGTTGTCATGAAAGCACAGCCAGATTTCATCTAGAAGGCAGTAGTACTCTGGAGGCTGAGGCAGGAGGGTTGCCATGAGTTTGAGTTTGCGGCCAACCTGGGCTACATAGTGAGTTCAAGGTGAGCCTGGATTAAACAGTGAGACCCTATCTCCAAAAACCAAAGAAAGAAAGAAAGAAAAAGAAAAGACCTTAATCGGGTGTGGTGGCACATGCCTGTAATCCCAGCATTTGGGAGGCTGAGGTAGGAGGATCTGTGCCTGAGTTCAAGACCAGCCTGGGCCACAAAAATGAGCTCAAGGCGAGCCTGAACTGCATAGCAAGACCCTGTCTCAAAAAGACAAAAAACAAAAACAAAAACAAAAAAATCTGCAAAAAATTTCCCTATTTCCATCAAGCACTTTTTTTTTTTTTTGTCTTTTTGAGACAGGGTCTCGCTGTACAGTTCAGGCTGGCCTTGAGCTCACCTTTGTAGCCCAGGCTACAGGAGCTTGCACAGATCCTCCTGCCTCCCAAGTGCTGGGATTACAGGCATTCACCACCATACCCGGCTATTTATTTTTGAGATAGTGTCTTTCTATACAGCTCAAGCTGGCCCTGAACTCCGTGGTGATCCTCCTATCTCTGCCTCCCAAGTGCTGTGACAATGACCATGCCCTATCATGCCCTTTTTTTCTTTTTTGAGACAGAGTCTCACTGTGTAGCTCAGGCTGGCCTTGAGCTCATTTTATAGCCCAGCCTGGTCTTGAACTCACAATGATCCTCCTGCCTCAGCCCCCCAAGTATTGGGATTACAGGTCTGTACCACCATGCCTGGCCTCAATTTTAAAGTTTTGAGGGGTCAGCAAGCTGAGGCAGGTGCAGGAGACTGAGGTTCTATTCCCAGGGCCACAATGCCACACAAGCCCCGCCCTCAGGGTACGCTGAGTGGGCCTAAAATAAATAAATAAATAAATAAATAAATAAATAAATAAATAAAAACTAATTAATTTAAATTAAATAAAATTTTGAGAAAAAATCTTGCTATATCACCTGGGGTAGGTTCTGACCTGTGATTCTTCCTCCCTAACATCTCAAGTAACTGGAATTATAGGTGTGTGCCCCTGACCCGAGCAGAAGCTGGTTTTTAGACAAGATGTTAGAACAAGTTTATATATATATATATATATATATATATATATATATATATATATATATATATATATATATTTATTTATTTGTCTTTTTGAGACAGGGTCTCGCTATGCAGTTGAGGCTGGTCCTGAGCTCACTTTTGTAGCCCAGGCTGGTCTCAAACTCACACCAATCCTCCTGCCTCAGCCTCCCGCGTGCTAGGATTACAGGCGTGAGCCACCACGCCAGGCTCAAGTTTATATTTTATTGAAGAGTAAAAACTGAAATTTGAAGTCACTACATTGCCAGAAATGTAGCTCAACGGTACAAAACCTGCCTGGCAAACGCAAGACCCCAACAACAAAACCCACTATAGGGCTGGGGAGGTAACTTAGTGACCTAAGTGCCTGCCTGGCAAGCTCCAGGGCCTGGGTTTGGTCCCCGCTACTGCATGCTATGCCAACCAAGAACGGCCGTGTTGGCACACGCCTGTAATCCCAGTGCTGAGGAGGCTGAGACAAGTGGATCACTATGAGTCTGAGCTGCATAGCCAGACCTGACACCCATAAACAAAACAAAACAAAACAAAACAAAAAGCATACCCCGCTACATTAACAATCAAAGCCAGGAGCGGTGGTGGACATCTGTAGTTTCAGCACTCAGGAGGCTGAGACAGGGACATTGCTGCTTTTGAGGTCAGCCTAGGCTATGTAGTAAGACCCTGTCTCAAAAACCCAACACAAACTCCCAGCCTCCCACAACGCTTTGTACTTACATTTACTTACTTATGTAGGAGCCTAGGATTGAATGCAGGGCCTTGTGCACACACTGTACCCTGAGCCACACACACCCAACCTCGCTAATGCTTCTTTAACACCCTAAAAATAGCGCATTTCACATCTCTGAGAACATTTTCATTGTGTAGGAAGCATGACTACCCTGGAACTTTTCCAAGGATTTTAAACCTTTATTTTAGTACTTAGGATTGAACCCAGGGCCTTTTCACTGAGATATAACCCCATCCCTTTAAGGACATTTTTGGTGGTGTCCTGTAATACAGTACTAAGCAGGCTGAGGCAAGGGAATTGTCATAAGTGTGAGGCCAGCCTGGGCTGTGCAGAGGCCTGAGTGAACTACTATCTCAAAGAATTCTTTTTAAGTAATTATTTTTAAATTTTGAGACAGAGTCTCACTAAATGGTTCAATTATTCCCAGTCGAGCTGGAACTTTCAATCCTTCTGCCTTAGCCTCCCAGATGGTGGGAGCTTCATCTGTGTGTACCACACCCAGTTTATACATTGTAATTCTACTTTGCACTCTGAATATTTGTATGAGAAAAGAGCACGTGAATCTCTGAGTTACGGCACAATTACTTTTCATGAATTTGACCATGTCCATGTAACCAGCACCCAGGTCAAGGACCAGAACCCTAGAGCCCAGAAGTCCCTGTGTGTCCCCTTCTAGTCCAAAGCATAGCTTCCTATTTGCTGATGTCAGAAAAGTCACTGGGTGGACAGAACCTGGACTGTTAGGAGCACAGTTGACACAAAAAAACGTGAGACCAAGTGATTTTCATTTGTTTATTCAACAAATATCCTCTGGCCCTGTCCTGGGTGGGATGCCAAGGAAAGTGGGATGCATTGATCTGATGCTGGAATGCACCATGTGTGGGATGAGGCCGGCCTGGGTAGCAGCTCAGCACAGAGTTGGCACACCAGTGGTGGGGGTGTCCTGGAGAGGGGCCTGGAAGGCCTAGCTGGTTTGGGGCCTCAGCTGTCAGGCCTCAGTAGTGGCATGTGGCATGTGGCATGTGGCATGTGGCATGAAAGAACTTGCTCTGGGCTTTTTTTTTTTTTTTTTTTTTGAGACAGGTCTCACTGTGCAGTTTGTGCTGGCCTTGTGCTTACTTTTGTAGCCCCTGTGCTGATCTCAAACTCCTAGGAATCCTACAGGTGTGTGTGACCACACCCAGTTCCAGGGCCAGCACAGCATGCAGAGCTGGGGATGAAAGGGGACAGGGAATTGAACTCTGGACCTTGCACTTGCTAGATAGGTATGAAGGCTCTGAGCTATCTGCCCAGCCTGGCCTTTTGAGTTAGGGTCTTCGTATATAGTTCAGGCTGGGCTTAATCTGAGCAATCTTTCTGCCTCGGCCTTCTGAGTGCTGGGGCTACAGGCAAAGCACCACCAGGCCTAGTTTCCACCTACCTATACTTCTGCGTGATTGCCTGTGTGCCTTGAATGAATCCTTTGATCAAGGGCGCAATGAGCAGAGGCTCGAAGACCGAGGCCAGTTCTTTGCTGGGTGGGGACTCTACTTTCAGATGACACTGTATGTGACCGGGACAATCAGGGTGAGGTTTGAAGAACCTTAGGCTGCTGCGTGTGATAGAGCCCTGCCTGGCCATTACCTGATAGAAGCTGACCTCATACCCAGGCCACATTGTCAGGACTGGCCTTCCACAGTGCAGGCAAGAGAACTGAGGCTCCGCGCCCTCTGGTGCTGGTGCAGAGGTGTGCGGGCATGTGTTGGCTCACAAGTCCCGCAAGACATTTTGGGGGACAGTGACCTGGATATATATGGTCGAGTTCTGTACAAAAAGATCCCAGCAGCAGCAGCAGCAGCAGCAGCAGCAGCCAGGCGAGATTCCCAGAAGACAGCAGCCAAAGTGGGCGCAGGAGTGTTGGTCATTACGCCTTGGGCGTGACAGTGCCAGCCCTGCGGAGGACAGTGGAGACAGCCTGGAGGATCGTGCTCACTTTAGAGGCGTTTTGGAACCTGGGGCGCCTGCAGAAGGTGGGAACCATAGGAGGGGATATGAAAGGAGGTGTAGGTACCGTGTCGATAGAGCAGGGAAGGAGGTGGCGACCAGGCAACCTGAGGTGGGTGGGGCCTTGTGAGCCGGCCTTATCTTTATGTGGGCAAGGATTGGCGAGGTTGGGGCGCAGTTTGGAGGCAAAGAACGAATAGAAGAACCAGGCGCTGAATCTTGTTAAGTGGGCTGGCCAATGGGCGTGGCTGGGGGCGGATCCTGGATCCGGGGCGGGGTTGCCGGGCAAGGGAGGGGCCTGGAGTTTGGAGGCGGGGCCTGGCGTAGGCGTCGGGGGCGCGCGTTGGCGACGGCCGTATCGGCGTTGGCGCGGAGCTTTTTTCACTTCAGGTCTCGGCGGGCTACGGCGACCGCGACGGCTGTGCTCACAAAGGCGGATTGTGGCTTCGCTGGTGCTCGCCGCGGGCGGCGTCCGGGCAGGGGCGGCGGGGCGCTCCAGGGGCCCCCGCGGGCGCGGCGCGGGCGATGAGCCGGGGCCCGGCATGGCCTCCGCGCGGCCGCCGGGCCGGGCTTGTGGGTCGGCGCCCGCGCCCGCGGGGCTCCGCGCTGGGCCGCCCGCCCTCTCCACCGCAGCCGCCGCCGCCGCCGCCGGGTCCCCAGAGCCCGCGGAGGCCGAGGAGCGCTCGCTGCAGCACATGCTGCGCGCCATCGCGGAGGAGCGCGGCCGCCTGAACCTGCGGCGCGAGGTCTGCGGCCTCGGTGAGTGGGACGGGCGGATCCCTGGTCCCGGTGTCCGCCTCCACGCTCGTGTCCGCGTCTCTGCGCCTGTCCTTGAGTGACCACTCCCTGGGTAGCCCAGGCTGTCGCTGAGTGTCCAGTTTGCCTCTGTCGTCCCCACTGTTCCCTGCGTCTGAACTGGGGTCCCCAGCACCCTGCGTCTCCGTGTCTCTGCCTGCCTCCCGGGTGCTCGCTGTCTCCCTCTGCACGTCCGGAGGTCTTCCTCAGTACCATCTTCTCCCTCCTTCCGCTGTGGGTTTTCTCCAGGAAGATCTGGGGCCTCTGTGCCGCTGCAGGGCGTGCGAGTGTGCGCTCCGGGCACCCCGCTCTTGTCCCGGGCACGTCCCCGGTTGGCACGGAGGCAGGGCCGTGTCCCTGGGTCGCTGCAGTCTTTGTCTTGATGCACCTGTCGGATGCGCTCGTTCATCAGCTGTGCTAGGAACCTGTTGGGCCTCGGTGCCCTGAACCCACCCACCTGGCACAGGGCTCACGCCTGGCCGCCTCCCCGGGTGTGATTGTGGTTTAAGGAGGCCCTAGACTCTCTCTGCTGGGTGCAGAGGGCTTGGGGTGCTTCATTGTTTGAAAGGCCCTGGGACTGCAGGTGTGGGTGGGGTCTTCCGGCCTGGCTGGTTATGAGGTAATTCATTACTGATGGATCTGCCTAGACCCGAGCCAGAGGAGCCCGCCCCTCTGGAGCCTGGAGCTTGTCATTTTCTGCGTGAAAAGAACCCTCCCTTCTCTATGCAGGGAATGACTTCATTCCATGTCGGCTCTCAGCAGCCCCCATCCCTGCCTTAGTCGGGGATGGGGGTATCTGAGAGGGGCAACAGACCACCTTTCAGGTTCCACCATTGTCCCCTTCACACTGTGGACACTGAGTCCCAAAGAAGAACTGGCACCCCCACCCCCACCCAAGGTCACAAAGCAGCAGGGACATGGCAGTCCTGGGCACCCCAATCCCTCACCAGGCCCAGCCCTGGAGGCTGCATGAGAAAGAGAGATAAATGCAAAGGCTCCTTTTTGCAGGAAGCAGCGGAGCACAAGGTGCTTCTCAGGGAGCACCGGCCCTCCTCATGCAGGGAGGGATGAGAACTGAAGTTTTATCTCTGAAAAGGTGTCAACACGTAATTTTGCACAGAAATTGGAGGATCCTCCTTAATTTCACTCAGCAAACATGTATTGAATGCCTTCTGTGTGCCAGACAGGCAGGCCCACCTGTCACCTGGCACAGAATGTCTGAACTGGGAGGGGTCTTGGGGACCATCTGCTCGAAGCCCTTTATGGAGTGCTCAGCTGTACCGTGCAGCCCCTCCCTCACACCCCTGCATATGCATTCTGCCCTCTGATCACTGATGGTCTTGACAAGTAAGAATCTGTTGACCTTGGTATCTATCCCAGGGACCCTGTAGGGTCACCTCTCAGCAGCAGTCAGGAAGACACCCCGTGTTTATGGGCACTTCTACTACAGGCCTGATGCCTTGTGCGTGCTGTCTCAATTTAGCCCTGACACAGTACAGCTTTTGCCAAGTAGGAGTGTAGTCTGGGTATCACCAACAGGAGCCTTGCTGGGCCTGCTGATTGATCTCTGGCTGGTCCCCCCACCCCAGCCAGTGCCACCATGTGCGCATTCTGGTTTCTCTGCAGGAGAGGGCCCCCCACTTGTCCTTTGAGCACTGAGCACCCACCGCTGCAAGCATTTCTTTCACTGTCAGCCCAGGTGTTGCTGGGGCCCTTCCTATCCTTCACACTGGATGATGGGGACAGCTGGCGCCTGTGGGCTCTGTGGCCATCCCTCAGTTAGCAAGGGAGCTCCTGGAGGGTGTTGCCAGCCTTGAATTTTGTGTCTTCCTGGGGTGCATACAGAGTAGGTGCCTGAGAGACACTAGGGAAAAGGAGCAGAATTTCTGAGCTGGCGAACGAAGGAGCAGATGGCCCTCTTGCCCGCTTAGCAGGGTCTATCTCTTTCATTTCTCCTGCGAAAAATTGAAGCTCAGAGAGTACTATGTCTACGGTAGAGTTGGGGCCTTGTGGTTGGCCCAAGCCTGCCAGGGTGCAGTACTCCTACTGCTGAGCGCCTGCACCCTCTCAGCATGTGGGGTCAGGTATTGACTGATTGATTGATTGATTGATTGATTGTCTTTTTCCCATTTTCTCCCCCCCCAGCTGGATTACATTTTATCTTCCCCACTTTATAGCTGGGACAGGCTGTTAGCTTTATCAGTGAATATTTTGGGGGGCCTGGGGCTGAACCTAGGGCCTAATGTATGCTAGCAAAGGATGTGCCCTATTTCCACGCTCCACCCCTCTCTATTATGAATGAATTTAGAGCTCCCAGAGTTTGGGGGGTGGTGTTTAATTAAAGCTCAGGTTGCTCACACTGTGCTGTGTCCTCTGAGCTTGTTTTGGAGGTGTCAAGGGAGCCTTGGACAAGCTGTTGTCATCTGTGAGTCAGTGTCTGTCTACGAGATGAAGCCGAATCTTTGCTAGGCTGTCAGATAAAAGGCACTTTGTAGATACAAACCTGACTTTTAAAGGAGCCAAAACGGGAGGATTGCAAGTTCAAGCCAACCTTAGACAACTTAGCAAGACTGTCTCAAAAAAACAAAGATAAAAAGAGTAGGAAATATAGCTCCATGTGAAGGCCCTGAGTTCAATTCCCAGTACTGCAAAAATGCACACAAATAAAACAAAAAAACCTAAAAGCTGACTTGAGTCACACCTGCAGATGTGATTATAGGAATCACACCTCCAGCAGAAGATATGAGCAGAAATGAGCATTGAACACTGGCTCTGGGCCCGTCAGGGTTGACCCTTGTTCCTGCTTGGCAGATGGGCAGCATCTGGGGAGGGAAGTCAGGTGTGCAGGGGACTTGAACTGGAGCAAGATCCCTGCTAGGAGCAGTCAGCGCCGCCTGATCAGGTGGGCCCTGTGCACCTGCGAGCCCTCTGCCCTTTCACTGGGCATGAGCGACAGGGCATGGCAGCTGGGGAGGAGTCACAGTGGAAGATGCAGAGTCCCGGCTGGGCCAGTCTTGAGTCTGTAGATTGTAGAGACCGCCCCTGGGGATGTGCGAATCGCACCGAGAAGTGGCAGGTAGGAAATGAGCCGTGGCAGGCCTTGGGCAGAGTTGGGGCAGTTTGAGCTGCTGCTGCTGCCGTTGTCCAGGAGACAGACCATCTGGCCCAGCATCTGCACACAGAGTCATGGTTTCTCCTGCCCCAAAATTCAAGCTACTTTGTAGCCATTGAGAGTGCTGTCCTTCCATCCCTTGGGCTGCTGTTGGCCCCTACCCGAAGGGAGGCAGATCTGCATGCCAGCGCGTAGGGAGGAAGTGTGGAGTTCAGAGGGTAGCCAGGCCGCATTCTGGGCCTATTTAAGGCCTGTAGGTTCCAGCCACGACCCATTCCTAGGGCAGAGGTTCTGCTGAAGGAGACCCTGCATCCTTTAGGGGAGCCTCCAGGACCCTGCGGCTTCCTCCATGCAGAGGCTGAGCCTCAGCTGCAGCGCTGGGCCCTGCAGTCAGCCGCTGGGCACCGCTGGGCCTGGCTTGGGTGAGTCATTTGTCCCTCTGGGCAGGCTCCTGAGAGTCAGCTAAGCCTTGAGGCCACCAAAGAGAAGCCTGAACTGGACACTTGTTAAGGAATATCCTCAAAATCCCCAGGCAAAAGTCCTTTTCTATTTAGAAAGGTTCTACGCACCAGGTGGAATGTGGAAAACAGAAGACAGAGGGGAAAATTACTCATTCCCAGTTAGGCAGACATACGCGTTACAATTGTGAAGTCCTGCCCTCCAGTCTTCCAAAGACCTTCTTAAAATATTTGACACAAGCCAGGTGTGGCAGTGCACGCCTGTAATCCTCCTAGCACTCAGGAAACCGAGGCAGCAGGATTGTCCTGAGTTTGAGGCCAGCCTGGGTTCCATAGTGAGTTCAAGACCAGCTGGGACTACATAGTAAGATCTTGTCTCAAAAAGACAACTGATTGGCTAGGTATGGTGGCATATGCCTGTAATCCCAGCACTTGGGAGGCTGAGGCAGGAGGATCGGTGTGAGTTTGAGACCAGCCTGGGCTACAAAAGTGAGCTAAAGGCTAGCCTGAACTACACAGGGAGACCCTGTCTCAAAAAGACCAAAAAAAAAGGACAAAGACCGTAGTATTTTGTGTCTATGTCTTAATCTTGCTTTTTCACTTAGAATTTCTAAAGCAGTTTCCATGTTGTTCAAATGCCAAACATATTTCAGTGCCTGCGTGAAAGTCGAGTGGCTGTGCCATAACTTAGTTAATTAGATTTATCTTGTTGGGTACTTAGCTTGGATCCAATTTTCCACCATTGTAAGTAACTCATAGCAAGCCTCTTTATGAGTGAAAAGGTTTTCATATTTGGCTGACAACCCCGGAAGCTGCTTCTGGACCCAGGCCTAGGGCTGAGCCCCTCAGTGGTGGGCATGTGCAGACTGGGCTTAGGGAAGCATGTCAGGTACAGAGTAAATGTCAGGTACAGAGCAGAAGGGAAGATGAGCCAGGGAAGGGAGCACCGAACCTCCCAGCACAGGCTCTCCCAGGGCTGGGAAGGATCCAGCATCTTTTGAGGCATCCGGCTGGGCACCCCTGGTCTGTGATTCCCCAGGTGGTCTGCTTTCCCCAGCACTCTGCACCGAGGATGCTTCCGGCTCACTCTTTCCTCTGGAGGCAAGTGCCTCTTGGTTCCCCAGCCAAGGTCCTCAAGGCCAGGGAGCAGCACCTCTTAGCGTAGGCTGGCTGCCCACTTGTTTCCCACCTGCACCTGTGCTCTCACTTGTGTCCCACCTGCTCCCCTACCTGCACCTGTTCCTTCCTGTACCTGCTCCCAAGCAGCACCTGCTCCCAAGCAGCACCTGCTCCCTACCTGGAACTGCTCCCCCACCTCTACCTGTTCCCCACTTATACCTCCTCCCTAATCAGAGCCATCCCTACTGTACTTGCTCACCTTTTGCACCTGCTCCCAAATAGCACCTGCTCCCTGGAACTGCTCCCCATTGCATCTGCACCCGCTTCCTCCTGCACCTGCACTTTCACTTGCACCCCCACTTGCACAACCCTCCTGCACTTGCGTCCACAGTGCAGGTCAGGTGAGAGCTGCATTCCTGTATGTGGGCTCCTTCTCTGCTCCTGACCCCTGTGCATGCTGTCACCAGACCTCCAGTATAGGGGACAGGATCTTCTGTCCCATTTCAGGATCATGGCTGAGGTCCCCTAGAACAAAGGACAGATTTTTTTTTTTCTTTTTTTTTTGTTTATTTATTTTTATGGCCGGCTCAGCCTGCCCTGAGGGCAGGGCTGGCACAGCATGTAGTGCCGGGGGTCTCTGCACCCGCCTAAGCTTTCCTAAGCAGGCGCTTTAGACCACTGAGCCATCCTGCCGGGCCCACAAAGGACAGATTAACATGAGAAAGACATGCAGCTTTCTGTGGTGCCAGTTTGCTGTGACACAGGACCCTTCATAAGGACCGAAGAAGCAGAGTGACTGTGGCCTTTTCATGGGAGGCTTGATGACAAAGTACACAGTCTTAGAGAAGGGCACTTGGGTGACAGTGCGATCCATGCTGAGGACCTGGGGAAGCCACACAGGCCTATTCAGCTTCTTTGTATCTGAGTCTTTTTTTCCTCCGGGTTTCTGGTCACCTTTAGAATGGCCAGTGGCTGCTTTCCAGCCTGCGCAGGGATGGTCAGGCTCTCTCTGAGGTGTGTGGCCGGTTTTGGGAGGAGGGCAGAGGGAAGGTGCAAGGGACCTTCTTACCTCTGCTGTTGTCTCAAATGTCAAGGTGCCATGTTTGGGGGTGGCCTGTCCTGAGCCTCATCTGCCCTCACCTGAATGTGCCTAGCCCAGTTGGCTGCTGCTCAGCCATGCATGCCCATGACTCACTGCTGGGCATTGCCCACACCACAGGCCCTGGGGATCCCCTCATCCCTTGACTAGTAGGGCTGGGGCCTGAGCTGTCTCTGAGCCCTCCCTTGCCCACTCCATAGGGGCCGCCTTGACTCCTACCCTCCAGCAAGGCCTTGTTGGGCTCCCAAGGTCAGACCCTCAAGATGGCTCACACTGGGACCCGGCTGACCAGTTCACCTTCATCCCAAGTCCTCTTGATGCTGTGGAGCCCCAACCTTGGCCTCTTATGACTCCTGGGGGTCCCCAAGGCCCCTCCCTGGGGGCTGTTTGCTTGTAGTTGCTACCTGTGCCCCATCTGTGGGAGCCTCAGCGGTGGCACACCCACCTGTGCCCATGACAGCTGGGGTGGCTGTGGGAAGCCCATTTCCTCAGGCTGTTTCCTCCTATGCAAAACAGAGGAAGGGTTCTGCATTCCTGGACACAGCTGAGCGCTGGGGCACCTGCTTACAACCCCCAGCTGCAGCCCTGACACCTGTGAGAGCTCCTGATAGGCAGTGCCCAGTGCTTTTGGTGGCCAGAGCCCAGGGTGTTCTGGGACAACAGAAGCGAGAGGGAAAGGCAAACGGGAAGAGGCCCACATCTGCCATCCAACGGGCCCTGGAACAGGGAACTAAGAGCCTGGCCACGTGGTGAGGGATGGGGCCTCATGTTGTGAGGTGGGTTTCCTCACTGTCTGCTCTGTGCGGAGCTCCAGGACTTCCTGGGCCACTTCCTGCCCCCAGGAGGAGGGAGCAGCACCCGCGGTAGCCTCCCTGCTGAAAGCCCGGCCCGGGTTCCCTCAAGGCCATGCAGTCCATTCTCACGCTCAGGCCCATGAGTTTGTCCTGGGAGAGGTGCACATGCCTTTTGTTTCTGGGGTTCCATCTTGGTCCAGCAGCTGGGGGAGAACAGGCCCCTGGTTTTGGGGTGAAGGAGGTTGTAGAAGTACAAGTGGGAAAGGAGGTGGATATGGGGGGCTTTCCCATGGGGAAATGCAGAGCGGGTGGCCGGGAGAGTGTGGATCTGTCAGCTGAGTGTTGGCCCTTAGGAGGGTCACCAGTCCAGTCTGAATGGTGTTTGCTGGCCGATCCCCAGAGCCTGCTGTGCCTGAGCCAGTGTCATTATAGGGAAGCGGGGTTCTGACTCAGCAAGGAGATCAGACCCTTACTTCCTAGTTCCTCAGTTATTGCGCCCTTGGTGAGAGACTTCGTCAAGAGGCAGAGGCTGAGCAGAAGTTATGGGGAGAGCTCTGTGAGGTGGCTGCAGAGAGAGCCACGCCTTCTAGTGTGATGGCAGCCAACCTGGGGGCCTGGGTCCTCTTCACGCACCCAGGAGTACTCTTGGGGCCCTGGGAGCTTCGCCAGCATCTTCCTTAGAAGTAACTTAGGAAGTGTAAAATGTCCTCCTGTCCTTTTTACGTGTCAGCAGCTCACCAGAGATGAGTTCTTAACTTGAGCTAGGCCTGCCTGGGGCAGGGTCTTGGCAGAACTCTCCCCTGCCTGGTACCCGTGGGGCACGGGCTCCAGCAGCCCAGAGCACCTGGCCTTGTTGTGGAGTGACCCGGCATCAGGACCAATGTGCTCCCAGTGTCACCTCTGGTGCTCCTGCGCTCTGACGGCCGCTTCCTTCTGACCCCTAGTGTGCTGTGCTAGGTGTGTGGGATTCTGATGTGTTCCTTAACTAACTGGCAGCGCAGGCTACTTCGGTGTCCCCCAACTGTCCCTCAAGCCACCCCGGTCTAAATTCCTGCCTGACAATGCTAGGTCAGGTGGACTGAAGGTTGTCTGGTCTGACCTTGCTCCGGATCCAGGAGAAGAAGGGGCGGGATACCCTTCTGAGCACTGATCCTGGGTCTGGGTCCCAGCCGCCTACCACTCCAGGGGGTGAGGCGAGAGGGCAAGCTGGGCCTTGTGGCTCCACCCTCACCATATGCCCCACAGCGTGTGGCTGGAGGCCAGAGGAGCATGACCATGGCTGGTCTGTGGGCGAGGGGCGCTGACGGCAGCGTTGCAGGTTCACAGTGCCTGCTAGGGCACCTGGCCAGACGTCAGCAGAGCTGAGGAGGGGTTCAGGCTGAGTGGCAGTGTGCCTGTCCACCAGAGACATTTTCTGAGAAAAGCAAAAGCTGGGTGTGGTGGCACAGGCCTGTAATCCCAGTACTCCTAGCACTTGGGAGGCTGAGGCAGGAGCATCACAAGTTCAGGGCCACCCTGATAACAAAAAGAAAACAAATAACAAAACAAAGCAGTGGTTAGGAATATAGATGAGGCCTCGCTTTGCTCCCGGCTTGGAACAGTGACAGGACTGAGTCAGTGTGGGCACTGTGAGCAGGTGCCGTGGGTGTTGGCAGCAGGGCTACATGAGTGGTTTTGTGGGAGCTGCTGTGGAAGAGGCTGCTTTGTGGGAGCCCCTGTGCCCCAACCTGGACCTCGAGGCCACCGTTCTAGAGGGCCTCACACTGAGCCAGCACAGTGCAGCCCGCAGAGCTGGCCATGAGCCCCAGCCCCTGCTGTGATCCAGGGCTCAGTCTCCACACTGGGAAGTGGTCACTGGGGACATGTTGACACTCAGGATTTCACAACACCGTCCAAGTCCAAGCTGCGTCATTCACAGGGCTCTGGCTAACAGCGGCAAAGGTGCGGGGAAGCTGCTGGCCATCTCTGGCACATGGTCACAGCCACTGGCTGGTGACAAAAGACATCATGACTAGTGAGGTACAGGGACCTTGCAGACAGGTGGTCAGGAGCCAGCATGACCAGGACACACCAGAGCTGTGGTCACGGCCTCAGAGGCAGCCCGGCCTGGCCCCTGAGCTGCAATGTGGCATGGGCCTTGTGACTCAGGCCTGGAGCCTGAGTTTCCTCATCAGGTAATGAAAATCAAAGGAGCCAGGGCAGCTTAGGGTGGGTGGACCGGGCCGGGCAGTGACTGAGTCAGCTGCGCAGGGAGGCCTGGAGTGGGGGCAGGGCAGGAGCGGCTCCCACAGCTGGCCTCAGAATAGACCTTGGGGCCGGCCAAGGAAGGGCTGAGGCTGACCGCAGTGCTGGGAACCGGGGAACCGCACTGCAGACTTCGGGGGCTTTCGGGACTGCAGAGTGGGAGCCTGGCTCTGGTCCTGAGATGTGGGGCAGGTGGGGTGCAAGGCCTTGCTGGGCTCCTGTGTCATGGAAACCCCAAGCTCCCGAGGTCAGGGCCTCGAAGACAGCTCACACTGGGACCTGACTGACCAGTTTGCTTTCTTCCCAAGCCTCATCAAGGCAGCCTGGCCTGTGCTGGGCAGCGTCTTTGTTTTTCTGTGCCCCAGGGAGGGAGGCAGGTGGCCCTTTGAGAGGCCACAGAAGCCCATTCATGCCGCACTTGTGTGGCCTGGCTCAGGGAAGCTCGAGGGCCAGGGACTTGGAGCTTCCCCAAGGAGGCGGGTGGAGCCTGCTGCTGACTGAGTGCGCTCTGCTCTGGGGAGCCCAGGGGCAGGCAGCCATGGGCCGGGCCAGTCCTGGCCTGGTCACACAGTGCATGTGGATGATTCCAGCTGTATGTCATTCTGGAAGAGATAAAATAACGGAGATAACAAAAAATTGGTGGCTACCAGGGCTTGGGGGAGGAGAGGAGGGGGCTCAGCGGGTGCCACGGCCTATCGAGTCAGGTTCTCCCTACTCTGGGTTCCTCCTAGCCCAGCTCCTGGGCCTCCAACCGCGCCTTCTCCAGGTGGCTCTGAGTGCCGACCCCATCCCTGCCACCTGTGCCCTTAAGAGCTGGTGGCCCTGGTGAGAAGTCCTCTCCCCTGGATCAGGGTGCAGGTTGCTCATCCCACGCTGCATCCCGCCTGCTGCTGCTGCTGTGCCTGTCCTTTCCTAGTGCATGGTGACCCCTGCTTCTCAGGGTGCTAGAGGACAGGGCTGCAGGACTCCACCCAGCTGTCCACTGTCAACATGCAGGCCGGGGTCGCAGCGCGCCTGGCTTCTGTGCCTGCTCACTTGTGCAGCAGATTTCCTGAGGGGACTGAGCTTGAGGAGGGAGTGTGGTGTGGCCCTCAGTGCACGGAAGCCCTTAGCGTGCATGCAGCCCACCACAGTGTGCATGCGTGGAAGGCAGGAAGGGGCTGCAGCTCCCACGCTCGCTGTGAGACCCAGGAGCATGTCCTCATCCTCTCCTGGTGCTAAAACCAGGGCAGAGCGCCCGCGCGCAATCGTGTACTTGCACCTGTGTCCCCCCCCCCTTCCCCCAGCATTTTACTGCAAGTATTTTGGTTACTGTGAGTAGGAAATGTGCTCAGGGTGCAAATAGAAAAGGCACAAGAAGATTCCTGAAGAGCCTGGCGCCCCGGCTTCTCTCTCCAGCGGTTGTGGTGACGGTGATGCATTCAGGATTTAGGGGGACTTGGCGTATCTGCTCACCTAAACTCAGCAGCCCAAGAAGCAGCAGTCACTTCTGGGGCGGCTAGTTTCCAAGCCAAGAACCAGGCACTGAGGTACAAGGTCTGCCTGAGCCACATAGCCAGAGTTAGGGAAGCCCAAGGGACCCCACAGCCTGGCCCTAACCTGGCCCCATCTGGGCCTCTGCTCTCTGTGCTCTCCTGGCCTGCCTTGCAGGCTGTATTTCTGTCCCTAGCAACTCTTCCCTCCTCCCTCCCTCCCTCCCTCCCTCCCTTCCTTCCTTCCTGTCTGTCTGTCCGTCCATCTGTCCGTCTGTACTGGGGGTTGAACTACTGACCCATCTCCCAGCCCTCAACTCTTGTTTTAACTTAAATTTTTTTATTTTTTATTACTTTGAATAAGAAATTACAATGTGACAGTTTCAAAACATGTTAGTAGAACATTACCAATAATTGATACGATGCATATTGCTGTCCTCATTATAGTTATACAGGGCACAGGGTGTAGACATAATACATTTCCTAATGGTTATCAGTACAATAGATTTCTTCTCTTTGATCTGAGAAGGTAGATGTAGACATAGTCAAATGTTCCATAATTGCAGTGTGAACTCTTTCTTTAATAGCACAAACTTCTGATAGTTATCTGCCCCTGCTTTTTTCTTTCTGGTAGTGCTGGGGTGGGAGCCCAGGGATGTCTTGCCTCAGACCTTGAACCCAAGATCGTCTTGCCTCAGCCTCCCAGAGTGCCCTGATGCCTTCCGACAGCTACGTGGGTTCCGTTCTGCGGGCAATTGCACACTCAGTCACTTCTCTATTGGCAGGATGGTTCCAGTGTTTCACGTACATGTTCAAATAATCACATAATTGTGTGGTTTGTACCAGGAGACCATAATGTTAAGTGCAATAAATCAGACATGCGTACCGAGTATCGTATGATTTTCTTAAGAAGACAAATATGAATAGGGCAAAATAAAAGGTAGATATTAGGAAGTGGAGGAATCTCCCTCAGGTGGGAAGGGGCTCAAGGATGGGAGGGGCACAGTGAGGCAAGCTTTGCTGGCATGTGCACAGCTCCACAGCCAGCTCCAGTCGCTGGCACTGAATAAAGGGCTGCAGGGCGAGGGCTGCTTGGGGGCATTGTTGTGTTTCAAGTGTTATTGCTCAGTGTCTCTGCGGAGATTTTTCCAGCCACGTCCCCCACAGCATTTGAGGTCCAGCTGTGTAACCCCCTCCTCTCCCCAGACCTGCCAGGGTTTGGGTCTTTGCAGATCCGATAGGTACAAAAGGGAGTTTTGTAATTTGGAGTTGTTTGTGGCGCTTGGAGCAAAACCAGCGCCTCATGTGTGCCAGGCAGGTAGTCTACCCCAGAGCCCCATCCCAGGTACCAGCACTTGATTGTGATTTTATTTTATCTTACTCCCCCACCATCCCGATTTTTGTGATTTCAATCTGAAATGGACAGCTGGGCATCTCAGCAGGTTGGAAAAGTCGTCTGTGTCTCCCTTGAAGCCCTCCCGCTGTTTTATTTGCCTGTCACTGTGTAGCACTTAGGGCCTGTTAAGGAACTCAGCCTGGGGAGCTGGCTTATTTTCCCAACTGGTGCTTGCTCTTTGCTTCCTTTCTTTAAAATCTGGTTTTTGCAGTAGCATAAGGAGAAGCAAACAGGCTGTTCTGCTTTTTGCTTTCTTTTTAGCGTGCATGCGTGCATGTGTGTGTGTGTGCGTGTGTGTGTGTGAATGCCCCTGCCCATATAGGTTTTTCCTCTGTAGAAATTTTAAGTTTTTGTGCAGTTCATCTTTTTCTTTTTAAAAATGTATTTATGAATGAAAACATGAAAACATTTTTAATGCCAATTCACTCACTAAAACAGTTACAAATTGCAGCATTACAGATAATTCTTTTTGTTTGTTTCACATGAAGACCTTAGGGGCTCACCTAATATGAGTACTCTAGAACATAGTGCATAAATTGAAACTGTCTTGGAATTTTTTTTTTTTTTTGTCTTTTTTTGAGACAGGGTCTCACTATGCAGTTAAGGCTGGCCTTGAGCTCACTTTTGTAGCCCTGGCTGGTCTTGAACTGGCATCAATCCTCCTGCCTCAGCCTCCTGAGTGCTGGGATTACAGGCGTGCACCACCACGCCCGACAGTTTTCTGATTTTAATGCTAGTCTGACATAGCATTAGTAACCATGCTGCACTGAAGCATGTAATGTTACAGTCTAAATCATGATTTGTTAGGCAGTCCCTGAATGCCTGGTCATGAAATTAACAGTGTGTAAGTGTATAAGCATAATAATTTATGGGCAGCCCCTTGTATACGAGGAGACTTTGTGTGTGTGTGTGTGTGTGTGTGTGTGTGTGTGTGTGTGTGTGACTGGGGTTTGAACTCATGACCTTGCACTTGCCAAGCAAGCTCTTGTGCCACGGAGCTATCTCCCCAGCCCAGCCCCTTGTATAAATTGCAGTTTAACAAAATACAAACTGCTGCAAAGATTTATGATTACAGGTAGACATTCAAATATACCAACAGACAGCCTGTTCTGAAAATATGGGCACATTTTAAAACAATTCTGTTGGACTGGAGATAGCGTAGTGGACTCAGCACCTGCTTAGGCAAGTGCAGAGGCCAGGGTTTGATCCCCGGCTCCACCCTGAGGTCTGGTTGTGGTGACACAGGCCTGTAACCCCACACTGGGGAGGCTGAAAACGGGAGCATCACTAGAAGTCCAAGCTGCATAGTAAAAAGACAATTCTGTTAGCCGTAGTAGTCCTGAAGTATGAGTAATACTCTACTCCAAAAGAAAAAAACATTGATCGGCATAGTGCATGACGGGTTCAACAGAGTACCCAGGGAGGAGGCAGCAGCTCAATTGCAGACTCCTTCACACCAGCCTGCGTCACTGTCCTCACGTAGATGCCTGCACCCTCCATAAATGACAGCTCGTCACCCTTGTCTTTTGTGTAGTCATGTGTTGCAACAGCTTTTCAGTATAATCCTTGGGGTCCCGAGCAGGACTGCTGTACTGAACCACTGCAGCTTCCTCATCTTCATAGTCCACTGGGGCCAGGGGCGGTAGAGATGGAGAGCCATCCGATAGGGAGGGTCTTCTGGTGGACCTGCTGGCGGTGGGGCTGGGCTCTCAGCAACTGAGTATTTTTTTTTTAATATTTATTTATTTATTTTTCTTGTTTCAGAACTTTTGTTTGTTTATTTTTGTGGCCTGCTCAGCCTGCCCTGAGGGCAGGGCTGGCGCAGCATGTGGTGCCGGGGATCCAACCGCGGTCCCTGTAGCCACCTAAGCTTTTCTAAGCAGGCGCTTTAGACCACTGAGCCATCCTGCTGGGCCCCTCAGCAACTGAATTTTGAGAATAAAGCGGACCTCGGCTAGCGAGGCTGAGCAGAGCATTGAGCCGTCACCGGAGTCCGTCCGCATCCACCCAGAGATGTCATCTAGGAAGTGGTAGAGGTGTGTCAAGAAATCTGCCCGGTCACTGTGCGGCCCTGGGAACTAGGAGCTGAGTCGTGGGCGGGGAAGGTGTAGGCACCGGCTGGGAGCGCCTGCGCTGCCGCTTCCGCTGCTCCCTTGACTTCTGCTTCCTCCGGGGCTGCCGTTGTGTGTGCTTGGTCTCTCGTTTAAAGAAGCTGACCCACCTGGACTTGTCCTGGAACTGTTGGGGATTTAACAGTCTCCAGGGCTTGTTAGGGAGTATTCTGCCCCAGTATGCCCCAGGCTGACACAGAAGGGCCTGCTGGTTTCCAAGTAGGGGGATTTGTTCTCCACAGTGTGCCGGTTCTTCAGGCTTGACACCATGGCCTACCTCTCATCTAGAACTGTGTAGTCAATGGGTTTCCAAATATACCTCGCAGGGTCTCGCTATGCAGTTCAGGCTGGCCTTGAGCTCACTTTTGTAGCCCTGGCTGGTCTTGAACTGGCATCAATGCTCCTGCCTCAGCCTCCCGAGTGCTGGGATTACAGGCGTGAGCCACCACCCATGTCCAGTTTATTTTGTGAGTTTTTGGTGTGTTCTTATTTGTTGTCAAAATACCGATTTCTCTTCGAGCCACTTTTTCTTTATAAAAATCCACAGTCTGTGAGATATGATGATGGAAAGCTCCATCCTCCAAAGCTGAGAAGCCTGAGTATTCGGCCACCAGAGTACATTGCTGGCCAGTACATTTGTTTGGTAAGCAACACTAGCCAGAGATTGGGTTGTCTACTCTTTGGTCTCTTTTCCCCCCTCTTCTTTTCTTTTTAAAAAATACATTTACTACAGGGTCGCACCACACAGATTGGACTCGTAGTGATCCTCCTGCTTTCAGCCTACAAAGCCGGGGATTACAGGTGCATCCGACTACTCCCAGTCTCAATTGCCTTTTCAGCGCACCAAAGGGGCTGAGCCGGCCCAGCGCTCCGGGGCTGAACCTGGCCACTGGGCTCTCCGCTGAGCTATCTGGCTGGCTTTGTGTTCAAAAGCTCCTTCTTCTCTGAGAGATTAAAGCATCCTCTAATGGTTTATTTCAGGTTGTTATGTGTTTTTTGTTCACCGTGACAGAAAAACGGTGTTGGATCTTGAAGTAGGAGTGTCATGCAGCTGTAGAGCACTTGCTTGGCACCCAGGTAAAGCTGGGCTGCTGCCCAGGCCAAAGTACAGCGGTGCCTTGGTTTCCACACTTAATTTGCTTCAGGAGTGGGCGAAGAGAGCTGTAGTCGTGTGATAAGCGACGCAGGGTTTTCAGACAGAAGCGTAATTTTGCTGAACACATTTCTTTGTGAACTGAATTGTTTGCACACTGATTGGTTTTCAAATAGAGGTGTTTGTGAACCGATGTATCACTGGGAATTCCAGAAAGATAAAGCATGGCTGGGCATAAGAGTGCGTACCTGTAATCCTAGTCCCAGGGAGGTTGAAGCAGGAGGATTCCAATGCTGGGTGTAGGCCAGCCTGGGCTATCTAGTGAGTTCAAGGCCAGCCTGAATTCCATAGTGAGACCTAAACGTGGTGAAAAATAATCAAGAGGAAGTGTTAAGTAGGATCGCCCTCCTGCTCTCTGTGGAGATGCCCAGTAACATATTTTTAATGGATTGTTGGGTTCTGCTTAATATTAATAGTTAAAATTTTATGTTCACATCCACCAGTGGGGCCAGGCGTGGTGGGCCACACTGTAATCCCAGCACTTGGGATGTGGAGGTAGGAGGATTGCTGTGAATTTGAGGCCAACCTGAGCTACAAAAGGAGCTCAGAGCCAGCCTCAACTGTTGCAAAAAAAAACAAAACAAAAACAACACAAACTGCCCATTAGTGAGATTAACTGTGTGGGTGTGAGTGTGCTATCGTCATCTTTGACGTTGATATTGTACCACCTGCAAGGATGTGTGGTGTGGGGCCGGGGAGATAGCTCCGTGGCACAAGTGCCTGCCTGGCAAGTGTAAGGATGTGAGTTTGAACCCTGGCCCCCCAAAAAACAAAAAGAAAATGCGTGATGGCATGGAGCTGTAGTCTCAGCGTTCATGGAGGCTGAGAGCAGGGGGATAGTGACAGCTCGGCCGTGGCAGTTCAGCCTTCGGTTTGTTTGCTACAGGGTCTCGCTATGCGGCTCAGCCTCGTAGTGAGCCTCCTGTCTGAAGCTCTCCAGCACTGGGATTATGGGCGTGTGCCGCCATACTTGGTTCTGGGCCTGATATAGCATGTGGTACTGGGGATCAAACCTGGGTTATTGTGCTTGCCAGGTAGGTGCTTAGAATTCTGAGCTGTCTCCCAACCCTAGCCTTGGCAGTTTAGCTGCTGGGCTATACCCTGTCTCAAAAATAAAAAATGAAGAAGTTAAATATAATTTTAAGAGGTCTAGGCATGTAGCTCAGTGCAGAGACTCTGGGTTCAATCCCCAGCACCACAAAATAACAACAACAAAAACCTAAATAAATAAATAAAAAGCAAACACTCTTGCTCTGCCCTTCTGTGGTGCTGAGTTCCGGGTGCCTGCCACCACACTGGCCTGCTCCAGCGGGGTCCCCTCCCAGAGCAGCTCTTGGACCGTGTTTGCTCCAGTAGTACCTGATCATCCTGTTGAAGGGCTCGCCCAGGCTGTGTCGTTCATTGGGTTGAGAAGGCCTGGGAGGCCCCAGGAAATGTCTCTTAAAGCCCAGCTTGGTCAGTCTGAAGGCCCCCACCTGTAGCAAAGTGACTCCAGGCTGTTAATTATAGGGCAGCGACCTTGTTCTTTTAAGAGTTTTTGCTCAACACCTGGGGCTTTTCTGAGCACCTGGTGTTCCCACATCACCACGGCAAACCGGGCCGCTGTTCTCCCTCCTGGCTTTGCCGGTGCAGAAATGGAAGGTTTGAGAGGCTGAGTGACCCCGCTGCTGTGGTCGGCGGGGCAGCAGGTCAGACCCAGTGTTCTCTCTCCTTCTCTGCACTGGGGATGGAAGTCAGGCCTCTCAGGCCCTGCAGGCACTCCCCACTGAAGTGCACCCCTCAGAGCTTGCCTTGCTGTGGGGCTGGCCTTGCACCTGTGGTGCTGGCTCTGTTTCCCGAGTAGCTGGGATCCCAGGCAGTGCCCCTATGCCTGGTTCCAGGCTGGGCGATGCGCTGGAGTCTGACACAGGCACCCCTACGCCCGTATTGTGATGCATATTTGTGGGACATGCTTGTGGAATACAAAGCTCCCTTCCCAGGACACATGTCCCTGCAGGACACGTGTCTGTGAGCAGTGATTTAAGTGCTAGGTTGGCATCTCACATGGGTGCCCTGTGCTGGGTGTCACCAGGGCTCAAATGACCCTCTGGTACAGGGGAGCACAGGGCTGTTCCTAGGGGCTTAGAAAGGTAAGAGGAAAGCTGGCCATTGTCCAGCTTGCCCTGCCCCTGCTTGAGCCACGTGGGGCCTCAGGAGGAATACAGCTGAGCTTAGGGAGCCCTGGGGGGCACAGCTCCTGTGTCTGCCACTGGGCAGCCCAGTCCCCAAGGCTTGGTTGTCTCCCGTTGACGGTGGAATCTGGGGTTATCCTGACTCTGCCCCAGGAGGACCTGAGAGGGCCTCAAGAACCAGAGCGTGGCCACACATGTGTCCCCACTGCTGCTCCCAGCAGACCCTTGGTGTGCACAGTGTGTCCTTGAGGACAGAGCCCCGGGCAGGGGCAAGGCCAGGCCTGGTGCTCCCATGGTGTCCTTACTCATCCCCGAGCACCAGGCTTTTGGGGTCCTCAGCCCTGGGGGCCTGAGAGTGGCTTACAAGCCCAGTAGTCACCGAGCGCCACTGCCCCAGCCGGCAGGGCCACTGTCACTGCTCACGGATTCCACCCTTGTGGATTCACCCACTTGCAGACGTTTGCGTTGCCCTAGATCAGCCGTGTTCCACCTCTCACCAGCGCTCCTGGTGGAGTGTCAGGCGAGGACCTCGTGATGTCCCTCCCGGGGGCCTGGCTCAGTGCGCCCGTGCTGGCACTTGCCAGAACTTCTTATCGCCCCTATCGGCAGACGTGCGTGTGAAGTGAGCTGCCTGTGCTCAGAGTGCGCAGCTCTGTCCACCCCCACGGTCCAGACCCGACCTGTTGCAGCCAGCCAGCATCCGGCCAGGGTCACTGTGCTCCGCTTTTCTGAATGCGGTCCCACAGAGTGTGGCCCTGTAGTCTGACCTCCTCCTCCTGCTGGCGTTGAGATTGACCTGTGGCACAGTGGGAGCGGGCAGTTTTCATAGCTGAGTAATCTTCCCCAGAAGGCTCTGCTGCCTCCCATGCCCCTGTCCTTTCCTCTCCGGGACTCTTGGGAATAAGCCTCGGCGTGCGGACGCCTGCTGTCCTCCCCTCGATGAGTCCCTAGGGGTGGCGGGATTGTTTGGAAGTCACGTTTACCTTAATAGGAATCTGGCAGTTTCCCTAAGTAGTATTTTTTTTAAAGAACAAATCTGCCTCTTGAGAGGGAGAGCTTGGTGTGTGATCTGTTTCCGTGGTTTCTGGTGAGCGCGCCGTCTGCTCACATTCCTGCTTCCTGCCTGATGTGTCGCCTGCCGTACCTGTGCACATCACGCACGGTTCCGTCTTGGGGCCGCCCGTGCACACTCTCTCCTGACTTGCTGTGACGTGCGACCTCGCTGCCCTAGGCCCGGGTCGTGGGTGGCCTCTGCTCTTTTCGGTTTCTTTAGGCTTTGGTTTTGCCTTTCTTGGCCTTAAGGGGAGCTAAAACTTTCTTTGGAGACTGCTCTCTGCCTTCTCCTGGGTTACAGTTTTGGGGTGCTGGGGCGAGCAGTGGGCCACTGAGGTGCACCCCACCCATCATGTCCTTGTGGTTCTTCTTGTTCTCAGGCATTTAGTGTCCTGTGAGCATCGCTCAGGTGATGCGTGGCAGTTCTTCCTGCCCCAGTGTCTGTCCCCTTCCTCATGGAGGGTTCCCTGCATTAGCGTGAAGGGTGTGTGCATGTGCATGTGTGCGTGCATGCGTGTGTGTGTGTGTGTGTGTGGTGTGTTTCCCCATGGGCTTCCTCCTACTAGGTCTGCCCTATTGGTACTGCAAAAGCCCTGCTGGTTTCTGCACCGTACTCTGCAGTGTGCTGCATGGTGGCAGTGGGGTGTGTGTGTGTGTGTGTGTCTGTGTGCATATGTGTATGTGTGACATCCTGGGAGTGCTGCATCTCGCTTTGAGTCTGGGAGGACAGACATGGTGAGCTGGAGGGTCAGGGAGCAGAAGCCCCGGGGCTGTAGTGGCCTGCAGCCACTGACCATCCTGGCTGGCCGTGCTGTGCAGGGGACAGTCCATTTACTCAACCTGTGTTAGTGCTGTGTGCCTGCTGCTGACTGGGGGCACTGGGATCTGATGGTGACCGAGACCAAGTCCCTCCTGTGGAGACACCTTCATGCACCGAGGGAGGGACAGGTAGGATGTGGGTGAGAACTCCTCATGGTAGTGATGGCTGTGACATCAGCCAGAAGGTGATGGGACAGGGTGACTGCTAGGTCACGTTCCACCTGGGCCTGGGAGCCGACCCACACTGGGTATCAAGAACCTTAGGTTTGTGTGAATTCCACAGAAAGGCCCTAAGCGGGAGGAAAGGGTCGCCTTCTGGCTGCAGGTATAATGGCGGTGCTGGCCCTGAGGGTGGTGCGGATGTGGCACCGATGGGCTTCCTGACGGCCGCCGAGCAGCAGTGGCACACGGGAGTGGGGCCAGCATGGGGCTGGCATGGTGCCCCTGGAGCCTGTCAGCCTCTGAGCAATGCCTCCAGCACCCTCATGTGTGCCCTGCTGCCCGAGGTGGGAGTCCACACTGGAGGGTAGCCTGCCTTGGTCTCCCACTCTCGAGCCTGGGACTCTGAGCTTGCACAGGGACCCGGCTGCTGCACTGTGGCTTTGGCTGCCTGACTCATATGATGTCTTCTTACACCTCCCGTTGTTGACCGGGTTCAGGGCCACCTGCTGATCGCAAGGAGGGCAGTCGTCATCGCCTTCCTGCACCCACAGTTGCTGGCCCGATTTGTGGATGTGTCCTCAGGCCCAGGTGTGGCACACGGATCTGAGCACTTCAGTGTCCAGTGCTGTGGCCATGGCCTGTCCTGGCTTTAGGGTGTCTGTGTGTGAACTGGATGTTGCAGCAGGGCCCTCCGCTAGAGGCAGCATGAGGACAGCAGTGAGAGCAGCGCACCGGTGCCCAAGGGCCTGGGGAGGCTGTCCACGTATGGCTGAGCCAGGCTCAGCCAGGCAGGGCCAGGTAGTCGTGGGGGCGGGTGGGTGTGCTGCTGGGCAGAGGGAGGGCCAGGGCTGCGCCAATACCACATCTAATAAAAAGTCTGTGCCAGGAGCAAACGAGCGATGGCCGACGGCCCGGGTGTCCTCACAGGGCTCTTGTCTGCCGGCAAATCTGCCGGTGAAGGGCGCTGTCCCTTTAAGTGGGATTCTCCCTGGGACTGCTGCATCTGGGGAGCCGAGTGGGCGGGGGCGGGGCTGCTGTCTGCCCGGGCGTCCTGCCTGGCTGCTCTACCTCCTCCTCCTCCTCCTCTTCCTCCTCCTCTTCCTCTTCCCTCCTCCTCCTGTCTCTGCTGAGCATGTAGGTTTTCCTTTCCACCAAGCTGCTGACTCATTCCCTGGCTGGAGCTGGCCCTCAGGCTGCGGCTGGGTGGAGGACTCAGCTCCTGGGAGTGTCCAGGCCTCTGGGGATGCCCAGGGATCAGCAGCAGAGCTGCTCCGCCTGTGGGATTCTGATCTAGCATGCAGGGCTGAGGGCAGGGCATGGCCAAGGTCACACATCAGGCCAGGGCGGGCGTCCTCTCTTACCCCTCTCCTGCCTCCTCCTGTAGGCTGCCTCAAGGACGATCGCATTGTCTTCTGGACATGGATGTTCTCCACCTACTTCATGGAGAAATGGGCCCCCCGGCAGGATGACATGCTGTTCTACGTTCGCCGGAAGCTGGCCTACACGGGTGGCGAGAGCAGCGTGGATGGGAGGAAGGTGGGTGACCCCTGGGCCCAGCGCCCCAGGCCTGCAGGTCCTTCCCCATAGCCCTGCGGGTCCGAAGGGCAGGAAGCGTGCGCTGCCCCTGCCACACCGCAGTGCGGGGCAGTCTCACTTGTTTCCCGGTTGGCAGGTGTGTGCACCGTCACTCATATCCCAGGGATCCCGGAGGGCAGTGACTGTCAGCACCTTGGTGGCCATGAGGGAGCAGAGCAAGACCAGTGGACAGGGGCGAGGGAGGGGCAGCCTCTCCCACAAGGGGGTAGAGGTGGTACAGGGCAGCCCTGCCTGACAGCCTGACAGGGAGGAAGCTGGTGTTCCTTCCGCTGGCTGGGTCCTCTCTACAGACTTGCCCAGGCCGTGGTCTCCTCCCTGTGGACTCCAGCACTCGGCAGGGTAGCCAGACTGGAAACCCAGGGCCCGGAGGTACAGAGCCTCGGCCTAGGGGCCGGAGGAGTGGGTGAGGCAGAATGCATGCTGCCTTCTGTGTCCAGTGTTGGCACTTTGCACAGTGTTTAGGCATCCCACATGCCAAACATAGAAATGCTTTGTATTTCTTTAAAAGCAGAAAGCAGGGCTGAGCATATAGCTGAGTGGCACAAGTGCTTCCTGGCAAGCATGAGGTCCTGAGTTTGATTCCTAGTACAAAAAAGAGATGTATGAAAACACCAAGCAGAGTGCGGTGGACCACATCTGGGCCTTACAGCTTATCTGGTTCCAAGCCCACAGCCCGGAGCAATGGCCCTGGGTTTGTCACCTAGGGCCCACTGTGCTGGGAGCTCCATCTTGGCCACATGCAGAATAAGCCTGACAAAAGTGGACAAGCCTGGTCCTTGGGAGGGGGGTCACTGGGGACCACCTGCTGGTCTGAGAGGACGCAGCTGGGGACATGGCCCATGGCTGAGGGTCACGTGAAGGACCTACAGGAGTGGCATGGCCAGTTTGGTCCCAATTGTGATGTGGAGACCTGGCCGAGCAGGTCCCTGGTGTGGCAGGTCAGGGTGCCCATAGGGGTGATGTGGCCCTGCCGCTGATAGTGGGACTTGGGAGCACAGCCTCGGCTCCTTGGTTCTTCCCATGCACCCTCTGTGTCCCATGTGCAGGAGGCTGACCGGCTTTCAGACCAGCTTTGTAGTTCACTGTGTGCCAGGCTCTCCAGTCGCCACTCTGGTACTCAGGGCAGACACCAGGAAGGCAGGGTCTTCCTTCCCTCTCCAGCACCCAGGAGCTGGGGTTGATGTGATCCCAGAGGCCCCTGGTGGGGAGGGCTGGCAGCTGGGGTTTCCTCACTCCATGGCCCAACCCCTGGCCCCAGCTGCCTCTCTGGCTGGCAGAGAGTCCCTTGGTGAAACAGTGGTCTTGGCCTCAAGGCAAAGGCTATTGCGTCCCATGTTGGGTCCTCTCGGTGGCACCTGGAGCTTCAGGCGTAGGAGGGGCCACAGCTATGGTGGGGAGGGCAGGAGAGGACAGCAGATCTGTGCCCTGTGGAGGCCATGGGGTTCAGGGATGGGTGGAAGAGCAGGAAATGCTGAGAGATTGCCTTGGGCAGGAGCTGCCTGGGGACATCAAGGTCAGCAGGGTCCACGATCTGGAGGTAGGTGCTGGGCACCCACGCTGATCCACTGCCCCCAGGAGGGATTCAGGTCTGACCCTGTCTTCACTGAGCCCGGCCCATTGGGACAGATAGCCCAACAGATGACGCCCAGGGCCAACAGAGCTGTAACTGGGGGAGAACAGGGCCAGACATCTGCAGAAAGAGGTGCCATCTGCGCAGAGGGTTGTAGGACCCAGAGAGGGCCAGGTGGACTCAGGACTCACCTGTCATGGGGATCAGGCCCTGGCCCTGCACCGAGGGAGGTGGTAATGGCTCATGTGACCCAAGGTGTGACACAGTACGTGTCAGGAGGGGGCAGGGTAACACCTGGCACAGTTTGAAGGAGAAGGAACACATGCCTAGGACCCACCTCAAGGGGGGCGGTTTTCCTGCTCAGCAGGCTGCAGTGCCTGGGGCTGCCTGCAGGGGGCGAGCTTGAGATAGGAGCAGGGGCCTCGCCCCTCCCTGTACTGTGGCCTGCAAGGGGCCGCTGCGCTTGCGCAAAGCGAGGCCTCTGCGGCAAGCCCCAGCTGCCACCCACTCTTCCCATCCCGGTACCCAGTTGCCACGGCAACCAGGAGTCTGCCACTGCCTAGCAAGAAAGGACGGATGGGCAAAGCCAGAGCTGTAGTGTGGGTGGCATAGGACTCTGGGATCTCCTCACCCTGCTCCAGGACACCCTGGGGATCCTTGGGAGGGGTACCCCAGATTCCCTGCATGCTCCGTAATCTTTGGTGGAGAGAGTGTGGCCTCTGTGGCCTGCTCTGCGCTAGTGGTTCATGCCATGAACCACTGCTATGCTTGTCAGTGACCTCAGTACCTGGGGTAGCATTTTACCCTAGACGTCCTAGGCAGGAAGTAACAGCTAGGGACAAGGAGGGTGCAGCTCCGCACCCAGCCATGCATCTCTCTGTCTCTCTCCCTCCCTCTCTCTCTCTCTCTCTCTCTCTCTCTCTCTCTCTATATATATATATATATATATATATATATATATACACACACACACATATATGTATATACATATATATATATACATATGTACATATATATATATATATATATATATATATATATATATGTTATGGCTGGCTCAGGCTGCCCTGGGGTGGGGCTGGTGCAAAATGTGGGCCCGGGATCAAACCGCGGTCCCTATGGTTGCCTAAGCTTGCCTAAGCAGGTGCTTTAGACCACCGAGCCATCTCGCCAGCCCCCTAGCTGTGCATCTTGCCACTGGCAGAATTCTTGAGCATAACAGACACACAGCAATGCGCCCAGATACATCCCTGGATCAGACACCTGGGCCGCAGGGCCTGTCCTGAGGCGCGTGTCCACCATGGTGTTGCAGGCCGTGCCCTCGTTTCCCGTGTCCCAGCCTCTCCATGCAGGTGGCGGACACGTGGCTCTGGTCACACCCACACCGCGCTGCTCTGAGGGTCCTGTGCGCCTGACCCTTCCAGGGTGGCTGTCCTTAAGGCTCCTGGCCCTGGCCCGTGCAGGCCTGCCTCCCGACCGGCACACTCCCCGCCACGGCTGCCCTTCCCGCTCTCCACCTTCCTCTGTCGGAGGTCCGGGCTGTGCTGAGACCTTTTCCTTCCATTCACTGAGCCAGCGGAGGTCAGCTGGGCATCTGCTGTGTGTGGAGCTCCCCTTGCTTCCTGGCGGGGGACAAAATGAGATGGCCTCAGAGCCGGAAGTGCTGGGGGAAAGAAAAGTAAGCCAAGGGCCCAGGACGAAGCTCAGTGGTGCAGTGCCTGCCTCGAAAGCGCAGGGCTCTGAGTTTGATTCCCAATACTAAAAAGGACAATAGTTTAAAAAAAAAAAAAGACCAAACAGAAACTAAACCAAGTGGGGAAGAAGGGAGCCTGAGAGGATCCACAGCTCTGCAAGCTGAGGCCATGGCCAAGGAGCCCTCCCTGTGCACCTCCCTTGCTTACCCTGAGGCTTGGGGTTCCTGGGCCCCTGTGCAGCTTCTGGCCTTGGGGTGCATGGGCGCTGCCCAGTAGGGGTTTGCCCTTGGCCCTTGGATCAGGGCCGCAGGGCTCCACCAGAATGGCTGTGTCAAAGTCTGCTCTGGGGTACTCCTCTGCCCTACCCCTTCTGGAGAGGCCCAGGCCCCTGGCTTCTCCTTGACACATCCCTGTGTGACTTTAATACTTCTGACCCTCATTTGTTACGTGGGCTGCAATGCTTGGCTTCCAGGATTCCTGAGGCCCATGTAAGTGCTAAGCCCAGCCCCTGGCGCCCACGGAGAGCTCAGCAGAAGTCACAGTAGCACTGTGGCCAGGGACGCTTTCGTTGTTGTCACCACCTTGAGAGGCATGTGGAGGAGGGGCAGCTCCTGGTAGCAGCGAGAGGCAGGTGGCAGGAGGGGCTGCCTTCTGTCTCAGCGGCTGCCAGCCCCCCTTCACCGTGCCCTGTACCGCAGCTGCCCGAGGCCGAGCCTGAGGTGGAGGTAGAGGTGTACCGGCGTGACTCCAAGAAGCTGCCGGGCCTGGGAGACCCTGACATCGACTGGGAGGAGAGCGTGTGCCTGAACCTCATCCTACAGAAGGTTAGGAGTGCTGGGGTGGGCGGGTGCAGCCCAGGGACAGCGACCCCCTCACGCACACTGCCATGCCCTCTTCCAGCTGGACTACATGGTGACCTGTGCTGTGTGCACGCGTGCCGACGGGGGTGACATCCACATCCACAAGAAGAAGTCACAGGTGAGATGGGTGGCCAGGAGCCCCGCGGGGGTGGGGGGGACCCTGGGGGCTCCAGCCGGAGGGCGCCTCCCGGCCCCATCCTCTGCCACCCCCTCCCTCTCTTCCTTCCTCTCCCGCTCCTTGGTGCCTGGCCCCTGCAGGGTCTCGACTTCCATCCCAGGTCCTGGGTCCCAAGCAAGCAGCACATGGCTCTGGCCTTGGCTCTGGGCAGCATGGCTGTGGTGGCCCGTCCGGGGTGGCTCAGGGTCCACCACAGGCTGGGGCTTCCCAGCCCTTGAAATCTGCCTTGTGTGTGCCTGGCACGCTTGAGGCCCCAGCTTCCATCCCCCCACCCCCCACCCCCCGCCAACACTACAAATCATTTTCTGCTTCCTTTTAGCAAGTGTTTGCCTCTCCCAGTAAGCACCCCATGGACAGCAAAGGGGAGGAGTCCAAGATGAGTTACCCCAACATCTTCTTCATGATTGACAGCTTTGAGGAGGTGAGCAGCCCAGCCGGGCCGCAGTCCCTTGGCTTCCTCCTGGGGCATTTGAGGGTGGGTGAGGACCTTCTTCTATGGGAGGCACTGGTCATCCAGGGGTTGGGGGGAAGGGAAGGGCCTGGATACCTGCTGGTGTGACCCCACTTCCCGAGATTCGACTGGGGTCAAGGGAGCTGCCCCGTTCTGGGCCTCAGTTTCCTCACTTGCACATGAGGGTCACGGCCTCCCATCTCACGTGTCCAGGACTTGGGAGTGGTAGGATGCAGCGTGCACTCACACACGTACTGCCGTGGTCTCCACGCAGCCCCCGTACCCACCACTCGGAGCCCCGAGGTGCCAGGGCGGGCGGTCCTAGGCTGGAGGCGGAGGCTGTGTTCTAAGCCTGGGTGTCAGGCAGGAAGGAAGCAGTGGACCCTATCCTCCAGGGCCGTCCTCAGGCCAGGCCCGTGCTGGTCTGGGCAGTCAAGGCCTGGGGGACTTGAGACAGGTGACTCTCGGGGTGGGGTGGCTCCTGAAGTACCGGGGCTGGGAGGTGACAGACTATGATCTCGAGGCTGTGCCACTCACTGGAGCAGCAACTTAGAACTTGGCAGGATGTAACCATCCCTGTCTGGGACGCCTGGGTCCAGCGCTTGTCCTCGGGGAGGGGGTCCCTGTCAGTGCTGCTGGACTTCTGACCGAGGTTTAGGGACCAGTCAGGCCAAGGTGGACCAGGCAGCTGGGCTCTGCAGCTGCTGAGGAGGTGGGACCATCCAGCTTGGAGCAGAGGACCTGTGATAGCCCAGCCAGTGTGCCCTACCCCTGGCATAGCTGCTTCCTCCTGGAGCACCTGGAGCCCTGGGCCCATGAGCTGGCCTTGCAAGTGGCCTGGCCATGCTGCCTAGCTGCTTCAGAGCTCCTCTGTGCCCCGTGTTCTGTCTGCACCCTCCAGGTGTTCAGCGACATGACAGTGGGGGAAGGAGAGATGGTCTGCGTGGAGCTGGTGGCCAGCGACAAGACCAACACATTCCAGGGGGTCATCTTCCAGGGCTCCATCCGCTACGAGGCACTCAAGAAGGTGTATGACAACCGAGTGAGTGCCGACCCGGGGGTGCCTGCGACGCCGCGGTGCCATTGTGGGCCTGGGGTATCCGTGCAGAGGCCGGAAGGATAGGAGCTTCACAGAGCCTCAGCCACTGCTTCTGTTGGAAGTGAGGATGGGTGGTCTGGCCCAGCTCTGCAGCCCATTGGGTGGCAGTGGTGGGGCAGCAGCCCAGCCCTGTCACAAGTCCGTTCTGGCTTGGCTTTCCGTGCTGACGAGGAACAGCTGGATGGACACTCCAGCAATGGACACTTCCTGGGAGGCCGAGTAGTAAGCAGCCCTGTGGCTGGGCCCGGCCATGGCCTGGGTCCTCCAGGTGGCAAAGTGGGCGTCAGGCAGCAGACACACCCCCCCAGGGGCTGACACGTCCTGGGGGAGGGTCCCTGTAGGAGCGGCCCCACCCCCTACTCAGGCCACACCCCATCCGTCGCAGGTGAGCGTGGCTGCGCGCATGGCCCAGAAGATGTCATTTGGCTTCTACAAGTACAACAACATGGAATTTGTGCGCATGAAGGGGCCTCAGGGCAAGGGCCACGCCGAGATGGCCGTCAGCCGCGTGTCCACCGGTGACACGTCCCCCTGCGGTACCGAGGAGGATTCCAGCCCGGCCTCGCCCATGCACGAGCGAGTAAGGGTCGCGCGCCTGGGGCAGGGCTGCTGCCCGGGGGGAGCGGAAGGCTGCGTTCAGAGAGGGTGCAGCCCTGGCCAGGGACACACTGTGCCTCCCCAGACAGGAGTGATGGGGCCTCCCGCGCCCGCAGGCTGGGCGGAACCCCCAGGACCTGGGCACTGGCTGCTCTTCTGGCCTGTGTGTCTGCCCGGGTGTGGGGCCTGTTGGTGATCCCAGTGGGTGCTGCTGCTTGGCAGTGTGCCCTGTCCGGAGACGTTGCAGGCTGGGCTGTGCCTGCCTCTGCTCCTCTGATGCTCTGAGGCTGGGCCTGCTCCTTCACAGCCATGCAGACTTGGCCACCTGGGGACTGTTCCTGGTGTGGGAGGCCCTGCTAGGGGACAGGGCCTATAGTGGCCCCCGGCTGGGAGGTGCGTCCATTCTACTAGCCCGATGCAGCCTTCTTTGTCCGTGTGTACCTGTGTTCTTTTTCGGTGCGTTCTGCTGTCTGTTTTCTGAGCCAAATACAACCAAGAAGTGCCATTTTTTGGAAGATGCGTGAGACCCCAGGGCCTTCTACTCTGACTGTGAGATGTAGGCCTGTTCTTTCTGGCCGGCTGTGCCAACAGAGCCAGGAGAGGCTGGCCTGGGGTCTGCCACACGTGTCACTGTCCTGCTGGGTCCTTGCTTTCTCCATCTCGAGTGGAATGGCCTCAAGGGGCTGTGGGCTCAGGGACAAGTGGCTGGGGTCACCCAGTGGGACCACAGGCTGAAGCCCCAGGACACCGCCCCGCTGTGTGCCCAGTCACTGTCCTGTCCCTGGGGGCCACTTGTAACCAGCACACGACAAATGTAGACTGTGTGTATTGTGGTTTCTGGTATTTGTTCTTCTTATCTTTTAAAACCTTCCCTGGCTTTTGGGAGCGCCGTCTGGAGCCCAGCAGCCACAGGGGCCTCTGGTGGATGTTGGCCTGACGAGGCAGGCGGCCGATGGGGCCCACGAAGTCTCAGGCCCAGCTCATCGTGCTGCTCCGATTCTTGTTTGCATGGGGAGGAGGGAGGAGATGGGCCAAGTTCCCTCTGCCTGGAACGCCCTTCCCCCCCTTCTTCACCTGGCGAACTCCTACTCGTCCTTCAAGACCCGGCTTGAGCAGCGGCTCCTCCAGGAAGCTCACCCTGCTTTCCCAGGCTGTCACCCCTTCTGCCTCTGTGCCCCCACAACTTATGTTGCCCTTTTTGTCTCAGTGCCAGCATGTTGTCTGTGGTTGTCACTTTGACTCTGTCGCCCCCTGCAGACTGTGAGCTCCTTGAGGGCAGGGACCTGTGCCCACCTGTCTAGAGTGGCTGGGGAGGGTGCCGGTGAAGGGAGGTAAGAGACAAGCACAGTGCTCGTTGGCGTAGCACTACCTGGGGTAGCGGGGGGCACGAGGGCACACCTGCAGGAGCAGGCCGGGCTGCACGCAGGTGCTGCCCACCTCCCCTTCCTTGCGCTCAGGTGAGGCCGCAGTCCTGTGCTCTGTGTCCCACCTGGAAGAGTCCCTTTGCGTGTTGGGGGTGGCCAGGTGCTCTCCCAGCGGAGCCCCCGGACTGGTCTTTGTCCCCTTCAGAGCTTGTGCAGGGGAACGGCCCTGTGACAGAGCCCCTCGTTCCCAGGTGACCTCCTTCAGCACGCCCCCCACGCCCGAGCGGAACAACCGGCCCGCCTTCTTCTCCCCTTCCCTCAAGAGGAAGGTGCCCCGCAGCCGCATGGCCGAGATGAAGAAGTCACACTCAGCCAACGACAGCGAGGAGTTCTTTCGGGAGGACGACGGTGGAGGTGACTGGCTAGCAGCTCCTGCACCTGGGTGTCCCTTTGTTCACTGGTGTCTACAGCATGGTGCTCTGTGGCGGGAGCTGGGGACAGATGGATGGACAAATGAGGCATGCTGCTCCCATGGCCCAGGCTGGCTTCTCCACGTGCCAAGGGCCACGTGGGCCTCCCTCCCTGCTGCTCCCACCCGTATTCTGGAACCTTTGCCCCGGTGCCCCAGTCTCTGGGCAGGATGTCCTCCCACTGGCCCTGTGTGTCCTCTGTGGTTAGTCCCACTGCCAGGGAGTCGTGCATCCAGACATCAGGTGTCTGTTCCATCTTGTAGCCCCACGAAGCCACTTGGCAGTCCATGGAAAGTGTCACAGAGAGGGAAGTCTGGGTGCTCTGCTGCGACATCCGGGCATCCATGTCCTCAGCATGGCTGGGCCCTGGCGGGCTGCATGCATGTTTGCAGAACACACAAGAGCGCACACTTGGCCACTCAGGGACCAGTTCTAGCCTAAGCAACCTCGGGAGGGGTCCTGGACTGTGGCCTTGACAGGCAGCTGGCATCTTCATCCTGACCCCCACCCTGAGGCTGGGGCCAGCCTGGGGGTGCCAGAGGCATGGCCTGAGCCTCTTCTCAGTGTGGTACCTCGGCCCCCACCCCACGCTCGTTTCCAGCTGGTAGCACAGTGCTGCTGGCTGTTGCAGTCTGTCTCTCTTGACAACCATGAGATGGGTGGCAGGGAAGGGCCACCCCGGTCGTCATGCCCAAAGCCAGCAGAGCTGGGTCCTGCAGCAGGGCCCTTCCTGAGCTGTAGCAGTGCCTGGTGGAGTGCGCATGCCTCTGGGGGCCCCAGGGCCCTGACTGCCCTCTCCTCTGCAGCTGACCTGCACAACGCCACCAACCTGCGCTCCCGCTCCCTGTCTGGCACGGGGCGGTCTCTGGTCGGGTCCTGGCTGAAACTGAACAGAGCTGACGGCAACTTCCTTCTCTATGCACACTTGACCTACGTCACTTTGCCGTTGCATCGGATCTTAACAGGTAACACTGTGACAGTGACATGCAGAACCCTATGGCCGGCAACCTGGCTCCTGGGCTCCTGGTGTTGGCAGCTCTTGTCCCCGGGTTTCCATGCAGGGTGGGTCCCAGACTCCTGCTGCTGGTGTCACACGAGGTGTCCTGAGCCTCGCTGTGCCCCAGGGGTGTCACCCTGTTAACCTGGACCTGCAGCACTGTGTGTGTGTGGGGTGATTGGTGGCCCTGCCAGCTCTGCCCTGGCACCTGTGGTCCCGTAGCCCGAGCTCACCAGTGTGCAGCAGTGGCATCCCAGGAGCTGGGTAGCCGTGGCGCCTGGGGTCCAGCCTTGGTGTTGTCTGCTCTCCTCCTCCTAGACATCCTGGAGGTACGGCAGAAGCCCATCCTGATGACCTAGCGTGGCAGAGCCACGCGGAGCCCTGGCCCTTAGGCCTGGGGACTGCTGCCAAGTGCCTGTCACCGCCACCCGGGTCTTCTGTGACGACCAGTGCTGGGGCCGCAGCCAGGCAGGGCCACTCGACTCCGGGGCCAGGGCCCATCCACAAACACCAGCCCAAACTGAAGTGCCTCGTCCTCCTCCCCGCCGGCTCTGCTCCTGCCTGCATCCCACCATCCCCTGCCTGGCTCCGGAACACCCTCTGCACCCAGACAGGGCCAGGGAGGCTGGGAGGCCACAGACAGCAAAGGACAGCGGGGGCCCTGCCATGAGCCACATCCCACCCTGACAGTGGGTGGACACCACCCAGCCTGGCCTTCTGTGAGTCAGACTGGCCGCGCCTACTCCCAGGCCTTGAGGGAGGTGTGACCTGGGGAACTCCAGCATCCACCGACCCCTTGCCACACTGTCGCAGTGGGCTCCCTGGCAAGATGGGGACGTGACCCATTCATCGGCTTTACCCTAGACTGGGAATACCTCGCCCCATGCCCAGTTCCAGAACCTTCTCTAGTTGAGCAGACAGCCCCAACCCAAGATTGGCCTTCGCTTCCAGCCAAAGAACGCCGCCAACACACGCCTGCACCCCAGGCCGTCGGCTCTGGGCCTGGGCTGGAGGGACCTGCAGAACTGGGGTCCTGAGGCCAGGTGGGAGGGCTTGGTAGCCAGGGTGCCTGAGGGGCTGGGGTTGGCATCCTTCTGGGCCCCCCGAGCAGATGGCATTTCTTGGGTGGGAGAGGCTTACCGTGCTCTTGCCCAGTGTCTTGCTGCCAGTGTGCCAGGCCCACCTCAGGCCAACCCCCTGCAGCCAGAGCTGCTCATGCCTGTGCGTGCCGTGGCCTGGTCTCTCCCCAGCACCTGGAGCCTCCTTGCCCAGCTGGGCGCTGAGAGCTGCATCTCTCTCGCTGTTCTGGCTTGAGGCCCTTGGCCTCCTGGGGGTTCCGGGTACCCATGTGGAGACCTCTTGTCAGTTGGAGAGTGCAGCTCTTCTCCCGTCTGTTTCCATTCTGTGGGCTCTGGGGACAGGACTACTTTGGGCTTTCTCCAGATTTTGTATGTTGTTATTAAAAGCGAGCTATTGCATTTCATTCTGCCTCAATTTGCCCACCTATAACATGGGGTCAATACCACCTACCTCACTGACGCTTCAGGGTTTGAGTGCACAGCTAGGTCAGGGTGTGATTGACAATCATTCCCTGTGGGCTGCTCCCCAGCGACCTGGGGTTCGACATCCGCTGCAGCTCAGCCTTCCTGGGGGCTCGTGCTCCCCAGTGTCTTAGGGCTGCAGTCAGGTCACAGGCTGTAGTGTGGGAGCAGAGGCTCAGGCCCTGAACTTTTGGAGGCCCTCAGGGGGCCCAATACTGTCCCTGTTTGTAGCCGACACACCCATGTGGCAGGGATTATTTTTCCTTGGTCCTCTGGACCCTGAGGGACGGTCTTCCTGGGAGGAGGCCCCTCCTCATGCTTCCCTGGCCAGGCTCTCCTGGCTTGGCAGGTGGAAGGTGGAGTAGCTGAGAACAGGTGCAGCAAGAGGGGCTTCGCAGGTCATGGAAAGGTGCAAACGCAGGGGTTTTGTTGACAGGGGTTTTGTTGATTGACTCTGGTGTCCTGGGGGTGGAACCTCAGGCTTCCCATACTAGACAAGCGCCTCTGGGGTCTGCCCAGCCCCCAGTGCAGGGCTGTAGACATCACCCCTTCCTCGTGAGGCCTGGGGACACCAAAGAGCCTTTCTGATACTGAACTTAAGCCATGCTCGGAGGCACGTGGTGACTTGACTGCCAGCTGTCACACTGAGGCTTGCTGTTTCAGAGTAGTAAGTGACATCAGTAAAAGCGGGGGAGGAGCAAGCGACAAACATCCCCCTAGAGAGCGGACCTTGGAAGGCCAGTGTCACTGCCCTGGGGACAGCCCGAGTCCTGTACCACACTTGGTACAGGGCTGACCACAGCGTGCGCGATGTCCTGAGTGGGAATTGGAGTTAAAGTGGTTTTGCTTGTAGGAAACCTAGGGGTTGGTGTTGTAGGACATGAGGAAGACAGGGTTTTGATGTTGTCTATGTTCTGTTCTTTTTTTTCATTGAAGTCACACTACAGGATTCTGATTCTGGCAGCATTAGGCTGTCTTTCGCCTCCTGCCCAACCTGGGGAGTGTCATAAAAGCAGCTTATTGTTCTCAAAAGCAGCTTGTTGTTCTCAAAAGATGATTGTTTAAAACACCAGTAGCAGGAAAGCTGTCAAGAAGAGACAGGAGCCAAGTGGCCGCTGTGGCCCAACCCAAGCAGTGACGAGTGTGTGTGGTAGCACTTGGGCACTCACAAGACAGTGAGCCATCAGGGACCAGGTCTCCAGCTATAAGGAGATGCCAGAGCCAGGACATGAGGACTTGTTTGTGACCTGTTTTTACCTCAGAGAATCCAGAGTCAAACCTGGATCGATCTTTTGCTGTCATGATCACAAATATACTAATTAGTAGAAAACTTCTTTTGTCTTTTTGAGATAGGGTCTCACTATGTGGTTCAGGTTGGCCTTGAACTCACTTAGTAGCTCAGCCTGGCCTCAAACTCCGTGCTCCTCCTGCCTCAGCCTCTCAAGTGCTGGGATTGCCAGCATGCACCACCACACCCCAAAGACTTTAAAATGGAATGACTGAAACTTGACTAAATAAAAAAATTTTTTTTTTTTCTTGAGGCAGGGTCTCCCTATGCAGTTCAGGCTGGCCTTGAGCTCACTTTTGTAGCCCAGGCTGGTCTTGAACTCACACCGATCCCCCTGCCTCCCAAGTGCTGGGATTACAGGCGTGTACCACCACGCCAGGCTCAAAAATTTGTTATATCCTTTTATAGTAAAAATCTGCCAACTTGGGGAGTGTCATGGTACACATCTGTAATCCCAGCACTTGAGACGCTGAGGTAAAAGGACTGCAAGCTTTGAGTCCTTTGTTATTTGGTTCCAGGAATCAAACCTACAACCTTGCGCTTGCCAGGCAGGTGCCATGCTGCTGAACTGCATCCCCAGCTCCTGGGACTTTTATTTAAAAATAAAAAAATTAAAAACTAGGATTGGGAATGAAGCTCAGCCTGAAGGCCCTGGATTCAACTGCTAGTACCACCGAAAAAGAGGCAAAAAGCCAACTGGTTGCTGAGCGTACAAGGCCCCTGCTCCCTAGTGACACTTCTGGGTTAGCTAAAGTCGAGCGGCTTGACGTTACGTCAGCTTTCTTCCAGGCTTGCTCTCTCTCGTCTGTCAGAAAGCAGAATTCTTTCTCAACAGGACAGGGACTTCGATAGTGCCCGTGCCCTTGCCTGTGGGTGCAGACGACCCGCAGAGCCCTTGGGCAGCTGCTTAGGCCTGGTGGCTGTGATGCCACCCATCCTGCTGGGAGTGTGGCAATGGTGCCGGGGGCTCTTTTCCCTTTCCCTGACCTGCTTCTCTGAAGAAGCAAGCCCCTGGGACCCACCAACACCAGCACACAGAAGACAGGTGACCCTTGTAGCCCGGGGGCTGGGTCAGGGTGGAGGAGCCAGCGCAGGTGTGTGGAGGGAGAGTGCGAGTTTACAGTTTTCTATTAACCTCGAGGGCACTCAGCATTATTATTATTAACGACTGCAGGCCTTGAGCTTGGCGATCAGAAGTAACAGCCACCGTGCAGCTCGGTCGCGAGCCTTTCTCCTTCCTAACCTTTCTGATTTTAGTCCCCTGCGTCGTAGGTCAGGAAGTCGAGATATAAATAATAATCTTTTATGGCTTCCAAGCGAATCGTGTGTGATAATTAATCTGCAAGGAAAGCATCGGGATGTCTTTCTTCCTTTTTGCTATGTTAGGTTTAACTCATGATTTCTACAAATGTATTAAGCAGAAGCACCACCGCAGTAGCATCTGTTGGCTATGGTAGGATGCTGTCTCCGTGACCCTAACCCACACCTTGCCCATCCCGTAGAAGTCTGTAGGCCGACTTTGGGGCTGGCTGGGAGCTTGCTTTACGACTTCATGTTTCTTTGCAAAGTCGCTTTGCATGTCACATATTAAACTTATTTTTTTCTGATTCCCTCTAAGCTGTACATACTCTTCTGTAATACATACTTCAGGTTCATTGTGGACACTACAGTCAAGGGACAGTTTCATTTAGGGCCCTCATTCTCCCCAGAGCCCTTAAATCTCTTCAGAACTTTCACACAAGGTGCTGCTACAGCACAGGACGTGTGGGGGCTGGCAGGAGCCCCAAGGGGTCTGTGAGGTACTAGGTCATCCCAAGATGCAACCTGGGTGTGGCTCTCAGTGCCAGAAACCCCATGTACTCTGGCTGTTGTGCTATAGAATATCCCAGCTTTCTCTAGAGAATTCCAAAATGCGCATGGAAGTGGGAACTTGCACTTGAGACCAGCAGTTTGGACAGCCGTGCCCTGGCCCTCTAGAGGGTTGTTTTGGACCCTCCTGCATTCTCAGTGTCTGCTACTGTGAGTTCATCAGAGGTAGCCACAGCCTCAGAGCCACCTCCAGGGTGGGTTTTTGTTCAGAGCCAGACACCCTCCTAGGGCGGAAGGTACAGGAAGGACCTGTGAGAAAAGCCTGGAGGAAGTGCTTCCTGATCGGGGAGCTGGCAGCGCTCAGTCCCTGCAAAGGAAACTGAAAGGAGCTGGCCATGGACACCGAGATGGAAGGCCAGGTTCCCAGGTGCCTGTGTTCTCCAGGCCAGACTGCTGGACCGCCCCCAGCTGCCCCCATGCAGGCCCGCCTTTTTCCCCTCCATGTGCAGGTGGGGCTTTCTCATCTTGGACTCTGCTGATAAGACAAGGAGGCTGCCAAATATGAAATAACCACGGTTTTTAGTGAATTGGACTGTATTTTCAATAAACAGTTTTGCTCAGACTAGCCAGTCCTGGAAGTCAGTTCAGTCACTGGGCACATCATAGTTTCTCGAGCTTATGGCCAAGAGCCACAGGGGTGGGGCACCACCATGAGCCACTTTACTGAGAGCAGGGCGTGGGTTCTCTCTCTGGGCCGCCTCTCACCTTCATGGGGCAGTGACTCCCGAGGTACTATTTTACTCCCCAGGGTGGGGTGCCAGAGGGCAGGGTCACACGGAGGAAGTGCACCCCCACCCATGCTTCTCATCTCACCAGGCTTGTTCAAACTCAGAGGTAAAATATTCCAGAATCAGTAGCAAAGCTGGACACCTCGGAGTGCAGTAAGAACCTGCACTGTTAGGATGGACGGAGCTGGTAGAGTATTTGCCTTGTGGACACTGGGTCCCGAGTCTAATCTGCAGCACAAGAAAAATAAACCAGATACAGTGGCACTTACCTATAATCCCAGCACCATGGGAGGCTGATGATCCCAAATTCAATTTTTTTTTGTCTTTTTATTTGGTACACAGGTTAGACTCATGATGGATCATCCTGTCTCAGCCTCCCCAGTGCTGGGATTATAGGTGTGTGCCACCATGACAGGTTTCAGTGGCCGGCTTGGTGCAGGGCTGACACAGTATGTGGTACCAGGGATTGAACCTGGGTCCTTGCGCTTGCTGCTTAAACAGCTGAGCTATCTCCCACCAAGTCCAAGCATAGCATGGGCAGCTTAGTGACTTCATGAGATCCATCTTAAAACTTAAAATTTACTCATTTTTGTGTACTTGTTATAGGGTCTCTCTATACAGCTCAGATTCATAGTAATCCTGTTTTCAGCGTCCCCAGTGCTGAGATTACAGGCATGCACCACCATGCCTGGTATGGTGGCCAACTCAGGTGCCTGAAGGTGGGGCTATTGAACCCTGGTCCCTGTGCTTGCTTAAGCAGGTGCTTAGTCCTCTGAACTATCTCACTGGCCCTCAAAATTTGAAATTTAGAAAGTATTAGGAATGCAGCTAAGTGTGAGACCAAGTTCAATCCCTAGTACCACCAAAAAAAAGTAAAGAAAACACTTGCTACATTAAGTACTTTAAGGTTAACTTTACGTAAATTCTATCTCAATTTAAAATACAGTGGTTGTACACAGGTGCAACCAGCACTGAGGAGGCTGAGGCTCGGGGATCCTGAGCCCACGAGGGTTCTGCGTCCCTGGCAAGGCTTCTGGGGTTGCCAGTGCCAGGGTCACACTGGGCATGCAGCTCCCACAGGGCACAGCCTGTGTCCCTGGAAGCACCCCTTCAAGTGACTCTGGATTCCTAGAAACTCATTTAAAAACTAGAATTTCATCTATTAGTTCTTTAATAGCAATTTTCTAAATCAAAAATCTAAAATTACATCAACTCAAAATGATGTCCTTTTCATTTCTGAGTCTCTCAATTTTAAACCTTCCTCCAGGCCTGAGCATAAATTCAGTTCACCTCTGTTTTGAAGAACAATGTAGTCACCCTTGGCCAGAGAGGTCCCTGTCCCACTCCAACCCTCATGGGCCCTCAGAAGTGGCTTGTCCTGCAGAGGGAGGTGGCAGCCGCCTGCTGATGCAACATCCTGCAGTGCCACTGGTGTCCCCACCCAGTGTGTCACAGATGAGCACAAACACATCAGACACAGCCTCTGTTGACTTCCCATTTATTCACATTTCATGGACTTCCGCAAAAGCATTCAGAAGCTAACACCAACAGATTACATCATCTGATAATTCAAGTATTTTAGTTAAAGAATCAGTTTCCTATTCAAAGTCCAAAGCAAACAGCTCCATTTGATTGCTACATACTCTGACATCTCCCTTGCAGTTCTGTCTGCAGTGACAGTGGGTCCTTGGTACCGGCCACACGGCGGCTGGCTAAGTGCACACGGTGGCTGTGTGTGCATGGGAGTGAGCATGGACCAGTGCCGGAGTGCCCCAATCCAGAGCCACAAGCCTACCTCACAGCACGGGCCCCTTGGTGTACAGAGCCTTCAGATGGGGGTGGGGCTGTAACTCAGTGGTAAAGTACTTGCCTAGCATGCACAAAGCCCTGAGTTCAAGCCCCAGTATCACCACCACCACCACCACCACCTACACACAAACACACAAAAAAAGCACAAGCCTTCCGATGCTGTACGCTTGCAGAGTGACTCTGGAGAGAGTACAATTGCTGCCAGATGCTCAAGGACAAATGTGTTTACAATCATAGTGAATAGGCTCTCAGTGAAAACTTGTTTTGAATTCTTTAATAGTAAGGTGAAATGTTTCTTCTTCTTCCACCCCAGAACAGGTAGGTTTTTATTTTTTGGCATGCAGCATATAACAGATAGGACTTAGCAGAGAAATTGTAAAATAAAATAATCCTCTGGAAGAAAATCGATCCATGAATGGTCAAACTTATCCCTTCATGTAAAACAATCTAAAAGTTCTTTAAGAACTGGACCTGCTGGCCAGGCCTGGTGGTGCACACCTGGGCCCAGCTGCCTGGGAAGCGAAGGCAGAGTCACAAGTTCAAGGCCAGCCTGGGAAACGTGGCAAGACCATGTCTCAAAAAAATGAGAAGGCTAGGAATGTAGCTCGGTGATAAGTGTTGGCCCACACGTACGTGGCCCTGAGTCCAATCCCTGGTACTGAAAAGCAAAATCTAAGAAACCAAACCAAGCCACAGAACTGGACACTTCCAGTGTGTAATTCTAGGAAGGAAAACAACATAACACTCATTTTTTGCTTAGCAGGAATGTGGGAAAAAAAGGACTGAGATGCACAGGTCGGTTTGAAAAAATAAAAAGCCACAGAGATACTCAGGATTTGTCAGGATGTAATGAGTTAGAATTCAAGAAAAAAAAAATATACACTTTACTTTAGGCCAAGGATATGTACGATACAACTTACAGATTTTAAACCAAAGTCCACATTAAACATTCTAAAGCCTGATTTCTAATATTTTATTAAAAATAAACTGAACTAAAATCACCCATGGATTAGAATTAGCTCGCAACACCATAGAGGACAGAGCCTTCTGGGGGCTCTGCCTTCCCCCAACCAGCATACATGGAGTTGGAGCTTATGATAAAACCACACAGGTTCTTTTATACAAATACATAAAGTGGGGACCAGCAAGTTCCTAAAGCATAAAAGAGTTTTATGAAAATACTACATTTTTCCCTGTAATTTTCCACTTTAACAGTGATAGTCTTCAGCAGCAAAAATTTGCTGGGAATGTTAGAAAAAAAGAAAGCTACACACATCCACTGATTTAAAAACAAGCTTGGCTTTAGGGGTGGGGAGTTAAAAGGGAGCCCAACCACCATCTCTCCAAGTCACTCAGTAAACACCCGTCGCATGTCCAGGTGCTCAGCAAGTGCTCCTGGCAATTCCCCATCAGTGGCTCCCCTTGTTTCCGTGTCATTTTTTAAAAGGCTGGCCTACCCCCATGACAAGGGCAAGGCCAGTGTCCACGTACTATAAAACACCTGGAACTTAGGAACATCTCAGTCTAAACCCACTGGCTCCTGCTCCCGGGCTGCACAGCACAGTTCAGGGTCAGGCCACCCAGGAATGGCACAAGCACATCTCTCACACGTTGATCTATCCAAAGTCACACAAGGGCTACCTTCTCCCCTGGAACCAGAAACCGTCTGGTGCCACGCAGTGTGCGCAGAACCCTGCCATCACCTGAGCTTGAGGACAAGGCCTGGAGCCGCTCTGCACCTGCTCCTCCCACTGAGGTCTCACTCTGGGAGAACTGAGGAGCACAGATGCAACCGCAGGCATGAGCCACTGGGCACCGACCAGAGCGTCTACTACCAAGGCAACAAGACTCGGGAACAAGTGGAAACTCGGTCAATGCTCCTGCAACGCCAGTCACCTGACAGCTTCGGGGAAGTGACAAGGACATTCTATATAGCCATGGCTCCCTTCCAAGTGGAACACCTAGGTCTTTAAAAAGTGGCTATTTAAGATAGCATGTGCATAATATTCTGTGTCTAAATTTAAAGGCAAAACTCACAGGCAACTTCCTGTTCCACTACTTATCCAAGATGCCAGATAAACTCTTACAGCTCGTGTACTCTGCACCTAAGGGGTCTTCACATCCATAAGGTTCACCTGCACCAAGTGGCACCAACAGTCCTTGGAAGGACACCTGTCTCCCTTTGCTTTCTGTGTAAGGGCTTACTGTCCACGGGCTAGAAATCATCAAAATTTGTGCTTTAAAACCCATTCCTAGCAATCCCCTTCTCTGGGGGATGAAGAGGTGACAGCACCTCATGGGTGGAAACTACAGAACCCAAGAACTTCACAAGTGACGCACTTCCTTCCAAAATGGAAAGGCAGCTCCTGATTTACAGTGCAGCAGCTTACAGGGTTAAAGGCCAATGCCTGCAGAGACTACCACCCCACACAGCAGGGCATAGTACCTACCTCAGAGCTTGGGAATGACACAGAACAAAGTAACGCGCAAGGACAAAGGTCTCAGTCACAGCGTGGCGGCATGGTTCATTTGGTTAAGAGTGCTGGTCACAGAGATTGGGGAGCCCACGGGAGAGCAGAGCCAAAGGCGCCATTTTCCTGGCCGCCTCCAGACACCAGGATGGGAAGGCCTCGGGTGCAGGCAGCGTGGACAGGCCCCACAGGTGCACAGCTTTTGAGAGGGCTCAGCGGTACCCTGATTGCAGTCCATTAAGAGATCACTTGGGTTAGTTCAATAAACAAATGAACATTAAAAAATCTTCCAAAAACTTTCAAATGTATTTTGCACTTTAGACAGTTCTGAAGGGAGAAGATAGTCTCTTGACACTTAACAGGGGAAGGTTTTATTGGTCTAGTCTTCCTCATCAATGCTTTAAGTTATCTAGAAGTTCTCAGAAGGTCTAGGAGAAAGCTTAGGGGATGGTGGGCAGCAGCAACCTGGCGGTGACCCCGTGGCCAGCTCGGCAGGCTCAGGCTTCCTTCTTCTCCAGTAAAATTTTGTGCAGCTCATCGGCATCCTCGCTGGTCTTCACCCGGATCAACATGGTGGCAGGGGTGCTGGCATTCTTCTCATCGAGAGGGGGGTTGGGGACACACACGATCAGGACATTGTTCTTCCCCGTCCGTGTGCACGGCATGTTGGGTGGGATGAGGACGTTCAGCAGTATGTTGCCTGTATGCAAACAGGAAAACGTAATTGCCGTTGCACGAAGTGTGGCCCCAGCAGAGCAGGAGCAGGCTGCGCATCTTACACTTAAGGGATCTAAAACTGTGCGCCGCCAAGACCTCAGGAACTTAGGCACTGGTCCGGACAGCCACCAGACTGTGCCCAAGACTCCCTGTGCTTCAGCAAGAGTGAGCCATACCACTGGTGTCACGAGAACAAGGATGAGAGACCAGCAAAGGACAACAGCATGGGCAGAGGACAGCAAGAGTGACACTACGGTGGTATTTCAAAGGAGCCAGCTTGGGGGGGGGGGATGCTTCCAGAAACTTCCTTCTGTTCCACTGCCTGGGCGATCACCATTGGAAGTGAGACCCTTGTTGAGTGCAGCTCCCAGTTTAGAGCGCAGGTGAAGGGTGAAACCTCTGCCACACAAGGAGGTTCCTGAGGTGGCTCACTCCTCTTGGGGGTTTCTTAAACCACCCAACTTAGCTCTAGCTTCCTAGTCACATCTAACATAAAGGAAAATGAAAGTCACTTTGGCTACTTTTTGGTGATAAGTTTTTTTTTGTTTGTTTTTGTTTTTTGTAGTACTGGGGATTGAACTCAGGACCTTACACTTGCCAGGCAGATGCTTAAGCCACTAGACTATCTCCCTGGCCCACTGGTGACAGTTTTAATAAGTGTATAAGGAGTACAAGATGAGTCTGTTCTGAATGATCTCCCACACCACACACATCAAGGAGCTTGAACATGTCAAGGGCTGACATCGGTGATGGGCAAGGCTTTACACACCACGTGACCAAGACAACTTCGCACCACCCCAGAGAAAGGCACTCACCTAAGTTGGTGTCTGCCCGCACTAAGAGCTGCGTCCTCTGATTTGCCATAGGTTTTAAGTGCAGGGTACCCACACCCTTCTCTTTAAATTCATTATCTTTCTTGTAAAACAGCTTACACCTGTGAAGCAAGGTTAATATGGACAGTTAGGCCCAGTAACAAGTCAGTTTCCCAATGACTGCTGCGGACAGCTATGTGAGAAAATCTGCTGAGGGCAGAGGACTGCCAGATCAGATGGGTTAGGTCTGGGGAGAGCACAGTACGAGAATGCAGTTGTGTATTCTGGAATCCCTCGCCATTTATAAGAATGTCTTCTGAAACCATCTTCTCTCTAGCCAGTCCAACTCTCAGCCTATCACCTTGACCTCCCTAATCCATCCTCCATGGTCCTCTAAGGGGACAATGCTCGTGACACATCTCCTCCCTTCCCCTGCCCTAGTTGTTTTCAAACTCCCTCAGTGTTTGAGCTCCCCCTGTGCTGTGATACACCCGGATGGCGTTCCTCAGGAGGGCTCTCTTCTGTGTCACATACCCCTCAGGTAACTAATAAAACAAAATCACTGCTCATTTGATTTATTCTGATTAGAAGAAATATCCTAAAGTCAGGCCCATTCTTTGTGATCCATGAGATTAAATTAAAAGCAAGAAAAAGTAACTATTAGCCCACTTTGGAACCAATATTGATTAGAAGATTTGCTACTTCTGCACCCTGTGCTCTGTATAACATTTGTGAGGACAACAATATGCAGTGTCTCAATTATTGCAAATGTGCTACTAACATGTTTTGAAAGTCTCATATTATTATCTCTTATTAAAAGTAATAAAAATTAAAAAAGTAACTATTAGCCCACTAGAAGTTCTCAAAAATTAACTTGCAAGTTAATTTCACAGGATGTGATGATTTGCTAAGTGGAAAACTAGACTCATTCTAAATTTTTATTGGACGAGCCTATAAAGCTTCTGACATAGCACAAACATCTTTATAAAAAGTGCAAACAACAAATGTCTCTTGCAGTTTCTAAAAGAGGCAGTTCTTATTTAAAAATAAGCAAATCCCCTCCCAAACAACAAACTGAGGCCCTGCCTGCCACCACATGGTGGCTCTGCCAGCAGAGGGGCACAGGCGCTCTCACCCTCACAGCCCTGAGCACCTCCCACAGGCCAACCAGTCCTGCAGGAAGGAACCAGAGACACTGCCTGGAGAGTGCAGGTATAAAACCAAACTGGGCCTGGGGCGGTCTCTGTGGAGGGACATGGGATGAAAAAGAGGGGAGAGTTGTGGAAAGTTTGTCCCTACACCACACAAAAAAGCTCTACCCAGGGAGCACCTCAGCTCAGCAGGAAATCTCCAGGACGGGCTGGTTTTACCACAAACCAACGATTCACCCTGCCCAGTGTGCAAAGGCCTAAGGGGACGCTCAAGCCCCACATGTCACAGGCCTGACCACCACGTACTTTTTGGAGAAGAAGGCGTCGTCTTCCTTCACCTCAGTAACTACTACTTTGGGTGGCTCATCATTTTCTTCTTCGTCTCCACCTTTTACAAAAAGAATAGTAAGGATTAGACCGAGAGCCTTGAAAAGAGCAGGAGCTGCTATCTATGACCCTAACCTCTGCCTGGAATGGGGCATGTAAGCCGACTTAAAATTCTGAAAACAGGCTGAGGAGGTAGCTTCGCAGCACAAGGCTCGATTCCCCTAATGCCTGCTGTACTGGTCCCTGAAACCAGGCGTGGCGGCGCACACCTGTAATCCCGGAGAGCACCAGGGAGGCTAAGACAGGAAGATCACTGCAAGTTCAAGTTGTACGAAATAAATATAAGATTTAAAAAAAATTAAAGACTAAAAACACCTTATGGGAACAGGGGGCACAAGATTTTAATTCTTTTGTGAAAAATACTCTTTTTCTATTGCTGCTCAGGGCCTTTTATGAAGCTATACCCCTGCTCCTTGTTATTTCTGGAGACTTGCTAAGTTGCTCAATCTTTGAAGTTGGGTCTGAACTTACAGTCCTCCTGCCTCAGCCTCCCAGAGTGCTGCGATTATGGACATGTGTCACTGTGCCAACAAGGTTGCTTTTCAATGGAAACATAATTTTCCTGTTCTAAAACAATTTCCAGTTTGTAGAAAGCCCTAGAACAAAATCAACAGCAAAATGCCCCGTGCTTAGGAGACTGACAGGAAAATAACGGGCCTGCACTTAGCTGTTCACATCTGGTTACCCACTGGAAAGACCCATCTCCCAGGAGCTTGTCCTAACATTCAGCTCCAAACGTGCCTGACAGTGTGTGTGCCACACTCAGGAGAATGACTCAGGAGTGGCCACGGAGGGGGAAATGGAGTCTTTCCACGGGGCAAATGTGTTGGAAAAGGCCACCGGACAGAGCCAGGTGTCAGTAACATCCTCAGGGTCTGAACGCCACCAGCTCCTCCTTGGTACTGAGGCCCCTGGGGCTGGGCCGGGAGGGCACCTTCGTTCACCACTACAGGGTCCTCTCTGAGAAGGGCAGTCGTATAAAACACAAAACTCAAATGCATCTCTGTGGGGGAAAACTCTCAAAGTACTCCGGTTACACAACTGAAGTTATGACAAGGTACTGGAGAAGTCTGGGACCTCCTGGGAGATTTTATAGAGTCCAGAACTCCAGGGCTCAGCTCTCCAGAGGAGTCCGGGCATCTGCTGTTAATAGATGCCCAAGTCCTTCAGAATGTGCCGATCACAGTCGGCTTGGTGGCCCATGCCTATGATTCCAGCATGCTAGAAGGCTTGGGCAGGAGATCACAAGTTCAAGTCCTGTCTGGGCAACTTAATGCCTCTTTTTGAGACAAGGTCTTGCTTTATTTCAGGCTGGCCTTGACTATATAGCCCAGGTAGATCTGAAACTAGCAGTAATCCTCCTGCCTCAGCTTCCCAAGTGCTAGAATTCTCAGTGACTTACTGAGAGCTTGGCTCACAACAACAACAAAACAATTTCTTAATGAGCTGAGGATATAGCTCAGTAAGGAGGCCTGGGCTCGATCATGTTCCACAAAAAAGAAAAAAAAAGAAAGATAACCACGAGCTAAGCACAGGTACTCCTAAAGGAGGCCTGTGGGCTGCCAAGCCGGACTCAAATGCACCATCACTGTGACAGAGCTACGCCAACGCAGACCCAAGGCTTCCTTCCCTGGGGAGGCAGAGAAGACATGAATGAGAGCCCCAACCTTCTTCTGCCCAGCCATGCCTGAGGACATCCTGAAGACTCCAGACAAGGCCAGGTGAAAACTGCGGTATTGCAGTGGAGACTGGCAAGAGCAGCTGGGTCATTAGAGGGCCACGGTTCACGTCCAAGCCACGAGCCAGTCTCAGGCTGCCTCCTTCAGGCAGCCAAGGATGGGCTGTGGCAGGGCAGGCTCAGTCCACCTGCAGCACAGTCTCACTCAGGTGCCAGCTGCACCCCCTGGGACATACAAACGATGACCTTGTGGGCTGGTTTACTCTTTAATTTACAGCCAAGTTTAACTGTGTGGCTTAAGCCAAATGTACAAACAAAATAATTCAATGGGTATTCACAAGCTCAGTGAATCAGTTTTAAGGGCAATAGGACAGCTCAGCGGACTATGCCCTGCTTACACAAGTGAGGGACCAGGGTTCAATACCCAGCACCACATGCCATGCCAGCCCCATCCTCTGGAGCGCTGAGCCAAGCACTGAATCCAGGTGTGGTGGCTCACAGCTGTAATCCCAGCACTGGGAGGCTGAAAATAAGAGCACTATGAATCTGAGCTGCATAGTGAGAACCTACACAAAATCCACTGCAAGTTTTTAAATTTGCTTCTTTTTACTATGCAAAGTTGTGTCTGGCACCTTCCAAAGTCACAGTGCCAGGTGTCCTCGTACTACAAAATGTCTATGTTAAAGCCGGGCATGGTGGCTCACGCCTGTAATCCCAGCACTTGGGAGGCTGAGGCAGGAGGATTGGTGCGAGTTCGAGACCAGCCTGGGCTACAAAAGTGAGCTCAAGGCCAGCCTCAACTGCACAGCGAGACCCTGTCTCAAAAAAAAAAAAAAAAAGACAAAAAAAAAAAAAAAAAAAGTCTATGTATCATATATGCATAGACGTTTCATGGTGCTGGGGCTTGTGCCAGGGCCCTCGGGCGCTAGGGTGGGGCTTGCACTCTACCACTGAGCACATTCTGCTCTACTTTCTAAGCTCGGGTCCTCACAGCAACCCTGAAAACTGGGTCTTCCTCCTCCTTATGGACAAGGACCTCTGACCTGGCCCCGGGTGGCACACACAGGAAGGGGCCGAGTCATCTGCGAATGCAGGTCCACCCAAAGCCCACATCTGCGCTTTCCCACGGTGAGCTTCCGACTCACCTTTGCATTCACTACTGCCCTCTGCTTGGCTCTCTAGTGTTTTAGCACAAAATGGCAAGGACACTGGTTTATTCTGGGTGACATCTTTGCTGAATAAACTGGAATTTCCAGGAGAAAATGAAAAGCCAGCTGTGGGGCCAGAGCTTCCAGAGCCCAACCCCGAGCTCTCTATCTTCTTGCCGAAGCTGAGTGAGGCACTTGCTGCATCCTGGGCCGGGCCCGCCCTCTTCTCACAAGCAGCCTCTACCTTCTTTTCAGACGTGCTCTCAGCTCTGCTGCTACTGAACAAAAAAGCCGACTCCTGAGGCAGCTTTGTTGTGCCAAAGAGGGTAGGGGGCTGCGTGTCGACCACCATCCTGCTGGCTTCACTGTCAGAACTGCTGCTGCCCCGGCTGTCATCCTGCCGCCCCAGCGCCGCTAAGTACTTCTCATAGTCTCTGAAGACTGGGGTGAGGTCACAGACAGGGTTGGCATCCACATGCTGCACGATCCAGTCCCGCACGGAGCAGTTCAAGGCAGCCAGCTGCTTGTGGTAGGCGTCCCCGGGGCAGACCTGGCGGGGGGCGAGGCCTGAGGAGGAGGGGACTTGCTGGCTGTCACAGTTCGTTTTGGGATCTGGAGTTTTCTTATCTACCACCTCTGCAGGGCCATTTGTAGTGAAAGAACCTATAGGAAAGTAAAATTTGAACAGTTCCTTAGAAACTGACTTAAGCCATCCAAATTTGTTTTCCTCCACACAGATGTTATTGGTAACTTTAGATGCTCACACCGGTCACATTCATCAGAGAAGGCGCACCTGTACATGGCACAACGCATCCACCCGCTCCAATCCCTCCTCCCCTCCCCATTTACAAACACTGTCTGTTATTTCCTAATTACTATTTTTTCTACTTTTCTCTCCTTCCCCTCCCCCTTGTTCCCTTCCCCACTTGAACTTTTTTCCCGTTTCACAATACTTATCATGCCTATTGTACATTTTGGACTTTATTTACACTTTCAGTTTCCCCTGGCAGAGAAACAATGCGGTATTTACACATGTGAGCCTGATTTCACTTAACAGAACGGCCTCCAGATGCACCCATTCACCTAGGAATGTCCCCAGCTTACCCTTCTTTATGGCAGAGCAGCATGCCACTGTGTATAAAAATGGCACATCTATGTCCATTCCTCGGTTGAAGGGCATTTGGGCTGTTTTCAAAACTCAGCTATAACAAACTAGGCTGCTATAAACAAGCGTGCATACATTGCAGTGGTCTGGTAATTCTTAGAAGATACCCACACAGGGAATAGCCAAGTCAAATGGGACCTCTAGGCTTGTTTCTTGAGGACTCTCCACCCTGCCTTCCACAGGGGCTGCACCAGTCTGCACTCCGACCAATGGAGGCCACCTTTCTCCACAGCCTGCCAGCGCCTGTCATTGACTGATTTCTTCTTGATGGCAGCCATTCTTTCTGGGGTGAAACGGAATCTCAGGGCTGTTTTAATTTGCATTTCTCCAATGACCAGCAATACTGAACATTCTTCACATATTTGCCTGATGTCTGTACCTCTCATCTGAGCAGTGTGTATTTGTCTTGGATGCCCAGTTTGGGACAGGGTCTTTAAATTTGGGACATCTGACTTCTGAGTTCTTTGTATGTTCTCCACTGTCCGAGGAAAAGCTGGCGGACACTTTTCCAACATGTGGGTTGTCTCTTCGCTCTGTGGGTTTCCCTTGCTTTCTAAAAAGGTAAGATCCCAGTTGTTGATTCTCTGTGACAGTTCCTGTGTGACTGGGGTTTTATGTGTAACGTCTTTGCCTCTAATGCCTCTGAGAGTTCTACCTATTCTTTCTTCAAGCCATCCAAGCTTTCGTTCACTCTATCTTCATAGGTTTTTTTGTGGGACTGGGGTTTGAACTCACGATGTTGCACTTGCCAGGCAGGCACTTGTGCCACGGGGCTATCGCCCCAGCCCCTTCATAGGTATTTTTTTACTGTGTTCTGTTTGTATTTTTTTTTTTTTTTTTTTTGTGGGACCAGGGTTCAAACTCACGACCTTACACTTGCCCAGCAGGCACTTGTGCCTCGGAGCTATCTCCCCAGCCTCCTGTTTGTATTATAGTTCAGTAAGTGTAAGAAGTTACATTGCTATTAGGATCTGGTTGCCAATTAAGAAACAGTATGCACCATATGTTTACATTAAACCATTGCATTTATTTTTTTTTTAAGAATTATTTTATTTCTTTTCTTATTTCAGAACTTTTGTTTGTTTTTTATGGCTGGCTCAGCCTGCCCTGAGGGCAGGGCTGGCGCAGCATGTGGTGCCAGGGATTGAACTGTGGTCCCTGAAGCCGCCCAAGCTTTCCTAAGCAGGCGCTTTAGACCACTGAGCCATCCTGCTGGGCCCCAACCACTGCCATTTAAAAAGCTTACCTTTGCCTTAAAAAGGATGTTTATTTCAAACAGAATCATCAACATATTGCGTTAGCATAAAAATCCTAAAAATTCTGGGGATCAACATATATAAAATTAAAGTAGTTGATTTAAAAGTGTTAATGTTTAATTGTTTGATCAATCTTATATACCTATATGCATTAATCTAAACTGATCTGATGATGAAAATATGTAATATAACCACTGTTAAATTTAAACAATAAAAATATTAAATTAAAAAAAAAAAATCCATCTTCAAGGACTAAACAGTTTTGTGACCTAATTTAGTAAAGAGACTTCTCAGTATATTTCTGAAATGGAGAGAAAACAGAATCTACATGTATTAAAAATCCATGGAATAAGCCGGGCGTGGTGGCGCACGCCTGTAATCCTAGCACTCGGGAGGCTGAGGCAGGAGGATTGGTGCGAGTTCGAGACCAGCCTGGGCTACAAAAGTGAGCTCAGGACTGCATAGCGAGACCCTGTCTCAAAAAGACAAAAAAAAAAAAAAATCCATGGAATATCAAAAATATGCATAGGGTTGTTCACATATTGTGTACATAACATAATAAAGGGTATATACAAAAAAAAATATTAAAGTAGTTCAAGCCTCAAAGTGTTAGCACATTCTGCTTAATAAAGATCAAACAGTACATGTGCAGAATAGTCAGTGAAACACAATCTAGTCATTCAAGACCGTTCCTAAGATTTTAACCCAGGACCCTGTCTTCCATGTAAATCCCAAGAGCTCTTGACTAGCTTCCTCCAGACAGGATCAGGCAATCAGCGTATCGCGCTCTGTGCAGGGACAGGGTTGCGGGGCTCCTTGTGGCCACTTCAGGGCCAGGTGCACAGAGGGGCTCTGGCACACCAAGCAGAAATGGGCAGGCAGGAAGGGAGGCCCTCACAGAGGGCTTTCAGAGCACTGCCCTTCATCCACAATTTTTTCCTGCAGTCCGTCAGCCCCTTCAGCTCAGTCTGAAGGCCATTCTCCCCTCACTGGTGGAATGTCATCAAGGTCGCGGAGCTATAACCAACAGCACCAGGAACCAAAAGCCCTCACGTGCTTTGGCCTCGACACCAGTGCTCTGCCTGCCCGCCGAACCCACCCTTCCTCACTGTTCCTGCTCACCTAGTCCTGGCCTAGTGTCAGTGCAAGGAAGCCATCCTGGAGGAGTCATTTTCACTAACTGCTTACATAGAGGTGGCAGGAGGGAGGGGCACATACTCACCAAAGGTGGCCTTGGACTCTGGTGCCACTGTGGTGCTGGTGCCTGCACTGGCAAAGGCAGGGGTGCTCGCTGCACTGGTGCCGTTGGACAGGCCTTCCAGAGGCTTCCCGCCAAATCCAGAAAACCCTAGGCCTCCAGAAGGCACAACCAGACCTTTAAAGCCTTTAAAGGCACCTCCGCTGTCAGACTGTGATGGGAGGAAGGAGCACACATCAGGAAACAGTGAATGACAGGACAGTGCTCACCCCAGGGGCACCAGGGAGACTGCCAGCATGGGCAAACGGGGAGAGGGAGAGACCAAGCAACAAACACAGCTCCGTCAGCCAGAGCCAACCCTGGCTACGTGTCCCGTGCACAGGTAAGACCAGGTATAACAATGTAATAAATACACATGCCCACCACCCGCCTCAGAACAGTGTCTGAAAACACTGCCAGCACAGCAACTAACAGACTGGTCGTGTACTTTTTCAACAACCATTTGACTAAGAAGCTCAGGTTCACTGAAACTATTTTAACCATTTACTCAATTTCCTATAGCTTCTGTAGTTTGAAACTGCTCCAGCTTGCAGAGACGTAAGAGACCACAGGGACCTTGGTTCAATACCTGGCATGACAGGCTGTGTCAGCCCCATCCCCAGGGCAGACTGAGCTGGCCATAAAAAAATAAAATAATTTTTAAAAAATTTTAAAAACATAATAAATAAACAAAATAACACATGTTATCCTGCTGGGCACATGAATCAAGCATCCTCACACACTAACCTATCACACTAGAAAGACAGTGGATACAGGCCATGCTTCTAGTGTGGTGAAAGGACTCTTCCCCCACACCTCAATCCCAGAAAGGAGGGTCACTGTGAGCCCAAGGCCAGCCTGAACTACAGTGAGACCTTGTCTCAAAAAACCCCCAAAACTGACCTGTTAGTTTTTTTCATCTACTGAAGTACTTTTTTCTTCTTCTTCTTCCTGTTTTTAGCCTCCCCAGCACTGGGACTGTAGGAGTGTGCCACCATGCCTGGTCTTGGTGGCCAGCTCAGGGCACCCAGGGACAGGGCAGCATATGGTACTGAGGATCAAACCCTGGTCACTGTGCTTGGCTAAGCAGGCCCTTAGTTCATTGAGCTATTTCACTAGTGCCAAGTAATTGTTTTTATTTTTGTTTGTTTACTTATTTATTTATTTTTGGTCTTTTTGAGGTAGGGTCTTGCTATGCAGTTGAGGCTGACCTTGAGCTCACTTTTGTAGCCCAGGCTGGTCTCGAACTCGCACCAATCCTCCTGCCTTAGCCTCCCAAGTGCTGGGATTACAGGCGTGCGCCACCACTTGGCCCAGCTACAAGTAATTGTTTTCAAAGATCCATTTGTTGCTGTGATTGCTCCCTGAGGTGACAATGCTCCATAACTCAGAAATCAAATTAACATTTAATACCAAAGGCTCTAAGTAAGCACTTACTTCAAATCCAACATTTCTGCGCTTAGCTTTCTTTATGGCTCTGTTTTTCAGGACTTCTTCGCTGGCCACTGAGAAGGTCCCCAGCTGCAGGAGCACAAAAAATATCACAGCAGTGAGGTTAACAGACAGCATATGAGCTGCCAACAGGACAGCTCGCGCACAGCTGTACCCGCGCAGGAGCACGCACCACAGGGCATGTGTGCTAAGGGCACGCTCGCTGCTGCTCTCTGCCAGTTCCTACTGAAGCAAACACTAGTCAGGCAAATGGTGTGCCTGCCAGAACCTACAAATCCAGGCACTCATCCCAATCCAGAGAGGAAATTACACACCGAAGTTTTGAAGATTAAGATCACCATAACTGGTGAAAAATATTCACAGGTAATTCTTCAAGTACTCTGACCCTATATTATAAGATTTTATTTTTTAAACTTTATGTATGTAGTACAGGATCTCACTACACAAATCAGACTTAATAGTGATCCTCCTGTTTTCAGCCTCCCAAGTGCTGGGATTATAGGCACGCGCCACCACACCAAGTCTCAACCGCTATCTCAGCATGCCCAGGGGCGGGGCTGGCATGGCTTGTGGTGCCAGGGATCGAACCCTGGTCCTTGAGCTCGGCCTAAGCAAGTGCTTTAGTGTGCTGAGCTTTCTGGCTGGCCCAGCTATCTGGCCAGCGCTATGAGATTTTATTAATGAAGCCTAGATTAAAATTTCAGAAATACATCTAAAAGCTGGATGGTACCATGGATAGTGGAGCCCCTCTGCAATCCAGATGAGTAACAAAATCTCTACAAGCCATATATTAAAAAAAAAAAAAAAGTGCTGGGAATTAAAATTACCCATGAATGACACTCCCGCCCCCACAGGTTACTTTTAAAGAAGTGCCTCGCCTATTGTTCACAAGGCCACTGTGGCAGTTAGGACTCTAAGGGACTCTACTTGAACCAGCTACTCTCCCATACTTCATGCAGAGTACTATGTCAAAAAGGGTCTAAGGGCGTCATCGGCCCTATAAGTAAGTGCGCGAACGAGGTTGCGGCCTTTTGCGTTTGGAAAGTGTCTAACTTAGCGATTGTCGGATTCGGCTTTTGACCGCGAAAATGATTACTTGGTCAGAACTTACCGGCGTAACTAAAATGCAGGCGGCTCAGGATTCTTGCCGGGGTGGCAGGAGGCGATCAGCTTTAATAGTCTCTAGTTTTACGGGCCAAAACAGACTGTGGGGTTCCTTGGGTCGCACGACGGCCCCCTGCAGCCCGGGACCCTGACCAGACGAGGTCCGAGCCAGGAGCCGCTGGGCGGAGGAGAGTGCGACCGCGGGCCATTTTGAGTCCACTGCGTTTGGCGTGGAAGCTCAGCGGACGCCGCCACCTCTGGGCACACGTGGCAATGAAGAAAACCAGAGTCATACAGGGTGAAGTCCTAATGCAGCATGTTGCAATGGGTCACCAAACTTGGTGGGAAAGTGGGCTTTTTTAATAATGTTGTAACTACCAATGCAGTATTCTGGTTTGTTTATTTATTTATTTATTTATTTATTTATTTTTTTCTGGTTTGTTTAAAGCAGTATTAAAGGTGCCTTCTTGATGTTGAATAAAGTGCTTGATTTATGTGGATAGATATGCACTGTTTAGTGGGTTAAGTAAAAATACTCCCTGTCTGCTATTGCAAGAGTATGTAAAGGTAACATCAATTGACTAGTTTACAAATAAAAGTTACCCAAGAGAGAAAAAAAAAAAAAAGGGTCTGCTGAAGGCTGCAGGCTTCCTGTATAAAACTCCTCCCCATAGTTATTTCACACCATGTGAACTTACACCCAGACAAGGGGCCATGTGACCATCCTGCCCCAAGGAACCGTGACTGACTGAATATAGTCCTTCTATGCTCACTCCCAGCTACCTGTGTGGGAGTTCTTCTGTTCCTGGGCCTTGCAATGCACTGCATGAATGAAATGCACCCCCCCCCAATCTGTGACCAGAGAGTCAAAGGCCAGCACATTGACTAAAGGCCCTGTGAAAACACGAACACACTGGCCACCTGGGTTTCCCTGAGCATTACAGTGCATACACTTGTAAGAGAAATCGTGACTATTAGAAGGAGATGCTGGTGTAACAAGAGGCTGCTTCAGAACACTTCTACAGATTTCTCTTTTTTCCTGTTAGTTTTTGGTGGTATCCGTGATTGAACTCTCCTGGACCTTGTGCTTGCCAGGCAGGCACTCATGCCACTGAGCTAGCCCCACAGCCCCCGCCCTAGATTCTTTACTTAAAAAACAAAAACAAAACAAAACAAAACAAAATAAAAAAACCTGGTACCACACTGTCACCTTGGAGGCTACCTTGGCTGCAGATGTTCTTAGTGAACTGGCCTAGGAAACAATGCGCTGACGTGGCACGCTGGCGTGGCACGAGAAATGTGACTGTGACAGTTATTTAAGGGGAAAATGGTTGTGTGCTCTTCAAGCACAACTGTTCTTATTTTTCTATGAAAGAAGCTACAGAACAAAAATTCTCTAACTATTCACATCACTGCTGGGTCTCAGAGCTGGAGAGGCAGCCGAGCAGGGGTGACAGCGGCCTTACCTCTTCAGCTTCATCTTCCTGGTCCCAATTCCTATCTGTCAGTTCCTTTTCAGCAATCCTTTTGGCCATTTTATTGAACCTAAATTACACAAAACAAGAGCAACCATTTACTTTTCTAGACCAAGATATCATTCTTACAAAAAATGTTTAAAATTCACTCAAGAATAAAGTGTGACAAAAAATATTCTGAAACTGCTTTGGTGAGAATTTTACAACTTTAAAATACTACATTGGGCACTCAACCAACAAGTTCTTAGGTTATTATATGCAAATTATACTTGTCATTCTGCTACAGGAAAACTTTTTTTTTTCTTTTTTTCCAGTACCAGGGATAAAACTCAGGACCTTGTGCTTGCCAGGCAGATGCTTATGCTGCTGAGCTACATTCCCAGTCAGGAAAACATTTTTTATTACTTAGAATTCTCTTAAAGATGACCCATAAAATTATCCTCATCTTAAGAATTTTTTTTTTTTTTTTTTTCCAGAACTGGGGATTGAACTCAGGACCTTGCACTTACTAGGCAGGCACTTGTGCCCCTTAGCTATCTTCCCAGCCGTAAGAATTTTTAATAAGGCACTAGAAATAATTTTTTTTTTTTTTTTGTCTTTTTGAGAAAGGGTCTCACTATGCAGTTCAGGCTGGCTTTGAGCTCATTTTTGTAGCCCAGGCTGGTCTCGAACTCACATCGATCCTCCTGCCTCAACCTCCCAAGTGCTGGGATCACAGACATGCGCCACCATGACCGGCTTGGAAATAATTTCTTAACATGAGTCGTAAGTACTTTCTTTCAGGCTATATTTGATAGAAATAGATGCTTCTTAAGCCCAAGTTAGGTGCCCTAAGCTATATCTGTGCTGATAAAGGCATTACTTACAAGTAGCAAGGATTAAAGCCCTGAAAACAGAGAGAGCTTGGGAAAGAAACCATAAGCTCAGCTCTTCTAATCCCATGGCATGCAGGGAAGGACAGGAGACTGGCAGCACTGTCTCCTGAAGTTTCTTCACCCATCCATCCCTCAAAGCATGCATTTTATTTTCTGGTCCTAAAACCGTACACTTTGCTCTTAAACAAACAGTAACAAGAGGCAAAAGAAACCAAAACCTGGATCCAACAGAGCTGTGTTACGAATGCTACTTGCTTGTTTCCTTTCCCTTTCTTTCTTTCTTTCTTTCTTTCTTTCGCCTTTTTAAGACAGGGTCTTACTATGCAGTTCAGATTGACCTTGAGCTCACTTTTATAATCCAGGCTAGTCTTGAACTTGCACCAATCCTCCTGCCTCAGCCTCCCAAATGCTGGGATTACAGGTGTATGCTGCTTTCTTAACTAAGTCACTACATGACTAAAACCAAAAACAAATCCCAATGACCTCTCCATGTCCTCTGCTCTCTCCACAGGACTTTACCAACTCCTGTTAGGCACCTGCCTAGGCTGGGCCCATCTGCCTCACCTCCTTCCAGATGGCCTCCCAATAGATTTGCCCTCAGGACCACAATCCACAAGAGATGATATCCAGGCCATCAAGACCATGACGATGGACTCTGCACATCACCTACTGTTCAAAGCATGAAGCCAGTACCTATGAATACAGCTATTTCTTTTTTCTTTCTCCCCCCATCCCAGGACTGGGGGAACTTGCACTTGCCAGGCAGGCACTTATGCCCCTGAGCTATCTCCTTGGCCCACCTACAAAATGAAATTCATTCCAACATGCTTCAAAGTCTGATGCCAAGGGGTGCTCAGTTTTTAAAACATGCAAATAATCTTTGAAATCTCTCTTACAAGTGTGCACTTTTCTGTAGGGGTGATTTTAAATCCACAATTCTAAGATACACAGAGTATGAGACTTAAAAAGTACTGCTCTGAGTGTCACTTGCAAGTCTCCCTGCACATGCTCCCTCCACACACTTGCCCTGGTTTTGCCATCACCCTAGCAGCCTAACGCCTTGGGGACTGCTCGGCGCCCAGATCTGCCTAGCCAGGGCTACTGCTGACTGACAGCCACCTCCACCAGAGGGCGGAAGAGGAGAGAGGCTGGAGGGGCCAGGCCTAGGCCAAGCCCAGGTGGGAGGAACTGAGGCCACAAAGGGGTGAACTGGAAAAGACAAAAAGCCGGTAATAAGAGTAAAATTTTGGGGCCCAGCGGGATGGCTCAGTGGCCTGAAGCGCCTTGTTTGGGAAAGCTTGGGCGGCTTCAGGGACCGCGGTTCAATCCCCGGCACCACAGGCTGCGCCAGCCCTGCCCTCGGGGCAGGCTGAGCCGGCCATAAAAATGAGTGAATAAACAAACAAAGGTTCTGAAACAATAAATAAATAAAATTAAAAAAAAAAAAAAAGAGTAAAATTTTAACACCTAATTCATCCTTGAACCTGGAAAGGTAACTGGCACAGAAGAACAAGACAGTAAATTTAGCTGCTTCCTTTTTCTAACATATTTATCAATCAGTACACTACTAGAAGAAGGGGAATCCTGGTTTTCGATCTTGGTGAATTCCAAATGCCCCAAATTTGCCAGCTTATGGATGTTCCAGCTGTTGTGGAATCAGTGATCTTGGATACTACATATCAGAGAAAATATTACAAGGTTTGCCATTTTCTATCTTTCAGATCTTGGATAAGAAATCTAATTTTGTGAGCCGGGTGTGATGGCGCACACCTGTAATCCCAGCACTCCGGAGGCTGAGGCGGGAGGATCGATAAGAGTTCGAGACCAGCCTGGGCTTCAAAACTGAGTTCAAAGCCGGGCGTGGTGGCGCACGCCTGTAATCCCAGCACTCGGGAGGCTGAGGCAGGAGGATCAATGTGAGTTCGAGACCAGCCTGGGCTACAAAAGTGAGCTTAAGGCCAGCCTGAACTGCATAGTGAGACCCTGTCTCAAAAAGCAAAAAAAAAAAAAAAAAAACTGAGTTCAAGGCCAGCCTGAACTGTACAGCGAGACCCTGTCTCAAAAACACACACACACACAAAAAAAAGAAATCTAATTTTGTTCTTGTGTCTTTATCTATGGGACAGGAGAATTTAATGAGGGAAACAAAATTTGGTCTAATGCCTGGAACAGAGAAAGAGCTTTATAAATATTAAACAGACAGGGGCCTGGCGGGATGGCTCAGTGGTCTAAAGTGCCTGCTTGGGAAAGCTTGGGCAGCTTCAGAGACCGCGGTTCGAGCCAGCCCTGCCCTCGGAGCAGGCTGAGCCGGCCATAAAAATGAGTGAATAAACAAACACAGGTTCTGAAACAAGAAAATAAATAAATAAATAAATAAAATAAAAATATTAAAAAAAAATAAATAGACAAGTTTGTTAGAAGCTAAGGCTATTATTTTCGTTCCGCCATCACTTAAAAGTTATAGTACGGAAAAAGAGAACAGCTTAAACTATAGGCTGAAGTTGTTGGGGTTTTTTTAAATACCGAGGATCGAATAAACAAACAAACAAACACCGGGGATCGAACTCAGGATCTTGCGCTTGCCAGGCAGGCGGTTATGCAGCTGAGCTATTTCCCTGGCCCCGATGCGCTAGATTTTTTTTTTAATTACCAAATGTGTATTTCATTCCAAACTGTGACACTTCAGATAAAGAACTATATCCTGTCTTGAAAGGCGGTGCATAAAGGCACATGGCGCACAGCCTGACACCAGGATTTACTTTCCCCCTGGAATTGGGGGTTGAATTTAGGGTCTTCATACTGAGCTACATTCCCAGTTTTAAAAACAAAACAAAAAACTGACAAAGGACCTTGGTAAATTGCCCTAACTTTCCATCCTCCTGCCTCATCCTCCTGCAGCGCTGGGATTTCAGGCCGGGGTCACCACTGCGGGCTAAACTTCAAGCCTTTTCTGCTACTCCCATTATGAAGTTGACAAAACGCGCAAGTGGATTAAAAGGCACCACGTAATGACAGACTGCTTGACACGCAGCACCTTGACAGGAAACCGCGCGTCGGAAACTTTCTTTGTGGCTGACCGAGTTCGGTGGTCTCCACCACCCGGCGTAGCCTCGCTCTGGGAACCCGACTGCATTCTGATGGAAACAGATCTGGCGCCCCGATAGCGAGGCGCCTGCTAGAGGAGGGAACGGGGCAGAGCGGGAACCGAAAGCCCTGCCCCAAAGCTTCTCAATGACCCCGCGATTAAAGAGCGGGGACCCAGCGAGAGAGCACAGCCGGGGCGCCTCGCCGCCTGCTAGCGCTCCCGCCTCCGCCGTCCGCCCGCGGCCCCGGCGCCGAGCCTGCTGACCGTCTCCGGCGAGGCCCACACAGTCCCGCCAGGCCCGCCCGCAGTCGCTCGCGAGGGTCGCCGCTGTCACCACCCCACTCTCCGCCGGTCCTGGTCCTCCCCTCCCCCGCGCGTCACCTCTCCGGAGTCCGCCGCCGCTCTCTCTGAGTCGTGGGCGCGGCGGCAAGCAGGGAACAGGCGGCGATCGCGTCTGAAGCGGTGGCAGGTCGCTTCCGGTGCGCCGGGAGTCTCGAAGGATTTCGTGGTCCGCAAGCTTAGAACCTCAAACACCATGTCCCCCGGGGGCCGCTTTCCTTGTGTGGTCACCAATGGGCGGAAGGGAAGTCACTCAGTCTGAGATCGCCGGGGAACCAGCAGCAAACAGGACCCAGGCCGCCATTTTGTAACTCGAATCTACCCCTCAAATCCGATTCGAAAAAAAGGGAGGAAAGAAACGCCCGCCTCCTCCAACTGCGCAAGCGCTTTGGAGCTTCTGGCAGACGCCCCTCCTCCCTAAAGCCCTGATATTTCGCCTGGCGCATGCGCAGAATCCCTTGGAAACGGTGGAGGGGGGAAAAAAAAAAATTATGTCTGTGTCACGCATGCGTACTTGCAGGTGCTGGCGGTGGCTGCAAGGTGAACACCTCAGACTAGGGCTTACTGGTGTTGGTCACGTGTCGGCCACCGTACCCTGGAGGCGGGTCGTCGTTAGTGGCTGAGCGCTGGGTGCTTGGGACTTCGCTAGGAGCTCTGGAGGGAATGGTCTGTCAGGGAGCGTGATCGAGGCAGGTGGTGTTGCCGGGGGTATGAGAGGGCAGGCCGGACTCAGACGCGGGAGAACGGACAGGGGACGGAGGCGGGACGCTGGGACTAGGAAGGAGGTCGCCCGCTCGGCTGCGGCCTTCGTGAGTGGGGGCGGAGCAGGCCACGTTTGGTCTCCGCGATGCGTGCGGCTTAGGTGAAGGTGGCCGAACTCGCGTTCGCTAAGACGGAGCCGCGAGGGCGTCCTCGAAGCCGGGGCCCGCCATGCCGGCAGCCCGCGGGGGTGGCAAGGTCCCGCGCGCCTCCTGCGTGCTGGCGCTGTCCCGCTGCCGGGCGACAGGCTAACGGCGGAGAGTGCGGGACCCTGGGAGTGCCACTGTGGACTGGGGCTGAGCTTTTCAGAGAAGGGAAATTTTTACAGCAACGACAGTTGCCCATTTGGGGGGAACAGGTATCGATAGACTTTGAAAGACCAAGTAAAGTTTAAATAGGTTCGTTCAAGCGTCGCGAAACGAGTCTGTCAGCGTGCTTGCATCCATCCTACGGTAAAGCTCATGCCCCATCTCCTTGTCAGGAACTGCACTTGGAGAGAATGGGGTCCGCTTGCAGTCCACCCTCCCCACGCGTGGCCTCCTCATTTTGAGGAATCGCAGGTCGAAAATATCCAGGAAAATGGTGTCTGACCTGTACGGAGTTGTTTTTATTTTTTATTTTTTTTTTCCTGTCGTTTCCTAGACAGTGCAACTATTTCCATTGCATTAACACTATTAATGTAAATTACTCTAGAGGTAATTTAAGGAAGCAGCTGCAGTGGGCACCTGTAACCCCCACTACTTTGGAAGGCTGAAGCAAGATGCTCACCAGCCTAGGATATTGAGGCCAGCCTGGGCATCATAGCATGTTTCGTATCTCATCTCCAAAAAGATAAAATGTGGACCGGGCGTATAGCGCAGCAGCATAAGCACCTGCATAACAAGTGCAATGTTCTGAGTTCAATACCTGGTACTGGAAAAAAGAAAAAAAAAAGATAAAATATATGGGCCCTCCTCTGCAAATGGGCATAATGGGCATGTGAGGATTTTGATACCCGCAGGGGCCCTGGAACTAACTCCCCCCAAACGATGGTTTGAAAAAAGCAGTTCCTGGGGACACCCACTCGGGGACCCCCCCCTCCTGTCCCTCTCTCCCACCCTGTCCCTCTCTCCCACAGGAGCTTTCTTTCCCTTAATAAATATAGTCTGCTCATTAAAACAAACAAACAAACAAAAAAACAGTCCCTGCATTGGACATTTTAACACTTTCCCAGCCAATGTTTACTTCCCCAAAGGTAGGAAATTATTAACATCAACTTTACCAGTTGTTTTCCTGAGGATAGATGCGAAAATAAGTGTGTGGGGGCTGGGGAGATAGTAGAATAAGTGCTTGCCAAGGCCCTGAGTTCAATCCCCAGTTCCAAAAAAAAAAAAAAAAAAAAGAAAGAAAAGGAAAGAAGTGTGTGCACCTGTATGTGTGTTTGTGGTACTTAAGATTACAAAAAGAAAAAATTACACCTAAGCTCTTTGCACTAAACTACATATCTTATCTCTTAGTTTTTTTTATTGTTAAGCAGCCTTTCCATGTCATTGAGTTGCCCAGACTGAAACTTTAGGTCTTTCTGCCTGAGCTCACTGTGCTGGGGTTATAGGTGTGGCCCCCACACCCAGCACAGACAAGAGACTTACATGGCATGCTTTGGGCTATCTGTCTAACTAATTGAAAAACTGCCCAGACAATGCAGACCTGATTTTCCATCACTGTAACAAAATACCTGAGGCTGGGAAACTATGCAGAGCTTATTTTGCTCACTACACCGGAAGTTCAAGAGCCTGACATTAGCCTCTTGTTAGTGCTCACAAAGGCACCTAGTGGTTGGTGTCAGAGGCAGGGAGAGGTCACGTGGCCAGACCGGAAGCCTGAGGAAGGCTAGGCTTTTTTTGTGAGAACCCACTCTGAGCCAACTTGGGTCCCACCAGAACTACCTTAACCTCTTCTAAGGGTGGCTCCCAGTGACCTGATGATTTCCCACCAGGCTGCCCCTATTAAAAGATAACAACAATACCACACTGAGGCCCAAGGCAGCAACATGGGCACCTCGGTAGTCAAGCCGGGCCCAAACTGTATGCAGCGGCGTGTTTCAAGGAGAGGTCTTGGTGGAGCATTCTCCAGTGCTTTTATTTCGATGAACAACAGCAAAAATAGGGGCTGGGGAGATAGCTCTGTGGCACAAGTGCCTGCCTGGCAAAGTATAAGGTCACGAGTTCGAACTCTGGTCTTGAAAAAAAAAACAGCTAAAACAACTCCAAGCAAACCTTGCAAGATGCTGCATAACTATCCAGGGCCAGCCACATTTTGTGGCAGAGATGGGCCCGCAGCCCAGGTCTCATGTCTAGCCAGCACCCCTTCCATGTGCTCTTGCAGTAGACACTGAATATTATCCACTATTGACACCACAGGTTTATAGTGTAGAGCCAGAGTTGGGACCTCCTCTTTTTGAGCAGTCCCTTGTCCTCTATGACAACCCTTCCAACTCTGCTATCTCCTCCCAATGTCCACCTTACCCCTAGATTCACAGAATAAGCAATCTTGCTTATCTTTGTCCTGCTCTCTCAAATCTGATAAAGATGCTCCACTTTCTCTAGAATTTTCTTTATTATCTCTTCTTTTTCTCTATTTTCTGCCTAATATTAAGGTCCCTAATCTCTACCACTATCCTTAGTATGTAATGTGTATTCAACTATTGACCAAATGAATAAACTCTTTTTTTTCCATTGGAGAACCATTATCCCATAGTTTCCAAGTTCCTTTCTGACTCATAATCTATATATTTTCAGATTTTGTTCATTGTGAAATTCATTTTCTCCAAGCTATTTCCTCTGCTGTTGCTCATTGGTGGCTCTTTTTTTTTTTTTTTTTTTTTTTTTTTTTTTTTTTTTTTTTTTTTTTTTTTTTTTTTTTT